>OY740781.1:45342963-45726177 GCA_963514005.1 Raja brachyura
AAATCCAGGTAAAGCATACCGATTGTGTCACTCTTATCCATCATACCTGCAGACTACTTAAAGAAATTCAATAAATTGGTCAGACACAAATTGACCTTTCAGAAGCCTTGCTGGTTCCCTCAAATCAAACTTTGTCCTTCTGGATAAATGTCCACGTTATTTTATTTTATTGATGTTTGATACCAGTTTCACCACAGTTATTGTTGTGTTCTCAGATTTGTAATTTGAGAATAAATTGCTTTTCCATTTATTAATGATCTCTGCAATGCTGTTTAATGCCTACCCTGAAAAAGATGGAATCAACATTAGATACAAGACTGATGGTGCTCTTTAAGGAGGCTCTCAGCCAAAACCAATGTACAAGAAAGGGACTTCCACTTTGCTGAAGACCGTGCGCTCAATGCAAAATCAGAAGTTGAGAGGGTGACATGGTGGCACAGCAGTAGAGTCGCTGCCTTACAGCGCCAGAAACCTGGGTTCAATCCTGACCACAGGTGCTGTCTGTACAGAGTTTGTATGTTCTCCCTGTGACCGTGTGGGTTTTCTCCAGATACTCCGATTTTTCCCCACACTCCAATGATGTACAGGTTCGTAGGTTAAAAATTGTAATTGTCCCTAGTGTAGGACAGTGCTACTGCATGGGGTTTGCAGGTTGGCGTGGACTTGGTGGGTCAAAGGGCCTGGTTCCACTCTGTATCTCTCAACTAAACTAAGCTAAAATACAGAAAGAAATCCAGGAAGGCCTGGACAAATTTGCCAGCGCTTGTGGCTACTTTGGCCTCTAAATCTGCACAAATAAAACAGAAATTATGCACCAACCTGCATGAATACCTCAGATACAAAACTAATTATCCACATGAATGGTCAGAGGCATTCAATAGTGGACAACTTCGCATATCTAGGCAGCACTCAAGGATAACAACAGGATAGCAAAAACTATTTTTGCTTTTGGAACTAAAGTGTGAAAATGAAAAATGAAATCAGCCTGAAGACCAAGCTGAAGCTGTATACTGCTGTTGTCACATCCACCTTACGCAACACTTACAAGACATGGGCAGTGTGCAGCTGATATGCCAGACGGCATCAGTTCAGTTTAGTTTATTGTCATGTGTACATAGGTACAATGAAAAGATTTTGTTGCGTGCTATCCAGTCAGCAGAAAGACAACACATGATTACAATCTAGCCATTTTTAGTGTATAGATTCATGATAAGGGACTGATGTTTAGTACAAGGTAAAGCCAGAAAAGTCCAATCAAGGATGGTCTGAGGTTCATCAAAGAGGTAAATAGTAGTTCAGCACTATCTAGCCCATTGCTTTGGTTTATTCTTAAGCAAGAGATGGCAGATGGTGGCAACATTAACATAGATAAGTAAGCACTTTCAAGGCCAAAGTAGCAAAAATGAAAGTAATTTAAAGTGAGAATAAAAAGATCTTTATGTGCCCGCCATCTCTTATGAATCAGGATATTTCAATAAATATCCACTTACAATTTAATAAGTTTGATCCACAAAGTCTCCATACATTTGTCATAAATAGGAATACTGAGATCTATTAAATACTGCCAAGTGACAAAGCAAGATTCTGGACACACAAATTCTGTCTCTGACAAACATGCATGGCATTTTCAAATTGTTGAAAGAACAGGACTTCTGTCAGCTGGGCAAGTCGATTAAGGAGTGGCTAATTGAGTTTAATTCAGATAAGTGTGAGATGTGGCATCTTGGGAAGTCAATGCAGGACAGGCCCTTCACAGTGACTGGCAGGATTCTGGCGAGTTGTGTAGATTAGAGGAATCTAGAAGTACAGGTACATAGTTCCCTGAAAGTGGTTTCACATATATTCGGAGGGGCAAAGAAGGCTTTTGGCACATTGCCCATCATCAGTCCGTAAATGGTCTACAGAAGATAGATAAACAATGAATTGCACTTGTTGATTTACAAACAAAAACACAAAGTAACTCAGCGGGTCAATTTCCCACCTAGGATAAATAAAGTTCTATCATATCTTATTGTATCGTATCAGCAGGTACCATCTCTGGAAAACATAGATATGACGTTTCTAGTTGGGAGTCTCAACCCAAAACGTTACCTATCCATGTTCTCCAGAGAGGCTGCCTGAATCATTAAGTTACTCCAGCACTTTGTGTCTTTCATTGAGTATGGAAGTTGGGATTCTATGTTACAGTTGTACAAGACATGGGTGAGACTGGACTTGGAGTATCGTGTACAATGTTGGTCACACATGGATAGATGACATTAAGCTGGAAAAGTTGCAGAGAAGATTTATAGACAATAGGTGCAGGAGTAGGCCATTCGGCCCTTCGAGCCGGCACCGCCATTCACTGTGATCATGGCTGATCATTCACATTCAGTACCCCGTTCCTGCCTTTTCACCATATCTCCTGACTCCGCTATCTTTAAGAGCTTTATCTAACTCTTTTTTGAAAGCATCCAGAGATTTGGCCTACACTGCCTTCTGAGGCAGAGAATTCCACAGATTCACAACCCTCTGGGTGAAAACGTTTCTTCTCGTCTCCGTTCTTTTTTTTTAATATTTATTTTATTAGAAGCAATTGTACAAGGAGAAAGTAATCGACAAGACAATTATACAATTTTCGTACAGCTTTAGTTTTAACACTTTATAAACTAATAAGTAAATCGGAAAAAAGAAAAAAGGAAAGAAGGGAAAGGAAGAAGAAAGGAAAAAGAAAAGAAAACATTTTGAAAATGATACGAAAAGAAAAAAGAAAAAACGCTGAACTAACGAAGAAGCAAAAAAAAAGCGGAGACATATCCCACCATCCTGCCCTACGCCCGCTCACCCGACCCCAGCGTCGGTTTTGAATTTGTGTTCAACCATTATGTTGTTGAAGAAATTCAAATGAAAGGAGACCATATTTTGGAAAATTATCTGATTTGTCAGACAAAATAAGCCTTATTTTTTCTAAATGTAGTGTCTCGGTCATTTCTGTGATCCACATCTTCACTGTGGGAACTGTTATCTTTTTCCAGAATTTAAGTATACATTTTTTCGCAGTTATTAAGTCAAAAGTCAAACAAACTTTATTGTCATTTAGAAATACATTGATATATGCATTTCCAAACGAAATTACATTGCATTTGGCACCCTGTGCAACACGATAATTAACAGAAGGATAAACATGGATAAAATGGATATTTTTTACCTTTAAATTTCTGTTTCTGTCGGGAGCCAATGCAGCCGCAGCCGCACAGGGTGCCGCCATCTTGGTTGAAACCATAGTCAAAGAAGTGTCTTTGGAATATCGTTACCTTATGGCAGCCCTCTGACATTCCTAATATTATTAATTTTGAATCTGACTCCAATTGAATTTTGAATGTTTTAGAAATGGTATTGAATATTCCCATCCAGAAGTTTTGTATTTTTATACAGGTACAAAATAATGGGTTAGGGTAGCTTCTTGGAAGTGACATTTATCACAGAGAGGGGAGACAGTTGAGAAGATCTTGTTCAATTTGGTCTTTGAGTACTATAACCTGTGCAATACTTTGAATTGTATCAGGCAATGCCTGCCATTTAAAGAACAGTAATGTATGTATAGTAGGCTTTCCTCCCATATATCTTTTGCAATGGGTAGACCCAGCTCGTCCTCCCATGCTCGCCTATAAATCTCAGAAGGTGGGGTGTCAATATTTAGAAAAGTGTTATAAATGTAAGATATCAACTTACTTGTATCGGCATGTCTATTCAAACAATCATCTAATATATCTGGATCCATAAGAGGACAGTCTTGTGTATATGTTTTCACATAATCTCAGACTTGAAGGTATCTAAAAAAAATGTTGGCATTAAAGTGATATTTCTCCTGTAGTTCTTGAAAAGAAGAGAGAGTCCCCTTCTTAGAGAGGTCTCCCACAGTATTAATTCCCAGGCTCTTACATTGAACAAACACCATATCTAAAGTAGACGGTTTAAACGAGGGATTGTTTACAATAGGAAGAAGGAGAGACATGTTTCTCAATTTAAGACTGAATTTCAGCAGTTTCCAGATACAGATAGTACTATATATTATCGGATTTTGCTCATACGTTGACTTATTCAGATGTATTGGAGATAGGAGGATCAAGCCTATATTAAAAGGCAAACAATCTTCCCTCTCCATTTTTAACAAATTTACACGTTGACAAGTTTCATCCAACCAGAAAGTTATAATTTTAATATTTAATCTCCATTCTAAATGGCCTACCGCTTATTCTTAAACTTTGGTCCCTGGTTCTGGACTCCCCCAACATCGGGAACATGTTTCCTGCCTCTAGCGTGTCCAAACCCTTTATAATCTTATATGTTTCACTAAGATCCCCTCTCATCCTTCTAAATTCCAGAGTGTACAAGCTCAGCCGCTCCATTCTATCAATATATGACAGTCCCGCCATCCCGGGAATTAACTACGCTACACTCCCTCAATAGCAAGAATATCCTTCCTCAAATTTTACAAGGCTGTTGTCAGGATTTAAAGCCTGAAAAATGGGGAGAGGTTGGATAGGCTAGCATTTTATTCCTTGGAGTGCAGGAAGTTGAGGGGTGATCTTACAGAGATGTATAAAATCAGGAGGGAAATAGACAGGGTGAATGAACAGACTCTTTTTCCCAGGGTAGGGATACCAAGCATTACAGGGTATATGTTTAAGGTGAGAGGGGAAGATTTAATAGGAACAAAAGGGTAGCTTTTGCAAAGGGACTATATGATGGGAAAGAACATATGAACAGGCAACATAATTAAGAGCTCACTAACCTATTAAGTAATGAAGGTGTGCTTTGTTTTTGAGTCTGAAACAGGATTCTGGAGGGGTGGTGAATATGAGGAATGAGCTGCCAAAGGAAGTAGTCAAGGCAGGTATCATAACAATATTGAAAATACATTTCAACAGGTGCATGGACGGGAAATATTTTGAGGGATATGGACCAAAAATGGAAGTAGATTAGTTGGGCATCTTTGTTGGCATGTACGAGTTAGACCATAAGACCTGTTTCCATGTTCTTTGTCTCTGACTATCATGTCAGAAGATTAACTGATGTATTGACTCTATTACCTCTATAGGGTATGAATTGACATGTCAAACAAAAGACTCTAAACCAAGATTAAGTAAGTTTAATAGAAACATAGAAACATAGAAAATAGGTGCAGGAGTAGGCCATTCGGTTCTTCGAGCCTGCACTGCCATTCAATATGATCATGGCTTATCATCCAACTCAGTATCCTGTACCTGTCTTCTCTCCATACCCCCTGATCCCTTTAGCCACAAGGGCCACATCTAACTCCCTCTTAAATATAGCCAATGAACTGGCCTCAACTACCTGTGGCAGAGAATTCCAGAGACTCACCACTCTCTGTGTGAAAAATGTTTTCCTCATCTCGGTCCTAAAGGAATTCCCCCTTATCCTTAGACTGTGACCCCTTGCTCTGGACCTCCCCAACATTGGGAACAATCTTCCTGCATCTAGCCTATCCAACCGCTTAAGAATTTTGTAAGTTTCTATAAGATCCCCCCTCAGTCTTCTAAATTCTAGCGAGTACAAGCCAAGTCTATCCAGTCTTTCCTCATATGAAAGTCCTGACATCCCAGGAATCAGTCTGGTGAACCTTCTCTGTACCCCCTCTATGGCAAGAATGTATTTTCTCAGATTTGCAGACCAACACTGTATGCAATACTCCAGGTGTGGTCTCACCGAAACCCTGTACAACTGCAGTAGAGCCTCCCTGCTCCTATACTCAAATCCTTTCGCTATGAATGCTAACATACCATTTGCTTTCTTCACTGCCTGCTGCACCTGCATGCCTACTTTCAATGACTGATATACCATGACACCCAGGTCTCGTTGCGTCTCCCCTTCTCCTAATTTGCCGCCATTCAGATAATAGTCTACCCTCCTGTTTTTGCCACCAAAGTGGATAACCTCACATTTATCCACATTATACTGCATCTGCCATGCATTTGCCCACTCACCCAGCCTATCCAAGTCACCTTGCAGCCTCCTAGCATCCTCCTCACACCTAACACTACCCCCCCAGCTTAGTGTCATCTGCAAACTTGGAGATGTTGCGTTCAATTCCCTCGTCCAAATCATTAATATATATTGTAAATAGCTGGGGTCCCAGCACTGAGCCTTGTGGCACCCCACTAGTCACTGCCTGCCATTCTTAAAAGGACCCGTTTACTCCTACCCTTTGTTTCCTGTCTGCCAGCCAGTTCTCTATCCACATCAACCCCCAGTACTATGTGCTTTAAGTTTGTATACTAATCTCTTATGTGGGACCTTGTCGAAAGCCTTCTGAAAGTCTAGATATAACACATCCACTGGTTCTCCCTTATCCACTCTGCTAGTTACATCCTTGAAAAATTCTATAAGATTCGTCAGACATAATTTACCTTTCGTAAATCCACGCTGACTTTGTCTAATGATTTCACCCCTTTCCAAATCTAAGCAAATTTAATTTTTAATAACATTGAAATTACTTAAGCATGCATGCAAACAACTAACTTTTAATAACTTCTTATTTGCTTTACTATTCTGGCTTCTTACAGTAAATCACAAGACTCATGACTTGGAATCAGATATTGGCCATTTGAATGAATTGACCAGATTCACTCTGCGAGGAGCGCATAGTTTTCTCTGAACTTCAAACTCAGCTCCCTCCTTCATGCAATAGTTTGCATTGCTGATGTCTTGGAATGCCCTTCAATTATACTATTTTTCCTGTCAATCTTCGAAAGGCAGCCTTTGTTCTAACCCAAGGCTCTCATGACTTAGAAGTCAATCATTTAATGTTGTTACTCATCCTAGGGTTGAATAAACAAAATAGACACAAAGTGTTCGAGTAACTCAGCGGGTCAGGCAGCAGCTCTGGAGAAAAAGGATGTGTGACATTCTGGGTCAGACCCCTAATTCAGACAGACAAAAAAAGCACACCCTCATTCCTTAATAGGTTAGCGGGTTCTTAATTATGTTGCCTGTTCAGGGCCTGAGGGTCTGCATCCCTGGGTACTTAAGGAAGTGGTTCTACAAATCGTGGATGCATTGGTAATAATTTTCCAAAGTTCCATAGATTCAGGATCAGTTCCTATGGATTGGGGGGTAGCTAATGATATACCACTTTTTAAGAAAGGTGGGAGAGAGAAACAGGGAACGATAGACCAGTTAGCCTGATAACAGTGGTGGGGTAGATGCTGGAGCCAATTATAAAAGATGAAATAGCCACACATTTGGATAGCAGTAACAGGATTGTTCCGAGTCAGCATGGATTTACGAAGGGGATTTCATGCTTGACTAAACTTATGGAATCTTTTGAGGAAGTAACTATGAAAATGGACAAGAGAATGCCAGTGGATGTAGTGTATCTGGACTTTCAGAAAGCATTTGATAAGGTCCCACATAGGAGATTAGTGGGCAAAATTAGGGCACATGGTATTGGGGGTAGAGTGCTGACATGGATAGAAAATTGGTTGGCAGACAGGAAACAAAAATTAGGGATTAACGGGTCCCTTTCGGAATGGCAGGCAGTGACAAGTGGGGTACCTCAAGGCTCAGTGCAGGAACCGCAGCAATGATTTAGATGAAGGGATTCAAAGTAACATTAGCAAACTTGCAGATGACACAAAGCTGGGTGGCAGTGTGAACTGTGAGGAGGATGCGGTTTAATGTGGATAAATGTGAGGTTATCCACTTTGGTAGCAAATACAGGAGGGCAGATTACTATCTAAATGGTGTCAAGTTGGGAAAAGGGGAAGTACAACTAGATCTGGGGGTCCTTGTTCATCAATCAATGAAAGTAAGCATGCAGGTACAGCAGGCAGTGAAGAAAGCGAATGGCATGTTGGCCTTTACAACAAGAGGAGTTGAGTATAGGAGCAAAGAGCAGTTGTATAGGGCCCTAGTGAGACCACACCTGGACATTCTTGCTATTGAGGGAGTGCAGCGTAGGTTTACAAGGTTGATACTCGGGATATGCTGAGAGAATGGAACGGCTGGGCTTGTATACTCTGGAATTTAGAAAGATAAGAGAGGATCTTTTTGAAACATATACGATTATTGAGGGTTTGGACACACTAGAGGCAGGAAACATGTTCCCGATTTTGGGGGAGTCCAGAACTAGGGGTCACAGTTTAAGAATAAGGGTTAAGGCATTTAGAACGGAGACCAGGAAACACTTTTTCCCAGAGAGTTGGGGGTCTGTGGAATTATTTGCCTCAGAGGGCGGTGGAGGCCGGTTCTCTGGATACTTTCAAGAGAGAGCTAGATAGGGCTCTTAAAGATAGCGGAGTCAGGGGATATGGTGAGAAGGCAGGAACGGGGTACTGATTGGGGATGATCAACCATGATCACTTTGAATGACGGAATGTTCGCTCGAAGGCACAAATGGCCTATTCCTGCACCTATTGTTTATTGTCTATTGTCTATTTATATGTTCCTCCTCATCATATAGTCCCTCTGCAAATTGGCCATTCCTAGATACCTTTTCTTCTCAAGGCCACATTACGAAGCCATGAATCTATCTTCAGCTATGCTCTCACCAAATGTTAATCACCTAACCATTTTCATTGTACAGCTTTATTGTCATGGTCCCTGCCATTCTCTCTGTCTCTGTCTGTCTCTAGATAGCAATATCCTCCAAAAGCTTGCTGGGATAGCTGATGCCAAATCGCCACCTATAGATGACAGAATACCAAAGCAGCTGCTTTATGAAGAGCTGACAGAAGACAACTGATCACGTGATGGACAGAAAAAATATATGTAAAGACTCTTAGTTTAGTTCAGTTTAGAGAAACAGTATGGAAACAGGCCCTTCGGCCCACCGAGTCCATGCCGATCAATGATCACCTGCACCCTAGTTCTATCCAACACCCTAGGGACAATTTACAGAAGCCAGTTAACCTACAAACCTGAACATCTTTGGGATGTGGGAGGAAACCGGAACAGCTGTAGAAACCCCACGTGGTCATAGGGAGAACGTATAAACTCCATATAATCATCATTGAACATTCCTGAAGTTTCAATATTGACATGTACAACTTTGAAGAACAAGCATTGGATCATCCTGTTTTATGTACCAGCACAAAGAGCAATGCATTCCCATGTAAAGAGGCTAGAAAGAAGGAAACAAACATGTAAAAGAGAATCTTGAAAAGCTACAGCATCCCTGTACCTGTGTGAAAGGAACTTTTAAACGCAGATCGCTCTAATCAAATACCTCAATACGCATCACAATACTATAGACTAGATACCATGTACTTACTCGAAAACAAGTGATAAACAACAACATTAATGATGTAATATATATTTGTTGCTTGCCAATTTATTCCAACATCTTTGAGAGTATTAGTGAGTAATGCTGTAATCTTGTAATCTAACTGACACGGTTTTTTGCATGCCAGAGTCTAAAACTTTAAGCCACGTAAACCTTAATTTCTTTGTGATAGCATGGGTCCCAAGCTAGAGTCTTGGCCAAACAGCACAGAACAGGCCCTTCAGCCCACCTTGTCCATGCCGACCTAGATGCCCCGTCTAGATTGCCTTCAGTTCCTTCAAGGTCAACTGCAGATTCTGCCCTCAGGGACACAAAGGTGGTTGGGCAAAGGTGGAGAGGGACGTTGGTATGTGGGTTGAGCTAGTTTAAGGCAACGGAGGTGGCCCTGCAGCAGCCTTCGGCATACCTGAGCTTACCTGGATCAGGGACGTTCCAGTACATCTAGCATGTGGACCGGACATTAGACTTTTTCTTTCTTTTTCTTTTTTTTTTGTAAATGGCGCCAAATTATGATGATGGGTGTAAGAATTTCACTGTGCAGTGCATGTGTGACAATATAGAACCATTGATATCAGGGAGGTCCCACAAACAATAGAGAAGCCTAACTCCCAAACTCATCTGACATCTTGAACATCCGAAACGTAACCCATGTTTCTGAAGAATGGTCTCGACCCGAAACGTCACCCATTCCTTCTCTCCAGAGATGCTGCCTGTCCTGCTGAGTTACTCCAGCATATTGTGTCTACCTTCAATTTAAAACAGCATCTGCAGTTCTTTCCAACACATCCTCACATCTTTAACAGTTGGATTGTCTCGCATCAGCTCTGTCAGTTGTCAAAAGTCATCAAGAGTTTAACATTTTTCTGAATTTGTCTTATTGAATTGTCATTCCATATCAAAAGTCTTTCCACAAAGAATGGCCTATAACCAACTAATAAGTTAAATACTAACTCTTGTCAATTGTCTTTGTAATATTATTAGCGTTTCTAATATTTCTAAGGGCGGCACAGTGGCACAGTGGTAGAGTTGCTGCCTTACAGTGCCAGAGACCCAAGTTTGATCCTGACCATGGACGCTGACTATATGGAGTTTGTACGTTTTCCTCGTGACCACGTGGGTTTTATCCGGCTGCTCCAGTTTTCTCCCTTACTCCAAAGTAGTGCATGTTTGTAGGTTAATTCTTTTTTTGTAAATTGCCCCTAGTGTGTATGATAGTGTGAATTGCCCCTAATGTGTAGGATGATCACTGGTCGGCGCAGACTCGGGGTGCCGAAAGACCTGTTTCCTTGCTGTATCTCTAAACTAAGCTAAACTAATAATAAAACATAGCAAAGTATGGCAAAGAAACAGGCCCTTTAGCCCACAATGTCAGTGACAAACATGGTGTGATGATAAACTAATCTCATCTGTCTGCACATGATCCATATCCTTCCATTTTCTGAATTTCAAACCAGTGATTTTAAACTTCTGTGCAAATAGCTTTAAGTAATCATATAACATGAAAACACAATAAAGCACTAGAAATGAATTAAAACACATTGGCATAAAATAAAGAAAAGAAAACATGAGTCTGATGAAGGATTTCGGCCCGAAACGCTGCCTATTTCCTTCGCTCCAGAGATGCTGCTGCACCCGCTGGGATTCTCCAGCATTTTTGTCTACCAAAAGAAAGCAAATCTTTCTTTATTGCTCAAATTCCACAGTGCTATTTAAATGAACCAATGAACCTTATGAACCAAGCTGAGGAAAAGCTGAGGATCAGCATGCAAATTGATATGGTTGTCCAGCCTGGCATGTTACCGGACTTAGTGCATTGGTGCAGAGACATAGGACCTAGCCAGCTAACCCCCGTGGAGTTACTGGCCTGAGAAAACAAAATAAAACACTTAAATATTTTACGATTTATTCAATAAAATGAGATAAACTGAAAGCAAAAATACTTCAAAATACTTTTTAATAATTAAAAAAAAAACATTAAATCAACCATAGATAATGCAAATAAGGAATTTACTGTCTCCTTGCCTCGGTGTCCTAATTACAAATGTGAGACAAGTACTGCATTGCTAATTAAGCTTTTTGAATTCATGTAAAAGATGGTACTCAAATGAAATCATTTCATTTTAATAATTTATCTTCAACCAGTGGAAGCAATGATGTTGGTGTATTCTTTCTGATTTTCTTTCACTCTAGCTACACAAATGCATCTTCCTCCTTCCTGCCCGGAAGGGATCAAGCTAATTGTTCATTTCCCATTGAGGTTTACGTCTCAACCCTTGGAATAAGAATGCTTTACTTCATGTTGCCTGATACTGTTAACTGCACCTTTTCCAGCCCCATAACAGGATTTTTGTCACTATCCCAGCCAGATAATCTTGCTGTTGTCACCCCCTTGCAGGGCAAGCCATCCCTTGCCTTTGAATGATGCGTGCAATAAACAAGTGAAGCCAATGAACCATGGTTGTATGTATCTATACACTGTAAATGGCTCAATTGTAATCATGTATTGTCTTTCCGCTGACTGGGTAGCACGCAACAAAAGCTTTTCACTGTAGCTCTGTACACGTGACAATAAACTTAACTAAACTAAACTAAATTAGGTTCATAAAACAAAATGCAATGCTGTATACCTTGCATGAAATGTAAGCACAATCCCAATTTTTGGTATATGGCTTTAAGATGCAGTATTTACCGTGTAATCTGTAATGCACATGTATGTTTCATTTTCTCATAGCAAGTAATTAATATTAAAGATGCCATGTTATGAAATAAGTATTTATTTTAATGATATTCATTAGTTCCATTCAGAGTCTAATTAAAAGGCAACCAGATCCGCAAACAACTGATTTTGCAACTTTCTCATCCCAATATAATTATTTAATATGAGCAATTAATTGGGGATTTAGGAAGGAAGCAGCTAGAATTAGAATAATATCTTACTAGCAAAACATAAATGTTTGTGTCTATTGGGATTGAAAGTTCATTCGGTTATAATAACCATATAAAAAGCGGAATTATAAATATGGTTTAACTGTGGCATTGTAGGTCATCATCACAGTTTGTTATTCTCATCTGGCTCATTAACTTAACAACACCACAGTCAGGTTGTCTAAATAATACAAACGTGTTCTAACCATGAATACTATTCAACGTGCCATTTCTCTTACTCAGAATGTTTCTGATTGCATTTGATGTATTTGATGTGCATTTGATGTGCAAATGGTTCATTGCAAATTGTGTTAGTTGAATGCCAAGATAAAAAGAACAACTGCTAAACTGGGAATTTGGAATGAAAACAAAGAAGTTGGGAAATGCTGTGTGTCTGACAGGGAAAATAATATGGCACTGTGTGCATTAAAACTCAGAATTCTGAAAACAAGTCAACCAAAAGAACCTGAAGAAGGGTCTCAACCCGAAACACCACCCATTCCTTCTCTCCAGAGATGCAGGCTGTCCCGCTGAGTTACTCCAGCACTTTGTGTCTACCAACCAAAACATTGGTCTGTTTTTATTTGCACCTTGAGAATATATTGTTAGGTTTAAGACTGAGCATAATAAATCCAGAAATAAGTCAATCCAGAGAAGATGTGGAGGTTGGTAATGGCTCAGATCGTATGAGCAGAAATATTAGTGTTCACCATCAACAAATTGTGAAAGTGATAACAAATTTAGAATTTCCAAGCCTGCATTGTGTTGTCTGAGGGACAAATTGTAAAGGACTGGAAAATGTGCACTGATTCGTGATGAATCTGAACCTATCAGATCTGTTTTCATACTGAACAAGGGTCTCGATCCGAAACGTCACCTATACCATTTCTCCAGAAATGAAGCCTGACCCGCTGAGTTACACCAGCATTTTGTGTCTATCTTTGGTGTAAAGAGCATCACAGTTCCTTCCTACATTATCTGATCTGTTGCCAGATGTGGAAAATAATATGAACTCCCCTTAGTATCCTGTAATCCCCGCAGGATTTCATTTCATAATGCCAGTATCAGGTTAATTCAGTTGGTGCAGATTGAAGCTGTGGTACCCTTCTGAAAGGAGAGGTGCCACTTGCCTTCACAGGGTGACAAGTGATGGTGGAGTGTTGCCTAAACTAAGCCTTTAGGCTGTCTCCAATGCTACTATATACTTTTTTTCAGGTAATAGAACTAAATCTATGTGCAGTATTCCAGCGCAGACCTCACTAACACAATGCACAAATGTTACGAAACCGCCCTGTTCTTAAACTCCAATCCCTTTGCAATAGAAGCCCGCATACCGTTTGCCCTCTGAACTACTTGTTCAACTACTTGCTAACTATTTGGGATTCAGTACTCCAAGACTCACAGCCTCATTTTACATCACACACACGCACACACACATGCATGCACACACTGGTCTCATCATGACATGCACATCACCCAGTCATACTGCAAGTCACACACTATGTCTTGTAAGGCAGTCTTGCAAATTGGATATCAGCAACAACAGATACATGAACACATACTTTTCTCTAATTAGCACAGCAGCTTAAAGTAGACTACGATGCTATTATTAGAAAGGCTATCACTGCGTTTATGACCATTTATGACCACTTCGTTTATATCGATTCTTTCTCCTTACATCTCTCTTCTTTTTAGCTGCCAGGAAACCACGTTACTTTCTGATTTTCAAGTTACAGTTGGTGCAAGCATCCTCTCCAATAACTCTTAGCTTTCTTCAAAATCTTGTTTTCAGGGATCCAAGAATTGCCAGTAGCTAACTTGGAGCTGAACAGCGCGAGAATGAATGTAAAGGAACACCATCACCAGCAGATATTTGCAGCCCCCAATTCAAATTTTCACTCTGCTACTTGTTCCAATTAGAAATGAAACCTGCATCAATACATCTAGCGATGACTGAATGCTGAACTTTGTTTGATCGTGCCTATTTCTCAGTTTTCATAAAGTTAGATAAAAGCAAAACATTGTGCAATGCGAATGCAGTGTGTTTGATTGACTTTGGTATTGGTATTGGTTCAATATTGCTACACTTCCCAAATGAAAATGTGAAAAACTTTGTTCTGCATGCTATTCAGGGAAATCATACTATACATGAGTACATAAGGGAGTGCAAAAGAAGAAATAAGAATATTGTGTTACAGCTGCAGATAAAGTTCACATAAAACATTGTCAGTAATTCTGACAGACTTAGAATTGAGATTTAAAGGACCAGAACAATTGTAATAGATGTAAGTAGATCTACTGTTTCCAGCATGCAAAGAGTTTCCACACTTCAGTACCATCCGGGAATAAAAAAGTAATTTTGTTGCAAGTAAATTGTGGTTTTGCAGCTCTGTAATTCTGTTGGTATATCGCAACTCAAAGAAGCACCATGTTATTCCCTTTTATATACTACTGGACCAAGTGGGACCCGTTGGGTCCCCGTCACATGGGAGGGCTGGTCCCCAAATGCATTATTCCACCACTCACCCATAGCTCCCAACTGCGCAGGCATGGCTGACAGGATCCCGCTGTGACGCCAGAGATCCCCATTGTGACGCAAGATACGGCAACCCTCCCCAAGTGTGCCTCGCCAACCCTCTTCCTACCCCTATCTTCCTCCATTTCCCCTCTTCCCCAGCACTTCCTCCCCCTCCTCTTCACCCTCCCTCTTCTTTCCCCTCTCCTCCTCCACTCCCCCACTCCCTCCCTCACATCTCCCGTCCTCTCATTTCCCCAACCCTCATTCCATAACCCCTCTCCCCTCCCTACCTGCCTTGATGCCATTGTGAGGTGGAAGCTGTCTTTATTTTGATAACAGTTTTTTTTTAATGTAAATGAGATCCCATTGTGATGTCATCTTGGGGTGGAACATTGCTGACGGGCAGTTTAGGTAAATGAGATCCCATTGGGACGTCATACGCTGCTAACTGCCAGTACAAATGGAAGAGATTTTTGTCAAAGTGGGGTTTTGTAAAGCTTAAAATGTGAATAACGTGAAATATACCATCACTGTGAATGAAACATGCACACTAACAACCGCCCCCACACACACTAACCACCCCCCAAACGCACACACACTAACCACCCCCCTTGATATTATATTAATATTATTCATTTGCTCCTTTAGCCCCCAACTCGCCTAGTCCCCAACTCACACACGTTTCTAGAGAGGGAGAGGCTGGGGGGGAGAGAGGCCAGGGGGGTGGGGGTGGGGGAGTGAGGTCACACGGGAGGTCTGGTCCCCCAACGCAATATTCCACCACTGGCCCATAGCTCCCAACTGCGCAGGCACATATGATGGACCCGCATTAACGGCAGAAATTAGGTTAAAGTTAATAACTTTGCATTTAATATTTCCATTACCTTGCCATCCCACTTCCTAACCCTATCCTCCTCCATTCCTTCTCATCCCACAGCACTCGCCCCTGCTCTTGACCCTCCCTCTTCTTTCCCCTCTCCTCCTTCCCTCCTCCACTCCTTCCCTCTCCTTTTGCCTACTCTCAGTCACTCCGTCCCTCCCTCCATAACCTCTCTCTCCTCCCTACCACCTCCTCTCTCTTTATCCCCCTCCACCCCACTCCTCATCTCCCCCCTATCGCACCCCCTACGCTCCCTCCCCACCTCCCCCACTGCCCTCCTTTTCCTCTTTCCCCCAATCCCTACCACCCCACCCCCCTTCTCCCCCACTCTCTCCAATCCTCCCACCTTCTCCCCACTCTCCTCCCTCCTGACCCACTGAGTTGCTCCAGCACTTTGTGTCTTTTTACATAAACTGGCATCCGCAAATCATTGGGTCTCCCTTTAAGATGAATTGACCATAGACAAATATTTAATCATTGATTTCCTAGCATTTTCTTTAGTTTATGATTTTAATGATAAAAGAAGCATTTCCTTCACATTTTATACTGGTGCTATTTAAATGCAAATGTTTGAATGTAGTTATAAGGTTCAAGTTTAATAAAATGTAAACACAAGTAATTTGGGTTGCATTTCAAATTCTAAATATGCAAGGATATGCAAGGCTGGAATAGACTGCTCGGCCATTTGTACCTATTCCACTAAAGGCTGAGATAAGACCATAGCTGACGTGACTTTCATTACAACTCCACATTCTCGCTTACCCACAGTCACATTTCATTCCACTTGCTGATAAAAATACTTCTCTACTTCTTTCCTAATAATATTTATGAGTTTCCACTTCCCTTTGAGGAAAGGTTTTCCAAAGACTCACAACCCTCTGAGAAAGATATTTGGCTCATAACTGTCTTAAAATGGCTGACTACTTATTCTCAAATAGTGACCTGCCCCCCTCACCCATCCACCACACACACACAATTTTAAATTCTACCACATGGAGAAACAGCTTCTGTAATTTGACTCTTTGGGATCACATATCTTTCAATCATGTCCCCTCATCCTGTTCTAAACTCTAGTAATCTATGTTTAACCTCAACAACCTTGCCCCCCTATTCCCCTATTGTAGTTACCAGTCTGGTCAACTTCTGAACTGTTTCCAATGCATTTACATCCATAAATAAACAAACAAGTTAATGATGTCCACAGTGCTCCAGCTGTGAACCTCAACCAAACTGGACATCACTAAAGCAAACCCTACTTGTGTGTACAATTGTGCAAGCAATAAACAATAATATTCTCTTAGCTTTCTGAGTTACTCACTGCAGCTGAACATGAGCCTCTTGCAAATGATGCAATTGGACACTCAGACACTCTGTATCTCACAGGGCTGCAATCTCTCACAATTTAGATATGCTTTGTTAATAAATCTTCTTGCCAAAATCGGCAATTACACTATTTCCCACATTGTTCTCCTTTTGCAAGATCTTTGCCCATTCTCTTTAACTATCTTCATCTTTTTACAGCCTTCTTATGAACTAAAAAATGAACATACAATTAAAGTAATAGAATTTAACTTCGGCCACAGCTTACTTTCTTAGAAGTTTAAAGTTTAAAGCATGTCATAGAGTGATACAGTGAGGAAATAGGCCCTTCGGCCCAACGTGCCCACACTTGAAAACATATCCCAGCTACACTAGTCCCACCTGCCAGCATTTGGTCCGCATCACTCCAAACCTGTCCTATCCATGCACCTGTCTAGCTGTTTCTTAAATGTTGGTATAGTTCCTGCCTCAACTACCTCCTCTGGCAGCTTATTCCATACAATCACCACCATTTGTGTGAAAAAGTTACCCCTCAGATTCCTATTAAATCTTTTCCCCTTCACTTTAAACCTATGTCCTGGATTTACCTACTCTGGGCAAGAGACTCTGTGCATCTACCCGATCTATTCATCTCATGTCCTCTATAAGATCATCACACCTCTATAAGATCATCCCTCATTGTCCTGCGCTCCAAGGAATAGAGTCCCCGCCTATTCAGCCTGTGTCCATAGCTCAGACCGTCTAGTCCTGGCAACATCCTCGTAAATCTTCTCTGTGCCCTATCCAGCTTGACAACATCTTTCCTATAACACGGTGCACTGAACTGAACACAATATATTAAATGTGGCCTCACCAACATCTTATACAACTGCAACATGACCTCACAACTTCAATACTCAATATTCTGGCTGATGAAGACCAATGTGCCAAAAGCCTTTTTGATCACCCAATCTACCTGCGACTCCACCTTGAGGGAACTATGCACCTGCACTCCTAGATCGGTCTGCTCTACAACACCCAGAGCCCTACCATTTACTGTGTAAGTCCTGCCCATGTTAGACTTGTCAAAATGCAACACCTCACATTTTCTGTATTAAATTCCATCAACCATTCCTCAGCCCACTTAGCGAATTGATAAATATTCTGCTGCAATTTTTCACAATCATCTTAACTATCTGCAAAACCACCCACTTTTGTGTCATTTGCAAACTTATTAATCTTGCCGTGTATATTCTCATCCAAATCATTGATATAGAATTCAACCAGTAAAGGGCCCAGCAACGAACACTGAGGCCCACTACTAGTCACCCGCCTCCAGTCCGCGAAGCAACCTCCCACCATCACCGGGTGGCGCCAGCAATGGCTGCCTCGCCAACAGTTTGTCTGTCCCTTTCTTCTTTGTTTTTTAGTATGTGTTAAATGTATCTTTTTAGTGTTCCTTAGCTTGTTTTCTGTTGGGATGGTGGAGGGGCTTGGGGGAAACTTTTTCTAATCTCTTATCTTGACGGAGATGAAATTTTATTCCATATTGTATCTCCGTACGCACTGTGGCCAAACATCGAGGAGTTGGCGGCCTTTGCTGGCGACCAATTCTAAGAGCTCCACCACGGTCGCCTGTGGACATAACATCGCGGATCCCGCAATCCCTTTGCCAGGGATCGATCTCATAGCTCTACTGTGGGTGCCTGCGGACTTTAACATCATGGAACTCACGGTCTCTGGTTAGAGACTGACACTGGGGATTCCAAGCCGCTGGAGCTTCGACCGCACAGTCACGAGAGCTTCGACCACACAGACGCGGGAGATTCGACCGCCCCAACACGGGAGAATTGACCACCCCGACGCGGGAGCTTTGCTCACGCCGACGTGGGAGCTTCGATCGCCCCGATGCTGGGGCTTCGATCACCGGCTACAGAAGCTTTGACCACCCCGACGGATGAGGGAAGAAGATTAGACTTTATTGTCTTACATCACAGTGAGGAATGTGGGGAATCCACTGTGGTGTATCTTTATGTTAACTTTTATGTCGTTGTGTGTCTTGTTGCTTTTTTTGGTATGGCAATTTGCATATCACTGTACGTAAATTGGTACACGTGACAATAAAATACCTTTAAAACCCTTGAAACCTTTGCTTCCTACCATGAAGCCAATTTTCTATTTATTCAGCTATCTCTCCTTGTATCCCCTGCGATCTAACCTTCCAGAGCAGCCTACCACAAGGAACCTTGTGTAATGCTTTACTGAAGTCCAAATATACAACATCTACAGCTCTGCCCTTATCGACCATTTTGATCACGTCTTCAAAAAACTCAATCAGATTCATGAGACACGACCTCCATTGTACACAAACATGCTGAATCTCCCTAAACAGCCCTTGTCCATCTAAATGCCTGTATATCCCATCTCACAGAATACTCTCTAGTAACTTTCCAACTACAGATGTTAAGCTCACTGGCCTATAGTTCCCAGCATTTTCCCTGCAGCCCGTCTTGAATAAAGGCACATTTGCCACCCTCCGTCTTCCGGCACCTCTCCTGTATTTAAAGATGACTCATAAATTTCAACCAGGGCTCCCTCAATTTCCTCTCTGGTTTCCCTCAATTTCCTCGGATAACCATATAACCATATAACAATTACAGCATGGAAACAGGCCCTCTCGACCCTTCCAGTCCGTGCCGAACATTTATTTTCCCCTAGTCCCTAGTTCCCCCTCATGTTACCCCTAAACTTCTGTCCCTTAATTCTCATGTCATGCCCTCTTGTTTGAATCTTCCCTACCCTCAATGGGAAAAGCTTATCCACGTCAACTCTGTCTATCCCTTTCATCATTTTAAAGACCTCAATCAAGTCCCCCCTTAACCTTCTGCGCTCCAAAGAATAAAGACCTAACTTGTTCAACCTTTCTCTGTAACTTAGTTGCTAGAACCCAGGTGACATTCTAGTGAATCTCCTCTGTACTCTCTCTATTTTGTTGACATCCTTCCTATAATTAGGCGACCAAAATTGTACACCATACTCCAGAATTGGTCTCACCAATGCTTCGTACAATTTTACCATTACTTTCCTACTCCTATATTCAATGCTCTGATTTATAAAGGCCAGCACACCAAAAGCTTTCTTTACCACCCTATCTACATGCGATTCCACCTTCAGGGAACTATGCACAGTTATTCCTAGATCCCTCTGTTCCACAGCATTCCTCAATTCCCTACCATTTACCATATATATATATATGATCAGGCCATGGATCTTTGTTCACACATGATAATATCTTCTGCACCTCTTCAATTGTAACATTGACTGCTCTGAATTGGTACTATAACATAATGTAAAAGAAGCTTGGATAGGTACATGGAAAGAAAAAGTTTAGAGGTATATGGGCCAAATGGACTTTTGAAGATGGAACTTCTTCCTCCAGCCTGAAAAGTTGGGCTAAATTGAATTTTTCTGTGCTATATGACCCTATGACTATGATCCTATAACACATTTTGATTGCATCCATTGTTATTGCTGTTGCATAATTGGTTCATTAATTGTGAAGTATTCAGTTTCTGGATTCATTTTTCCAGATATGATAGATCTGAGCATCCATTGGAGTCAAGCAGATAACACTATAAATTGGCAAGTAAAACATGTTGAATATGATATATTGTATTTATTCCCCCAAAATGGGAATCTGTGGTATGGGTGGGAAATTAAAGTATAAATAATTTTAACGATCAAAAATAAATCTATTTTCAAAGGTAGGATAAACAACTACTCTACTTTCAGGATGTGGTTAGGTTATCAGCTTTTTTTTAGGAACAATGTTTGTCTCCAGTTAAGGCAGCAATTACCATTGCTTCTTGTGTTTTCCAAGATAATTAAAAGAGTCGGGAAATCTTTGATTCGTGGATTCCACAATTTAGAGAACTGTTTGTAGGTCAGGTGCAAGAAGGAGCTTCATCCACACACAATAAGGTATTTTAACCACTTGAATATATGTAGCACCTGAGCTTTCCTGATCCTCTTGGGTAAAGCATTCAACATGTTTATTACTCTCTGACTGTAACTACATTCAGAGTAATTCAGATATTTTTTGGCAGAACTTTGACTTAGACAATAGACAATAGATGCAGGAGTAGACCATTTGGCCCTTCGAGCCAGCACCACCATTCAATGTGATCATGGCTGATCATCCCCAATCAGTACCCCGTTCCTGCCTTCTCCCCATATCTCCTGAATCCGCTATCTTTCAGAGCCCTATATAGCTCTCTCTTGAAAGTATCCAGAGAACCAGCCTCCACCGCCCTCTGAGGCAGAGAATTCCACAGACTCACAACTCTCTGTGAGAAAAAGTGTTTCCTCGTCTCCATTCTAAAAAAAGTGTTTCCTCGTCTCCATTCTAAAAATGTGTTTCCTCGTCTCCGTTTAAAAAAGTTCTTGAAAGGCAGACTTCAAGAAGGCAGACTTCACACGTTTGTGAATGTCCAAGTTTTGTTTCTGGGAGATTAAATGTTAGTTTGCCAAATTTGAATCACTAAGGTCTAAAAAAGGGAGACAGAAACCGCACCAAGCACTTGACTTACAATCAATTACTGGCAGTCAAGCATTGTCATGTCTCTGTCTCATTGCCTGTGCTGCTTGTCCCATAGAGTGTCAGGCAGAATAACCTGTTGAATTACTCCAGCACTGTGTATTTTTTTTGTAAACCAACATCTACAGTTCTTTGTGTCTCCAAATGATTGGAGGTCCTCTTCTTGTCTGGCCTGGGACACATCTCTGAAAGGTCTTGACCCGAAATGTCACCCATTCCTTCTCTCCAGAGATGATGCACGTCCTGTTGAGTTATTTCAGCATTTTGTGTATAGCTTCGGTGTAAACCAGCATCGACAGTTCCTTCCTACACTTCTCATTTCTCTGAGGCAAGCAATCATAACAGCTCATTTTTACATTGGGAACTCGACAAAATACACAAAATGAGATGAGCACGCAGTTGATGCTTGCGAAAACAAAACATTGACAATAGGAGACGTAATAGTTTGGAGTCTTTGCTATCAAATTGTGTTATGGCTAGACCATGCCCTGAACAAGAGAAACTATTACAAAAGAAGACATTTATTACAATTTATTAGTCATTGTACCTGCTGGGGATTATCCAGGAGTTATAGAATGTGGTTGGCTTTATTTCAAACAAAAAACAATATTCAGAATAGCTGTGCCAATGTACAATGCAAGTAGTAACCAGTTTGAAATTAATAGGATAGCGTTAGAGAAATAGAATCATTCAGTTTGGAAACAGGCCCTTAAGCTCAAATTGCCCACCACGACCAACATCTACACTAGGCCCATCTGTCTGTGTTTGGCCCATACCCCTCTAATCCTGTCCTATCCATGTATCTGTTTAATTATTTCTTAAACATTGCGATAGTCCCTGGCACAACTATCATGACTGCACAACTACCACAACTCTTAACGTGTGAGAGGACCATTCAAGATAACAGTGGGAATGAAGCAGCTCTTGACTCTGGTGGTACTTAATTTCACAGGTTTGTATCTTAAGCCCGACAGGAGAGGAAAGAATAATGACCAGGGTTGGAGGGGTCCTTGGTAATGTTAGCTGCTTTCCCAAGGCAGCAGGTATTGTAGATAGAGTCAATGGAGGTTGGTTTGTGCAATGGACTTGTATGGGCCTGTATGGACGTGTGTAATGACCTGTGTATTGGCCACCCGTAGATCTGAACTTTCAGAGTGCTGGAGTAACTCAGAGGGTCAGGCATCATCTCAAAGAACATGGATAGGACGTTTTGGGTTGGGACCCTTCTCGTCCTCAAATGTCGCCTTTCCATGTTCGCCTGAGATGCTGCCTGATCCGCAGAGTTATTCCAGCAATCCATGTCTTCTTTCGTAAACCAGCATCTGCAGTTCCTTGTGTCCAGCTCTGAACTTGTTTGATGCTAGTTTCCAATCACATTACTCATCTTTCTCAACCAGATCAGTGGTTGACTTAGTAGGAATAACACATGGGCATAAGGTATTCCAAAGGAATTTCAGTACTTGTCATTCAGGCGTGCAATCTTAACTAATACCATTGCCCAAATTTTCAGGCCATCATAACTTTAATGGAAGTATGTGCCATTTTACAAAACTAATTAAGGCTACAAGTAACTGAATTGCTCGTCCTACTTCAATTAAAGTCAGCATTTATAGACCATCACTCATTATTCTTGAGAAGGTCATGGTGTTATTTTTTCTTGAACTGTTCTAGTTCTAGTTTGTGCGGTGAAGGTCTGCTTTTGCCCAGGTTATAAACAACAGTTACTCTTAATAGCATGCACCACAGAAAAATCAATCAGATTTGAAATATTAACATCAGTCTGAAGAAGGATCTCGACCTGAAATGTTGCCTGTTCATTCCCTTCCCGGATGCTACCTGGCCCATTGAGTTCAATGATTCACTTGTCACATGTATCTTACAATGGTACAGTGAATATTTATCGCATGCAGCTTAGAAAAAAATAATCTTACTTGACATCAGCACAATAAAACTTAGGTACCAATATGTAAGAATAACAGATAACAATGAGGCAGTACACAAGAGTCACCACTTTTCTGGTGCCATCCATCAAGTTTCAAAGTTGTTAAAAGTGTATCTTTAACATAAAGGCCCGTTAGCAGTAGCACTGAGTCAAAATTTATAAGGTGATAAGTGATAGTAGCAAAATTAGGAGATTCGGTCCATCAAGTCTACTCCATCATTCATTTATGGCTGATCTATCTCTCCCTCCTAACCTCATTCTCCTGCCTTCTCCCCATAACCCCTGACAACCATACTAATGAAGAATCTATCTATCTCTGCCTTTAAGCTATCCATTGAGGTGCGCAACTTTTCTGTGGCAAAGAATTTCCACGGCCTATGACTGAAGAAATTCCTTCTCATCTCCTTCCTAAAGGAACATCTTTTAATTCTGAGGCAATGACCTCTAATCCTAGACTCACCAATTAGTGGAAACATCCTCTCCACATCCACTCTGTCCAAGCCTTTTACGATTTGGTACGTTCCAATGAGGTCCAACCTCATTCTTCTAAACTCCAGTGAGTACAGGCCCAGTGGGGTCAAATGCTCATCATATGTTAACCCACTAAGTCCTGGAATCAATCTTGTAAACCTCCTCTGGACTTGATAATTGCTAGTTTCTAAGCTTCCCCCCAGTCTAGTTTTAGTAAAAACACTGATTCAAGCAATTGAAACAACTAAATTTTATTTAACCCAAAGTGTGTCACAGATCACACACTGTACCTATCCCACCGTGGGTTCGATCCTCGCTTCTGCCTGTTCAAGCCCTCTAGGCCTCGCTCAGACAGAGGCACTCCAGAAGTTTACATGGTCCCACGCGCTCTTCAGAAGATTGATGCTGAGCCTCGTGATCGCGGACTTTTATATGTCCTGGGACCTTCAGGGGCCAAACCACATGGGGTTGGTCTCTCAATAACCCAATTACAGATATGGATTAACCACATACATAACAGGCATTTTCATAACCCAATGATACAACAGTTCAATACATTGTATTCACACCAAACTTCAACATGAAGTCAACTGGGAAACATTTACCCTAGTTAACAGAAAACCCACACAAGGCTCAACACCTCATTCAATCAACACTTGGCAAAGTCAAACTCTGTAACATTATTTACAGCTATTTACAAGGTGTATGTCTGGTTTGCAGCCATCCAATCCATTCTATGCCTTTTGCACCAGATTGACAGGGTTTGCAGAAATTCCCATTCTTTGCTTGCAAATTGTATTTAAGCTCCAGACACTCTTCGCAGCCTGTCCCAGCTCTGCAGAGAGTAATTCCAATTTGACCAAATCTCCCAGCAATCCTGAAACTTAACTCCATTTTGAAGTCCTAGCTGGTCCAATTTAGCCAGGATTAACAGACCCACTCCAGAGCCAGCACATCCTTCCTCAGATATGATGCCCAAAATTGCTCATAATACACCAAATGTGGCATGACTAGCAAGATTCAAGATAATTTATTGTCATGTATCCCAGATAGGACAATGAAATTCTTGCTTTGCTTCAGCACAACAGAATATAGTAGGCATGAATACAGAACAGATCAGTGCGTCCATATACCATTATATAAATATATACACACATGAATAAATAAACTGATAAAGTGCAAATAAACAGATAATGGTCTATTAATGTTCAGAGTTTGAGTTGAGTTTAATAGACTGATGGCTGTGGGGAAGAGCTATTTCTGAACCTGGACGTTGCAGTCTTCAGGCTCCTTTATCTTCTACCTGAAGGTAGCAGGGAGATGAGTGTGTGGCCAGGATGGTGTGGGTCCTTGATGATACTGCCAGCCATTTTGAGGCAGCGACTGCGATAGATCCCCTCGATGGTAGGGAGGTCAGAGCCGATGATGGACTGGGCAGTGTTTACTACTAGTTTTTTCCGCTCCTGGGCACTCATGTTGCCGAACCAAGCCATGATGCAACCGGTCAGCATGCTCTCTGCTGTGCCTGTAGAAGTTAGAGAGTGTCCTCCTTGACATACCTACTCTCTGTAATCTTCTCAGGAAGTTGAGGTGCTGATGAGTTTTCTTGATAATTGCATTAGTGTTCTCGGACCAGGAGAGATCTTCAGAGATGTGCACGCCCAGGAATTTGAAGCTCTTGACCCTTTCCGCCATCGACGCCTTGATATAAACGGGACTGTAGGTCCCCATCCTACCCTTCCAAAGTCCACAATTAGTTCCTTGGTTTTGCTGATGTTGAGGGCCAGGTTATTGTGCTGGCACCATCAGTCGGGTCGATCTCTCTTCTATACTCTGACTTGTCCCCATCAGTTATACTGCATCACTTCTCTCGCCTCACACGTCCACCCTTGTACCAAGGCATTTTCCACAGCCAACCTTAGAACATCCAGAACACATCCAAGGAAATTGGAGGAGAGCCCCTAGCCTTCTCACCAATGCTGTTTCTCTCCTCAATCCATCAGCGCTTGCAGCACAAGAGACCCGGTTTCGATCCCGACTACAGGTGCTGTCTGTACGGAGTTTGTACGTTCTCTCCGTGATCGCGTGGGTTTTCTCCGAGATCTTTGGTTTCCTCCCACGCTCCAAAGACGTACAGGTTTGTAGGTTAATTGGCTTGGTGTATGTGTAAATTGTCCCTAGTGTATGTAAGACAGTGTTGATGTGTAGGGATTGCTGGTCGGTGCGGACTCGGTGGGCCAAAGGGCCTGTTCCCATGCTATATCTCTAAACTAAAAACTAAACCACTGTGAACTTAGAATTCCAAGTTCCTCCAGCACTTTGTGCTTTTGCTTGACATATTAACCGTTGATAGGGAGGAGGTTTTCATCATTTTTTTGTTTCAAGCCTCCCTTTTTTATCCATTGAAAAGCCAGCACTAGCAGTGTAAATTAAATAGATGATAGATAGAAGCAGGAGTCAACATTTGGCCTCTCAGGCCTGATCTATCATTCAAGAAGATTATGGTTAAGCTTTTACATTGATGCCACTTTCCAAACACACACCGTATCATTTGATTCCCTTAATGTCTAAAAACCTATTGATCTCTATCTTGAACTTACCACAAGAACTATGGTATCAAGCGCCTATCCAGTTTAACTAAATAAAAGCCTGATGTTGATAGTGTTGGTGCATTTTTGACCTGTTGTTTAGGTCTTGTTGTACCTTCCACAGGTGTAGCAAAATAAACTTCAAGACTTAGATCTTCTGATTCAGATTAGTTTATGTCATATACAACGGGGCACATCAAGCGCATAGAGCAAAGTGTATACAGAATAATGACAGATACATCAATAAATATCATGACAAATGCAAAAGAACAGAATATTGTTAAGGTTATAGAGCAATCTGTTGTAGTGTAAAAAGATACTAAAGCACAATAATGGAAAAAAAACAAATGAGATGGGGTCTGGAGTAAGAGTACATGGCAGCACCTCTGGGAATGGGGTGTGAAGGTAGTGATTTATTCAGAGGCCTGACAGATCAGGTCTCTGAACAATCGAAGAACAATCGAAGAAACTGTTCTTACGTCTTCACATCTGTGCTTTCAAGCACATTTATCTCATCCCAGAATGCTGAAGAGAGAAAAGGAAATGTCAAGTTCTGCATTCATTCTTAAAAATACTTCCAACCTTCCTGATGCAATACACCGAGTGGGCAATCGATAAACATCTGCATCACAGAAAACTCAAACACCATTGAAATATTTAGGAAGGAACTACAGATGCTGGTATACAGATGCAGAGTTACCTTAGAAGTATCAACTTAACGGATAGTGTTTTCAAAATGCTGAAGCTAAAAATGAACTATTTTCTTTCCTTAAATTACTTCTCTTACAAACTGGCAAAAGGTCAAGTTTATGCAAAGTTATGCATATGCAATTTCTTTACTTTTATTTTCCGACCTCTTTGTGTCATTAGCAAATTTTGCAATTATTCCTTTGGTGCCTATATCCACACCATTCATATAAAGTTAGAAAAGTTGACATCCCCACACAAATCCCAGGGATTTACCACACATTTACATCCTGACACACTGGGACTTACCCATTATAAACACAAAATGCTGGAGTAACTCAACGGGACAGGCAGCATCTCTGGAGAGAAGTGATGTTTCTGGTCGAGACCTTTCTTCAGACATACCCATTGATGCCGACACACCTTCTCTTGCTAAAAACATAATCATATAACCATATAACCATAAAACAATTACAGCACGGAAACAGGCCTTCTTGGCCCTTCCAGTCCGTGCCGACCATTTATTTTCCCCTAGTCCCATCTACCTGCACTCAGACCATACCCCTCCATTCCCTTCCCATCCATATACCTATCCACTTTACTTTTAAATGTTAAAATCGATCCTGCCTCCACCACTTCTGCAGGAAGATCATTCCACACAGCCACCACTCTCTGAGTAAAGAGGTTCCCCCTCATGTTACCCCTAAACTTCTGTCCCTTAATTCTCATGTCATGCCCTCTTGTTTGAATCTTTCCTACCCTCAATGGGAAAAGCTCATCCACGTCAACTCTGTCTATCACTTTCATCATTTTAAAGACCTCAATCAAGTCCCCCCTTAACCTTCTGTGCTCCAAAGAATAAAGACCTAACTTGTTCAACCTTTCTCTGTAACTTAGTTGCTGGAACCCAGGCAACATTCTAGTAAATCTCCTCTGTACTCTCTCTATTTTGTTGATAATCTGCCTATGCCAATATCTGTATACCCCGCCATGAGCTCATATTCTACAATAACTCTGATGCATCATCTTAAAAAATGTTTTCTGGAAATCTAAGTATTTTATATCCACCAGCCTCCCTTTATTTGCAGCATAAACCACCGACAAAGAATTTGAATAAATTGGTCAAACATGATTTCTGTTTCATAAATGCTTGTTGATTTTCCAATAATAGCTTCTAATATTTTTCCCATGACAGATGTTGATACAACAACAGCATTTGATTTAAGGGAACATTACCTTGCTCTGCACATTTCTTGATTTAAGGAGCAGAACAAACATTTTTAACAATGAACGTATACTTTGAGCAATTTCCTTATGCCTCATTCACCACCAGGAATGGATTGCACTGTTGTGCATCTGTTTGCCTTACAACTAAGTTGTAATTTCACTCAACATTGAATAAAGCAGTGTGAAAATAAATCACAAATTGTTCCTTTATTTTTACCTATCATTGTTTATCATTCTACAACTATGTTTGAAGGACTTATTTTTAATCATACTTTTGTTTATTCTTATAATTTAATTTTCATATTAAAGTATTGGGTTGTTCAGCACCATATGCTTGTGCAATTCAATCTTAATGAAAAATCAATTATAGTGGAAAAATCAGAGACCCGCTGTGAGTTGCAGTTTTCTGTTTGATCGTGTGCCCTCAGTGGAGCCAGAACCTATGCAGTAGTGCCCAGTAGCATGAGACTAGTGTCTTCACATAACTCCATGCTCCTCTGTTTCCTATAGATCCGTGGAGTTAAAATAATGCCCCCACCCTCCAAAACAAACAATTATCTTACCAACTAATAATGTTGTCAATTACCACGTTTATTCCAGCCAAACTTTCCCCATCTTTCCCCATCAACAAGTCTCCATTGTGATTCTCCACTGAAGACTCCACCCAATCAATCTTCCAATCCTGGATGTCTGATCCCGCTTCCAGTCCCTTGTTCATTGTTAGAAACAGGGGACTGCAACCTCTTGGATGTCCCTACCCTATCTACACCCAATGAATCAGGCTAGACCTAACTGATTTCCAGGGGTTTTCTTGAATGGTGAAGATTATAAATGATACCTCTTCATCAGTCCCGATGAAGGATTCCAATCCGAAACATAATCTATCTACTTCACTGGCCGATAGAGTTAATTCAGTGGATTGTTTATTCCTCCAGTTTCTAGCATCTGTAGTCTCATGTGTCTCCGAATAACCTACGACTGCACACTTGTACATGGTACTAACACCATCATCAAGTAAGCAGATGATAGAACGGTGATTGGCCTCATCAGTGACAATGATGAGTCGGCCTATAGGGAGGAGGTCCAGCTCCTAGCAGCATGGTGTGCTGACAATAACCTGGCCCCTAACACCAAGAAGACCAAAGAGCTCATTGTGGACTACAGATGGTATAGGGGTGGCACGCACACCCCCATCCATATTAACGGGGTGGAGGTGGAGCGTGTTTCCAGCTTCAGGTTTCTGGGGGTCAACATCTCTGATGATCTCTCTTGGACCCACAGGCTCACCAGCGTCTCTTCTTCTTGAGGAGACTAAAGAAAGGTCCATCTGTCTCCTCAGGTTCTGGTGAACTTCTACCGCTGCACCATCGAGAGCATCCTTACTAACTGTATCACAGTATGGTATGGCAACTGCTCTGTCTCCAACCGGAAAGCATTGCAGAGGGTGGTGAAAACTGCCCAACGCGTCACCGGTTCCTCACTCCCCTCCATTGAGTCTGTCCAGAGCAAGCGATGTCTCCAAAGGGTGCGCAGCATTGTCAAGGACTGTTCTCACCCCAACCACAGACTGTTTACCCTCCTCCCATCTGGGAGGCGCTACAGGTCTTTCTGTTGCCGGACCAGCAGGTTCAGGAACAGCTTCTTCCCTGCAGCTGTTACCCTACTTAACTCTGCACCTTGGTAATTGGCAGTCACACCCCCACCTCGGACACTCCTTCCCCCAGTGACTGATCTCCCCCCCCCCCCACCCCCCCGAAAATTGTACTACTGCTACTGTATATATATATTACTGTTCCATTATTCTGTGTTTACACTTCTTGGTGAGATGCTAACTGCGTTTTGTTGTCTCTGTACTTGTATACTGCACAATGACAATAGAGTTTAAATCTGAAACTGAATCTGAATCTGATAATAAACTGATCCAATCCAATTCAAATGTACTCTTTACCTGATTTTGTTCAGTGCAATAAATTGGGCCTCACATGCTACTAAATTACGTAACACTGAGCCCTTGAACAAAATATTCATTGATGTAACGCATAAAATCAGTTTAACGTCATTTAATTTCAGATAATCATTGGTGCTACTAAATGAAATATTCCTATTATATAAATCCAATATATGCAGAAGGAATGGAAGTGGATGATGGAATTTTCCTGATGAAAATTATATAAATTGTGAAATTAATACTTTAGATTGTACTAAGATGACATGGTTTCCCTGGGATACAAGTGCATGTGTGGTCAAGTCTGCATTACTGCTTTAATATCAGCAGTTCCTTTCTTCGTCACTTTCATACAGATGAGATTCTGCTTCAGATGGACGAATGTAAGCTCCAGCAAAAAATTGCTGGAAGAAGAATGAATGCATTAAACCTCTGTTGATTTGTGCATGAAGTTTTAATCAGAGATTGTTCAATTAAGACATTTTAAACAATGGTAATGCAGACATTTCTGCTGGTCCTGCCAAGCTCAAAAATGTCCTGTATTTTTTCACAATCAGTAAATATTACTCATCCACTTTGAAACTTAAATGCAGCCCGCAGATCATTACATTAATAAGTAGAATAACCATCCTTTTTAATCCATGTGTTTCTTATAATGAAGCTTGATTATAAAAGTGCCTCCGACTTTGAGATCTCTGCATATTTAGCTCGCAAGATAGAAACATAGAAACATATAAAATAGGTGCAGGAGGAGGCTATTCGGTCCTTCGGCCCTTCGAGCCAGCACCGCCATTCATTGTGATCATGGCTGATCATCCCCAATCAATAACCTGTGCCTGCCTTCTCCCCATATCCCTTGATTCCACTAGCCCCTAGAGCTCTATCTAACTCTCTCTTAAATCCATCCAGTGATTTGGCCTCCACTACCCTCTGTGGCAGGGAATTCCACAAAATCACAACTCTCTGGATGAACACGTTTTTTTCTCATCTCAGTCTTAAATGTCCTCCCCTTTGTTATAAGACTGTGACCCCTGGTTCTGGATGCCCAACATTGGGAACATTTTTCCTGCATCTAACTTGTCCAGTCCTTTTATAGTTTTATATGTTTCTATAAGATCCCCCCTCATCCTTCTAAACTCCAGTGAACACAAGCCTAGTCTTTTCAATCTTTCCTCATATGACAGTCCCGCCATCCCAGGGATCAATCTCGTGAACCTACACTGCACTCCCTCAATCACAAGGATGTCCTTCCTCAAATTAGGAGACAAAAACCATACCCAATACTCCAGCTGTGGTCTTACCAGAGCCCTATACAACTGCAGAAGAACCTCTTTACTCCTGTACTGAAATCCTCGTGTTATGAAGGCCACTATTCAATTAGCTTTCTTCAGAGCATGCTGTACCTGCACGCCAACTTTCAGTGTTAAAGAAGGAACTGCAGATGCTGGAGAATCGAGGGCTACACAAAAAGCTGGAGAAACTCAGCGGGTGCAGCCGCATCTAAGGAGCGAAGGAGATAGGCGATCTTTCGGGTCGAGACCCTTCTTCAGACGCCAACTTTCAGTGACTTGTGTACAAGGACGCCCAGGTCTCTCTGTACCTCCCCCTTACCTAACCTAACCCCATTGAGATAATAATCTGCTCCCTTGTTTTTGGCGCCAAAGTGGATAACATCACATTAATCTATGTTATACTGTCGCGTTTGTTAGTATAATAAAGCTCGTACCACGACGTAAACAGAGTATATCTTTAATTAGCAACTCTGTACAGCAGCCGCCTGCTTGTGTGCTTGCCCGGCAACTCCCTAACTGCCACACCCCCGGGTTCCCACGTCACCTCCGGCCACTGCATTCCCATAATACCACATCTCCCTTTCTTTGAGAACAAAGGGTGGACTACCTTTGTCTCTGCAGGTCTTAAGGGGTTTATTCTGCCCTTTTGCTGGAAGACCTGTCCTTGATTCAAGCATGCAAAGTAGAAATAAAATAACTTCTGCATTACCATACTGTGAACTATTACTTTAGCAGGCTGTGTTCTTCAAAACTTAAACTCTCAGGTTTCAGGTAAATGTACCAGGTTTACAGAACAATTTCACATCACAAATCAAGTCTCTTCGGCTTTCTAACCTCTCTCCCACACCTGGTCCGCACAGTCTCTGTGGTGGGGCCCTCTCTGGTGGGTGATGTTGTCACTGATGGAGCTGGCTCTGGTGGAGCTGGCTCTGGTGGAGCTGGCTCTTCTCCCACCGGTGGCTCATCAGCGTCGACTACCCCACTGTTGGTCTGCAGCGACACCAAGTGCTGCCGGTTCCTCCTCAGTGTGCCCTGCGGCACCTGGACGATATAGGAGCGAGGGGTATTGTGTGTAGATAGCACTTTGCCCTGGACCCGTGCATCGGTGATCCACACCTCCTCCCCAGGTACTAGTGGCTCCAGATTTCTCACTCCGTGCCTCTTGTCGAAGGATCTTGCGTCGTTCCACCTCTTCTCCCTTTCTTTGGCCCGCAGCGCGTTGTAGTCAGGCAAAACTGGATTCAGCAGGGTTGGAAGGGCAGGAACAGTAGTGCGGAGGCGGCGCCCCATCAACAGCTCGGCCGGGCTATAGCCGTTCTGTAGAGGGGTTGCTCTGTACGCCAGCAATGCAAGATATGGGTCTGACGCCTTTGTTAGCAGGTTTTTCACGGTTTGTACAGCGCGTTCCGCCTCACCATTGCTTTGAGGAAACCTGGGGCTGCTCGTGATGTGCACAAAGCCATACTCTGCTGCAAAGGCTTTAAAGTGGCTACCTGAGAACTGGGGCCCATTGTCACTTTTAAGAACTTCACCAATTCCATGACGAGAAAACATGGATTTCAGGTGTACCACCACATCTGTGGACCTTGTGGGTGACAGCAGCGCAACTTCCACATACCTGGAGAAATAATCTACTACTAGTAGATAAGTCTTGTCTTTCATCCTGAATAGGTCAGCTCCCAAGGTTTGCCAAGGCCTGCCTGGCATCTCCGTTGGCATCAGCGGCTCTTTGACATTCCTTCTCTCTTGGATGCAGGTTCTACATTTCAGCACCATATCATTCAGCTGGCTGCTGAGTCCTGGCCACCATACCGTCTGTTTGGCCCGGCCCCTGCACTTTGTCACCCCCAGGTGTCCCTCATGTAGTCTCTGCAGCACATTACCTTGTAAGGCTGATGGGATGACGAGCCTCGTGCCCCGCAGCAGCAGCCCATCGTGCACAGTCAGCACTGCTCTATCAGCCCAGTAATGTCTCAGCACTCCCTGCAGTTGGCTTTTGTCGGGCCAGCCGTCTGTGCAGTACTCCATCAGTGCAGAGCATGTGCTGTCTGCCCGCAGGTGCTCACATAGGCTGCTCAGATAATCTCCACTGACAGGAATTTTGCTGATGACAGAGTCTACATAGATGTTGGTGTCCTCTAATAGGCTTGTGTCTGTGTGTGTTCTTGCGGCTCTCAGAGGAGCACGCGATAGGGTGTCGGCTGTCCCCATGCTTTTGCCAGGGACATGATTGACTGTATAGTTGTACCTCATGAGTCTCATCCTAAATCTTTGGACTCTTGGTGGGAGGTCATCCAAAGCTTTCCCTCCCAGCAGACTCACCAACGGCTTGTGGTCAGTTTCCAGCTCGAATGGTCTTCCCAGGATGAAACAGCTGAACCTTTCACATGCCCACGTCGCAGCCAATGCCTCCTTCTCTACTTGAGCATAACGCTGCTCTGTTGGTGTCATTGACCTGGACGCATATGCCACAGGTGACCACATGGCATTGCTTTTCTGCAGCAGGACTGCCCCCAGGCCAAAGGAAGAAGCATCAGCAGAGATCTTTAGAGCACTGTTTGGGTTGTGTAATGTGAATACTGGTGTGGATGACAGCTCTGTTTTTAACTGATCAAAGGCGGCCTGCTGCTCTGTCCCCCAGTACCAGTGGTTCTTCTTGGACAGCAGGTCTCGTAGCACTTTGCCTTTTTCAGCCAGGTTAGGCAAGAAGCGACCCAGCTGATTGACCATGCCCAGAAAACTCCTGAGTTCGCTGACATTTTTGGGTGCATCCATTTCTTGTACTGCTCTCGTCTTCTCTGGATCTGGCTTCACTCCATCTGCTGAAATCACATGACCCAGGAATCTGACTGTGTGGCGTGTGAGCTCACATTTGTCCATGTTGAGCGTAATGCCGGCCTTATATGCCTTCTCTAGCACCGCATGCAACCGCACATCATGCTCCTCCTGCGTCTGTCCCCAGACCAGGATGTCATCCATGTGACACAGTACCCCCTCCAGGCCACCGGTCACTTCTGTCATCATCATCCTTTGAAAGTGCTCGGGGGCTGATGCAATGCCAAAGGGTAGACGATTAAAATAGTAGCGCCCAAAAGGCGTGATGAAGGTGGTGTATTTGGCACACTCTTTTGTCAATGGTACTTGCCAAAAGCCCATGTTGGCATCTAATTTGCTGAATACTGTTGCGCCAGCTAGCATGCCCAGAGTGTGCTCGACAGAAGGCAGGATAAACTTTTCTCTGCATACTGATCCATTCATCATCGTGAAGTCCACACAAATGCGAACATCACCTGTTTTCTTCGGCACCACCACCATCCCGGCACACCAATCAGTCGGCTCCTCAATCTTGGTGATTACGCCCATCTTCTCCATACGGTCTATCTCCTTCCTCACTTTTCCCATAAGCGGCAGAGGGACTCTGCGTGGCATGTGGAGAGAGAAGGGCACAGCCTCTGGCTTCAATTTAATTGAGTATGGCCTCTGAACAAGACCCAAGCCGCTACACAGCTTCGGATATTGTTGTTTCACTGATTCCACAGTGATGCCGTTAACCCTGCACACAAGCTGAAGCCGTTCTATGGCAGGCCTTCCCAACAGTGCAGTGTGCAGGTCTTTTACTACATAAATGTTTTCTATGGTTGTCTTTTTGCCTCTGCGCAGTGTTTCTCTGGCTACACCCAGGACAGAGAGTGCATTGCCCCCTGGCCCAAACAATGGGCGTGTCGACACTGCCAGGCGCTTCACATCATGCCCCTCTGTAATGTCATGGTACACCTCGGCTGGCATGGCGGTGACATCAGCACCAATGTCTATTTTAAAGCACACTTTTTTTTTTCTCACTTCTAGCTGCACCGTCCACGGGTCTTTTCCAGCATCCATGGCTCCCAGGAAAAAGCTCTCTTCTTCCTCTGTAGTTACAGCATTGAGAGATTTTGCACTGTTTCTGCACAGTCTACCATAATGTCCCTTTTTGCCACAGTTGTGACACACAGCATCTTTAGCAGGGCATTCCCATTTCCCATGCGAGGGCATTTTTCCACATCTATAACAGGCCTTTGAACCAGGCTGAGGCCGTGTATTAAATCTATTTTTGCTTGGTGTTTGTGCTTGTGGCTGAGGCTTTGAGGGAAATTTGGGTTTTCTGCAGCTTTTAGCATGCACAGCACCAACATTAGAGCACTTGCTAGCACCGCTATTTTCTCCTCTTAAGTCAGACCACTGTCGTCTAACTTCTGCAGACTGCCTTGTTTTTGTTATTGCAGTTGCCAGGGTTAGGTCTCTGTCTAGCTGTAGCTTTTCTGACAATGAGACGTCTCTCAGCCCGACCACTAACCTGTCGCGGATCAGCTCGTTCTGTAACTGTCCATAGTTGCAGTGTTCAGCTAATCCGTATAGAGCAGTGATGAAGGAATCCACCGTTTCTCCTGGCAGTTGCACACGCTGATTGAACTTGGCTCTTTCATAGATTACATTCTTTTTAGGTACAAAAAATGCATCAAAGCCCGCCTTGACATCCGTGTACTCCCTCCTCTCATCTGCAGTTAGCGTTAGCCCCTTTAGCACATCTTCGGCTTCATCGCCCATGCAATACACTAACGTGTTCACCTGGTTTTCTGCCGACGTCGCGTTTAAATTGCTTGCAATCCGAAAGCGGTCGAATCTCCTTATCCAACGCTCCCATTCTTGAGGCTTGGTGAAATCGAATGGCTCTGGAGGTTGTATTGTGAACGTAGCAGTTGGTGTGGGTTGCGCCATATCTGCAGGCTCGTCTCCCATTTCGCGCCAAAACGATACCCCTTCCTCTTCTTTTTTTTTGCTTACAAGGATCCCTTGTCGGACACCATGTCGCGTTTGTTAGTATAATAAAGCTCGTACCACGACGTAAACAGAGTATATCTTTAATTAGCAACTCTACAGCAGCCGCCTGCTTGTGTGCTTGCCCGGCAACTCCCTAACTGCCACACCCCCGGGTTCCCACGTCACCTCCGGCCACTGCATTCCCATAATACCACAATACTGCATTTGCCACTCATCCGCCCACTCACTCAACCTGTCCAGGTCACCCTGCAACCTCCTAAAATCCTCTTCACAGTTCAAACTGCCACCCAGCTTTGAGTCATCTGCAAACTTGCTAGTGTTGCTCCTAATTTACTCTTCCAAATCATTAATATATATGGTGAACAGTTGCGGCCCCAACACCGAGCCATGTGGCATTGCGCTCGTCATTGCCTGCCATTCTGAAAAGGACCCGTTCACACCTACTCTTTGCTTCCTGTCTGCCAACCAATTTTCTATCCACGTCAACACCCTTAATACCATGTGCTCTAATTTTAGTCACCAATCTCCCGTGCGGGACCTTATCAAAGGCTTTCTGAAAGTCTAGATACACTACATCCACTGGCTCCCCTTCATCCATTTTTCATGTCACATCCTCAAAAAATTCCAGAAGATTAGTCAAGCTTGATTTTCCTTTCATAAATCCATGCTGACTTGGACTAATTTTTTTACTGCTATCCAAATGCCCCATTATTACATCTTTTAATAATTGACCAGCATATTTCCCACCACCGAAGTCTGGCTAACTGGTCTGCAATTCCCCGTTTTCTCTCTCGCTCCTTTCTTGAAAAGTGGGATAACTTTGGCTATCCTCCAATGCACAGGAACTGATCCTGAATCTATTGAACATTAGAAAATGATCACCAATGTGCACCAATATTTCTATCCGCCTTCCTGACGACCCTGGGATGCAGACCATCAGGCCCAGGGGATTTATCATCCTTCAGTCTCTCCATCTCACCCTCCTTTAGCCTACCCAAAACTATTTCTCGCCTAATGAAAATTTCTTTCAGTTCCTCTACCCCCTTTGATCCTCTGTCCTCCAGTACTTCTGGGAGATTGTTTGTGTCTTCCTTAGTGAAGACAGATCCGAAGTACCTGTTCAACTCTTCTGCCATTTCCTTGTTCCCCATAATAATTTCACCCGTGACTGCCTTCAAGGGACCCACATTTGACTCTGCTATTCTTTTTCCCTTAACATATCTAAAGAAGCTTTTACTGTCCTTCTTTACATTCCTGGCCAGCTTCCCCTCGCACTTCATCTTTTCAGCCCGCATTGCCCCTTTTGTTTCCTTCTGTTGCCAAATGAAAGTTTCCCAATCGTTTGGCTTCCGGCTACTCTTTGCTGTGTTATACATCTTTTCTTTCAGTTTTATTCTATTCCTAACTTCTCTTGTCAGCCACAGTTGCCTCCTACTCCCTTAGAATCTTTCTTCATTTTTGGAATGAAATGATCCTGCATCTTCCGGATTATACCCAGAAATTCCTGCAATTGCTATTCCACCGTCATTCCTGCTAGGATCCCTTTCCAGTCTACCTTGGCCAGCTCCTCCCTTATGCCTTCATAGTCCCCTTTGTTCAACTGCATCACTGACACTTCCGATTTAACCTTCTCCTTCTCAAATTGCAGATTAAAACTGATCACATTATGATCACTACCTCCAAGCGGTTCCTTTACCTCGAGTTCTCTTACCAAATCTGGTTCATTGGACAACACTAAATCCAGAATTGCCTTTTCTCTGGTCGGCTCCATTACAAGCTGCTCTAAGAATCCATCTCGGAGGCACACTGCAAACTCTCTTTCTTTGGGTCCTGAACCAACCTGATTATCCCAGTCTACCTGCATATTGAAATCCCCCATCACCACAGTGGCATTACCTTTGTTACATGCCAGTTTTAACTCCTGCTGCAACTTACACCCTACATCTGGGCTACTATTTGGGAGTCTGTAGGTAGCACCAATTAGTGTCTTCTTGCCTTTGCAATTCTCAACTCAATCCACAGTGACTCTAGCTCATCAGTCCCTATGTATAAATGAATAGGCGACGTTTTGGGTCGAGACCTTACTTCAGAATTTGTGCCAGGCCTGAGTTGTTGCAAGAACAGGACCTCAAATCATTTGTAGACACATGGAACTGCAGATGCTGGTTTACAAAAAAATACACAGGCTGGAGAACTCAACAGGTTATTCTACCTGACCCATTGAGTTCCTCCAATGAAAAGTTTAAAGATTTAGAAGTTACAAAAAGGAATCTGCTGTAAATTTAGAAGTTAGAATATCAATGCTTAACCTTTCTCCTATTACACTAGCGAGATTTCTGCACAAAAACACATGTGTCTTGTACTATAATATAAACACTAGCGAGATTACAGCACAATAACATGAATGTATTGCCTTTCTTCTATTACACAAATGAGATTTCAACACAATAACATTTGATATTTTGCTTTATGATATAAACAAAGATGTTCAGACAACTCGGTTCTTACCCTCTACTCCACAGATTGGAATTTATAAACAATTAATCAACAAGGTCAAAAAAACAAGAGTGCTTGAATCTGTAAAAAAAAAGCTCCTTCAGCATAACCATAAATGGGCTAACCTTTCCTCTATCAGAAGAACCCGTCAATCCTCTGATTTTAACCATAATGGACAAGGCTGTACAATGCTCTGTAAGATAAAGAATTGCTGAATTGCTGATTATTGGGGTATATATATATATCTGATTGAACATTATCTCTGTGTGTGGAGAAAAAGGGACTCTGTAGTCTGTATTTACATACTATGAGAGCTGACCTCCCACACGCGCCTGGGCAAAATAAAGATGTTACTGCATTACTGACTTTTGTGTTATCTGTTTGAAGCAAATTGAACTTTAACACAAACACCGTGTGTCTTTTTACCTCAAATCATTTGACTGGAAGAGAGCAGCTGCAACATAAAAGGTTATAGGTTATGTAGACATTTTTTTAGATTCATTGTGCGCATGACAGATCTTTACAATAATTTGTAAAATATTTTGTGAACAGCTTTTATTTATGATTAAAATGATATTTTATTTGGTATGGTACGTTAGTTCATTTGTCACATGTACAGAGGTACAGTGAAATTAATTGATTTTAGTTTGTATCACCATGCATAGGCACTTAGATCAATCTATATAACTAAAAATCTCATCTTGACCACTTCCTGTCTACGTTATTAAGTAACTGAGTAAGTAAGTTTATTGGCCTGGTATTCACATACAAGGAATTTGCCTTGATGCTCCGCCCACAAGTAACAACATGACATACAGTGACAGTTATGAATGACTCAGAAAACACTAAACATTAATAATAATGAAACATTCATGATAAAACACCATTGATCAAGCATGTGAACCAACAAAATAACAGATCAGAGGGAGGCTACAGATTTTTGGCTGTTGAGTAGAGCAACTACTCTTGGATAAAAACTGTTTTTATGTCTGGCTGTGGCAGCTTTGACAATCTGGAGTCACCTCCCAGAGGGAAGTGATTCAAAGAGTTTGTGGCCAGGGTGAGAGGGGTCAGAGATGATCTTGCCTGCTCGCTTCCTGGATTAATTGATTTTAGAAAAAACGCTAGCCTATATTGCTATGATTTTTTGTCATCTGACACAATCCTTCTCCGCTGCAACAGCTCCAAGGATTTTTCCGATCGCTGAAAAAAAAAGTTAGGAATGTTTAAATAATCTTGAGATCAACTGATTGGTCCTCTCACCTGTCAATCACCATGATGAAGGTAACGCCCCTTCTGGGGCAGCAGGAGTATAAAACCCTGGATGCCTGGATGTGAGTCAGTCACTCTGGAAGATCGTGAGTGAGAGGCCACAACTCTGATTCTAAGCTGTGAGTCTACTGAACTGTGAGTCTACAATGTGTTTGCAATAAGTGATGATTTGTTAACCCTTAATGTGCTTGCAATAAATGATTTGTTAGCCAGCAATGTGCTTGCAATGACTGATGATTTGTTAACCCTTAATGTGCTTGCAATGAATGATTTGTTAGCCCTAAATGAAAATGCAATGAGTTGTTTGGCCTACCCTGTGCTTGAAACTGCAATGGAAATGGAAATGAAATTAAAATGCAATGAGTTGTTTGGCCTGCCCTGTGCTTATGCTTTTGCTTTGCCTTTGCTTTGCATGACCTGAAATAAAAGCAAATGGATTGTAGTGTTGGCTGGCCCCACCTGCCCTGTGCTTTTGCTTTTGCTTTTACTTTGCCTTTGCCATTGCATTGCTTGACATGAAATGAAAGCAAATGGATTGTATTGTTGGCTGACTGGCCTTGCCTGCCCTGCGCTTTTACTTTTGTTTTGGCTTTGCTTTGCTTGACCTGAAATGAAAGCAAATGGATTGTATATTGTTGGCTGCCTGTCCCTGCCTGCCCTGTGCTTTTGCTTTTGCTTTGCCTTTGCTTTGCTTGACCTAAAATTAAAGCAAATTGATTGTATTGTTGGCTGGTTGGGCCCTCCTGCCCTGTGCTTGTGCTTTTGCTTTTGCTTTGCCTTTGCTTGACAGGAAATGAAAGCAAATGGGTTGTATATTGTTAGCTGGCCCCGCCTGCTCTGTGCTTTTGCTTTTGCTTTGCCTTTGGTTTGCTTGACCTCACCTAAAATGAAAGCAAATGGATTGCATATTGTTGGCTGGCACCACCTACCCAGTGCTTTTGATTTTGCTTTGCCTTTGCTTTGCTTGAGCTCACCTGAAATGAAAACAAATGGATTGTATATTGTTGGCTAGCCCTGCCTGCCCTGTGCTTTTGCTTTTGCTTTGCCTTTGCTTTGCTTAACCTCATCTGAAATGAAAGGAAATGGATTATATTGTTGGCTGGTCCTGCCTGTCCTGTGCTTGACTTGAACTTGGAATAGATTGACTTGACTTGACTTGAAATGGATTGACTTGACGTGAAATTGATTGACTTGACTTGAAATGGATTGACTTGACTTGACTTGACTTGAAATGGATTGACTGGACTTGACTTGAAATGGATTGACTTGAATTGAAATGGATTGAAATGGATTGTTGGCCCTGCACTCACTGTGCTTGACTTGACTTGACCCACAACACCCATGCTAGTGCGCCAGAAAGCCCCCCCCCCCCCCCACTGGGCACCAATATTATAATTGGTGGAGAGGTGGAATATTGCGTTGGGGGACCAGCCCTCCCGTGTGAACCGGGGATCCAACAAGTCCCACTCAGTCTAGTATTAGATGAGCAACTCAACCACAGTGCAAGTGTATAGCAGAAGAAAACAGAGACAGTATGCAGAGTCGCCACTTTGGCGCCAATTTCAAGTCCCAGTTTATTTGATTCTTCAATAATTATTGAATGTTTTTGCTTATTTATGTATGTCAGACCATTCAGAAATAATCAAAGCTTAAGATCCAGTTAAACTAGGTGCCTGCTCAAACATTTTAAGCTATTATAATAGTTGTGCCTTATCCCAAGAAGCACCACATGCTGTCTGAATCTGCAGAGAGTCCTTCATTAGTCAGGGCCTCACTCTGGGAAAATTAAGGTTGTTGTATCACTTTTGCAAATCAATTCAACAAACTCTGATTTATTGATTATTGAGGACTCGGTCATTTTGGTATTGCTTTTTCAATCAATCCCGCATTCTTATACAATGAGTCAAAGGGGCCTTTGCAGGATCAGCAAAATTTCAAGCCAATCTTTCCAATGTTGTAAGAAATATCAGGTTCAAGGGCTATACATAACCTTCAAAAATGATTTAACAAAGGTCAAGGATTATTCCTGATTGAAACTGGGGTGTAATAAATGCCTAGTGGTTCAGTCATATAACACCTTTCAATCTGTTATTTCTCATCAGAACAATATTCTGACCTCTAAAGTGACCCACTAAACAAGCCTAGGCTGGTGCTACATTTCAACATTTTACAAGAAAAATAACTCAATGTTGAAAGGATTTTGATTTGACAGTACAAAGCCTATACTCAAAATTTTGACAAATCCCATCTTTTACTATGAAGAAAAACAAATATTGATCCTAAACGCACCTAATTCATCTCTGAACATGTAATCCCAAAAGAAAATGCCCACGATGACCAGAGGGCATTCAATATTTTTCCCATCTTGTAAAATCAACATCAGTTGCTTTGTATATCTCCACATGCTATGAGTCATTCAACAAAATTAGTTGTGTTTTTTTCCGATATGATAGATATTAGGGAGTTGATATAGTTAATTAAACTGTGTTACGACAAACTGATTGATGAGGCACCCTTTGAGTGCTGTAATGTTTTTGCTCATGGTGAGAAAGTATTGATGAACTTCTGACCCTGTACATTTGTGTTTTGCTCCAGTTGGCAGAACGATAATCTGTTTAAATTAGTTTACAGCAAACCAATTTAATAACCATTGAAAGATCTCAGCTAAAGAACATTGAAAGATCTCAGCTAAAGAACATAATGTTGACACTATTATAAAGATACAGTTGATTACTTTGGTATCATTTATATTTATTGCTGTGCAGCGACTTTATCATTTTATACTTCAAAGAAAAAAATATTGGCATAACATTCGAGTCAACCTTTACAATAGAAAAGTTTATGTCATATTTTCAACAGTTTTAGATTTAGGTGTAAGAACAGAAAGCTAGTTACTTGAATACTTTTTTCTTATTAGGAAGGCTTCATTTCTTCGTAATTGAATGGCTTAGGGGCATTGTTCGATGGCACAGCGCCAGAGACCCGGGTTCAATCCTGACCACGGGTGCTGTCTGGATGGAGTTTGTACATTCTTCCTGTGACCGTGTGGGTTTTCTCCGGGTGCGCCGGTTTAATCCCACACTTGACAAAGATGTGTAGGCTTCTGTAAATTGTCCCTAGTGTGGAGATCTCGTGTATGGGGATTGCTTGTCAGCATGAACTTAGTGGACCGAAGGGCCCGTTTCCTTGCTGCATTTCTATACTAAACTAAACTAAACTAAAATAAACTTAGCATGTAAATATAAACTGTATTGTGTCCTACGAGAATGTATCCCAATCGATAGAATTAACTAACATATTGCAGCTCATTAGAAAGCTTGAGAGAGGAATAGTTGTGGTTGTGGACAGAAAGAGCCCATGGTACTAGAGGAAAAATACTACTAGCACAGATAGAAGATTGTCTGAATGGCAGATGGCAAATAGCAGGAATAAAGAGCACTTTTACTAGTTGGCCGTCTGCGTTGGGTCCTTTTCACATTGTATTTTAATGATTCGGATGATGGAATTGATGCTTTGTGGACGATTTTGCAAATTATACGAAGATAGGTGGAGCGGCAGATGGTGTAGAGGAAGTAGGGAGGATGTAGCAGGACTTGGGCAGGTTGAGAGAGTGGGCAAAGAAGTGGCAGATGGTATACAGTGTAGCAAAATGAGAGGGAAAGATAGATCATCCATGATTGAATGGTGGAGTAGACTTGATGGCCCGATGGCCTAATTCTGCTGCTATGTAATATTAACTTATGTAATTGTTTCCAATGTTTAGAACGAATCCCAGAAGTAATTACCCACACAAAATTGCCATTGAATCTGGCACGTAGCAACTATTGAAGTTTTGAATGCCCATCAGGAATAATGAATTGGTCCCTATAAATATGCTAACCATTAGTGTCATACTTGTAAGGGCTATTGGTAGTTGCTGAAGAACAGTTAATTCTCTCAGATTTCACTGACCTTAAAGTGAGAGGCAGGAGGAGAATATGCACTTCTCAGATTTGAAAAAGTTCACTCATTCTATTTGTCCAGAAAGGAAACAGATGAAAACAAGGGAAATGTAGACTAAAGGCTGAATATTGCAAATGCGAGAAAACTGAAATGAAAACAGAAAATACTTGAATACTCAACAGACGTGGCAATAGCTCAAGAATGAATCAAAGCTAATATTTCATGTTGATGGTTTTCATCTGAGCTCATCAGTACAGAAATATTGATCAAATAATCTAATATATTTTGTCATGTAATTACTGAAATCTATAGTTAAGGACAGAGACACTGTATACTTTGATGTATTCAAGCTGTTGTGAAAGAATCAAGGTGGATTTACGAAAGGTTGATCATGCCTTTTGAATTTGATTCAATGTCTGTTCATTCAATCATCGATGTGGATATTTCCCATCTCTAAAGGCCCCAGAGAATTTAATGGTGAGCCTCCATAGAGTCATACATGTGGAAACAGGTCCATCGGCCCAACTTATCAACACTGACCAATATGTCCCAACTATACTCATCCCACCTACCTGCATTTGGTCATATATCTCTAAACCCATCCTATCCATGTACCTGTCTAAATGTTTCTTAAATGATGCGATAGTATCTGCCTCAACTACCTCCTTCCGCAGCTCATTCCTTGTACCGACCACTCTGTGTAAAAAGGTTACCTCAAGGTACAAGTTACAAGATACATTTATTTGTCACATGTGCCAGTTGGCACAGTGAAATGTGATCACCATACAGCCATACAATAAAATAAAGAACACAACACACGATAGAGTTCAACATAAAACATTCCCACGGGAGTTCGTCTTGCAGTTGATAGGAACCAGACATAGTAACATCCCGTACCAGGTAGTTTGCGGGCTTGTGCTGTGGCAGCCCAGGTTTCCCACGGGAACGACATGCCGCTGAGAAATGGTTGAGATTATGGCAAAAGTTGCAAGTCTTTCCCAAAGCAGGGCACACATTGAAACGATGCGACACAAAGTTGCAATTTGGACAGCGCTGGGCGCAGGGCTCACTCTCTGTCGCTGCGGGGCAGGGCAAAAGCGAGCTGCGGATTTGCATCAACCCGAAGGATTTGAACTTGGTCATCAAGCGCCCGCATTATCCCATGCAAACTGTTGAAGATGTTGCTGCACAAGTCGGCCCGGCCACTATGTTTTCGATTCTTGACTCCAAGGGTTCGTTTTGGCAGATACCACTGGATGAACGGTCCTCATACCTAACGATGTTCAGCACGCCCTTCGGGAGGTTTCGTTTTCTGCGCATGCCGTTCGGGATCAACTAAGCCAATGAGGTATTTCAAAGAACGATGGAACAGCTGTTCGCCGGGCTCCCGTGCGCTATAATCGTTGACGACATCCTAGTGTATGGGAAGGATGTCGAGGAGCATGACCACAACCTCCGACAAGTCCTGGATCGAGCCCGGGAGGTCAACCTAAAGTTCAACCCGAAAAAGTGCCCGTTTCGCATCCCGGAGGTCACTTACGTGGGACATGTCTTCACAGCGTCAGGGCTGAAGCCCGACTCGCAGAAGACAGCCGCGATTTCTGAGATGCCTGCTCCTGAGGATGTGCCGAGCCTCCAGCGTTTCCTGGGCATGGTCAACTACCTGGGGAAGTTCATCCCTGACTTGAGTGAATTGAGCGCTCCCCTGAGAGACCTGGTGAAAAAAGGACACTGCTTGGGCTTGGTTCCCGCAGCACCAGAAAGCCTTCGATATCCTCAAGTCCAAGCTGGTCAGCAGCCCGACGCTGAAGTACTTTGACCTCAAGCATCCCATCGTCATCACCTGCGATGCGTCCAAGTTTGGCCTGGGCGCTGCCTGCTTGCAGGTCCACGATGGGGTACAACTGCCAGTGTCATATGCATCCCGTACGATGACTCCTGCCGAGCAGCGCTACGCCCAAATTGAAAAAGAACTGTTGGCCGTCATCTTCGCCTGCTCGAAGTTTAAAGACTATATTCTGGGCACATGTTTTTCCATTGAAACGGACCACCAGCCTCTGGTCACCATCCTCAATAAGCCGATTCACGTGGCCTCCTCCCGGCTTCAGCGTATGATGCTTCAGCTACAGTGGTTTACCTTCACTGTGGTCTATCATAAGGGCAAGGACATGTTTATCGCTGACACGCTGTCTCGGGCGCCTCTTGCATCCACCACCCGTAACCCTTACGAGGCGTCCGATTTGATAGTATTGAATGTGAGTTTCGTGCCTTCCAACCAGATGAAGTCCCTGGTCAAGCACACAGCTGCTGATGCTTCGCTCCAACAGCTGGCTGCGGTCATCAAGCGGGGCTGGCCAGACCGCCATTCTTCTCTGCCGGCTGCAGCAGCGCCCTACTTCCTGGTCCGTGATGAGCTGGTGTTGCGTGATGGTGTGATTGTGAAGGGGCACAAGGTGGTGGTGCCCGCAGCATTACGAGAACAATATTTTGAGACTGCTCATCGTGGCCATCCCGGGGCCGAAGCCACTCTTTCCATCGCTCAGAGCCAGTTCTACTGGCCTGATATGGCTAGTTTTTTTTTCGGGACCGGGTATCGTCATGCCCTACGTGCAACAGCCTCGTCCCGCAACAGCAGCGGCAGCCCCTCTTGCAGCAGTCCGCCCCGGACCACCCTTGGTCTGCGCTGGCGACTGACATTTTCGAATGGCGCGGCAAGCATTTCCTGGTGCTTGTTGATTCCTACTCCAGCTGGTTTGAGGTTGACCAGCTGCCCTCTCTGTCATCATCTGCTGTCATCGAGAAGGTGCGACGTCACCGCCACTTTTGGGTCCCCGGCAAGCCTGCAGTCGGACAACGGCAGCCAATTCACTAGCGCTGAGATCCGTGCCTTTGCCGACCGTTGGAACTTTCGGCACTACACCAGCAGTCCGGAGTACCCGCAGAGCAACGGCCTGGCTGAGCGCGAGGTCCGCAGTGCTAAGGGGTTGCTGGAACGCTGTCGCCTGTCTCGTTCGGACATTTACCTTGCCCTCCTGAACCTCCGCAACATTCCCCGCGACCATACTCTGGGGTCCCCCGCGCAGCGCCTCATGTCCCGTGTCACGCGCCCTCCCATCCCGGTTGCTCAACAAACCCTTGCTCCCTCTGTGCTCAAACCTGCCGTGGTCCGGGAGCGTATTGCTAACAAGCAACTTATCCAAAAGCGCTCCCATGACAGGTCCTGCCGCGTCCTCTCTCCTCTATATCCTGGCCAGGTTATCCGTATGCGGTCTTCCTCCGGTCATCATAGGCTTGCTGTTGTTGTCGGTTCTGCCGGGTCGCCTCGTTCCTACCTGGTTAACCATGATGGCACGGTCTACCGCAGGTCACGTCAGCACCTGCGCCTGGTGAATGAACCTTGTCCCCCTCCTGCTGTTCCGCATGCTTCCCCTGTGTCCTCGCTGCCGCGTCCTGCATTACCCAGTCCACCGTCCCCTCGGCCTCTCCCGGTAGTTCTTCCCGGGATTGTCCCTGGCTCTCTGGCCGTCTCGCCTCCCGCCTCTCCTTCATCCCCATCGCGTTCCTCGCCCCGGGGTTCTCCTGCTAAGTGCTCGCCGCCTGCGCCGGTCCCTCTCGTTCCCGTGGGGGGAGGAGGTGATAGCGAGATGTGGACTCGATCTGGCCGTCTTGTGAAGCCGCCAGACCGTTATGGCGATTATTTATAATTCGGTGTCACTTTGTTACTTCTCTGTTGTGTAATTTCGCTAGCGCATGAGACATGGTCGCCTGTCACTTTTCTTTCTTTTGGAGAGGAAGGATGTAGATGTTATGTGCATGTCCCTTTAATAGTAGTGACGTAGCCCCTGCTAACCACTCCCCTATAATCAAGTATAACTGTGTCCTCCCCATCCCTAGCTCTCTCTCTAGTGAACGTGACAGACCATGTACAGCTAGGGCAGTGATGTGTGTTTAGGTAATAAAAACTATAGTAAAGAATTCTCTGTGTACGTGCATGTTCTTTACACAAAGTTAGTCATCTTCCTCTGATGTTCACCCAGATAGCCCAATCTTCAGGCCCACTCGCCGGGATGGTGGCACTCCGACGTCGGAACGGGAGGCCAACCTCAGCGGCTTGGACCTCCAAAACGCTCGCTTCCCACCGGAGCGGCATTCTCATGTCTCATGTTCTTATTAAATCTTTCCCCTCACCTTAACCCTATGTCCTCTGGCTCTTGATTCCCCTACTCTGGGCAAGAAACTTTGTGTGTTTACCTAATCTATTCCTCTCACAAATGTATACACTTTTATTAGATCACCCCTCATTCTTCTGCACTCCAAGGAATAGAGTCCTAACCTGCTCAACCTCTCCCGATAGCTCAGGCCCTTGTGACCTGGCAACATCTCCTTAATCTTCTCTGCACCCTTTCCATCTTAACAACATATCTCCTATAGCATGGTGCCCAAAACTGAACACAATACTCTAAATATGGCCTCATCAACGTCTTTATAAAATTGCAACATGACACCCCAACATCTATACTCAATACTCTGACTAATGAGAGCCAAAGTGCCGAAAGCCTTGTTCCGTCTTGACTTCCAACTGTCTGTTGTTGGACAGTAATTTCTAGGATATCGAGATGCTGATGATGAAGGATTGATCACATATTCCCAAGTCAGGATTATGTATGATTTAGAAACAGTGACTCAATTAATGGACAGTGGGAGGTCAAAGGATGTCATTTATATGGCGTTCCAAACGGCATTCATTAAATATTCACGTAATGAAATAATAGCTAAGGTTGAGGCTTAGGGAATTGAGGGCAAATTTTTGACTAGATTTTTAGATCGATTGCATGGCAAGGGGCTGAGATTGAACATGATGAGCTTTTGCTGAATTTAGAAAGATCTGAGCACATAAGCAAAATGTATGGTGCATTTCAAATATTTATTGTACTTATTAAAAGGTTCTGATGCTTGTGTTAAATTCTATTGCATATTGTGTGTTCTTTTTTAAGTGTTTCGCTGTTGGCAAATTCATTTCACTGCACCTTCCGGGTCCTGTGACAAATAAATTTGACTGACTTTGACTTTGATGAATGGAAAAACGGATAACATATCTAGGTTTGCTAACGTCACAGGTAGAATGTGTTAAAGATAATAATATAATTAAGGTATGGTAAATCTTGCAAGTATAGGGCAGCACAGTGCCGCAGCAGTAGAGTTGCTGCCTTACAATGCCAGGGACCGGGGTTCAATCCAGACTACAGGTGCTCTCTGTACGGAGTTTGTATGTTGTCTCTGTGACCACGTGGGTTTTCTCCGGGTGCTCCGATTTCCTCCCACACTCCAAAGAAAACAGATTTATGAGTTAATTGGCTTTATTAAAATTGTAAATTGTCCCTCGGGTGTAGGATAATATTAGTGTACAGGTAATTGCTAGTCGGCACAAACTCAGTGGGCCGAAGGGCCTGTTTCCCCGCTGTATCTCTAAAATCTCTAAGTCTATAGAATGTATAATGTTCTTCTTTCTTGTCCTTATGCTATATAGTGGCTCGCCACTGCTGTACACATCGTTGCGCTATTGGAGTGTTAAGTGCAAGGTCTGCAGTAGTACATGGATTAGCCAGCAATGGGCATTGCAGTAGGTGTTGCATTGTCTGGGTCTATGTGCCACAGTCACAGGTTGTTGTCCCCTCGATGTAGCCCTATTTGTGCATTGTCACCCTTGAACTCCTGACACCGGTTCACAGTCGGTTGAGACATCTCCAGTTCAGCCTGTGTTCATCAGCACCTGGTGGTAAGCGTTCTGCTTGGTGGAAATAGGGACAATGGCTAGTCTGTTCTTCCACATCTGGAGGCGAGCTTCAATTTGTGTTGTTTCCAATGAGGTGATGCTGGTTAGGAAGCTCTTACAGGATTTTAACTGCCTAGGAGGTTGTGTAATCAGTGTCTATTGTTTGTCAGTTGTTTCAGACAATCTGTCCCACTTATGACAGATCTCATGATGTCTGGGGGAGCGACACCAGCCAGGAGGAGACGTTGTTTATGTCCGTAGATCGGAGGCAACCAAGCAGGGCATTGGGAGAGATCAAATGTATACAATTAACAGGCAATGTGATGAAGAAGGGCAAATGAAAGAGTTAAATCTGAAAAGTTAAATTTGAAAAACTAACTCTGAAAGGCCATCTGTTGTGCTGAAACTGCTAAAGAAGGCAGGTTGTGAGAGAATACTTGTTCCATAGTATTCCACAGAGGACATTTTTTCAACCAGCTGCAGAAAAATCATATCTTTTCAGTTTTGGTGAGAAGAAAGTTGTAGACAAATTGGAAGCATAAGCGGATAGTATGTTTTAACATTTATTGTTTAACAATTTCAGAATGAAATGCTGGTTCGATTCACAGCAAAATCAAAGCCTTTGGGAAGTTACAAACCTACAGAGTCTTGCACCTTCAACCTGGGTCGTCCAACTTTCTTTGATTTACAAGAAAGGGAGAAATACTAGGTTGGACAATAAACAAAATGCTGGGCAGATTCAATGGGCCAGTCAACATCTGTAGATGGAATGGATAGACGGTGTTTTGGATCAGAACCTTTCTTCAGACTGATTGGAGTAGAGGGGCACCTTTCTTCCCCCATACTCTGTCAGTCTGAAGAAGTGACCAGACCCAAATCATTGTCAGTCTATTCGGATGCTGCCCAACCTCCCTACATTCTTACAGCACTGATTTTTTTGCTCAAGATTCCAGCATCTGCACTATCTTGTGTCTCCAAGTACTTGGTGAGGCTTGTTTGGGACTTTGATCCATATAATGATCCTGAAAAACTGAAAAAAATCCATATAATGATCCTGAAAAACAGCCCAGCGCTGGAATAGGCCACATGGGGTTATATAGTGTTGATAACTATCCCCCTAATACCAACATGCATCAACTTTGCAGGGACAATAAAAATAACTGTTGGAAACATAGAACCATAGAAAATAGGTGTAGGAGTAGGCCATTCGGCCCTTAGAGCCTGCACCGCCATTCAATATGATCATGGCTGATACAATATGTTCTTATATTGTACTGGCACAAGGTTGAATTGTTAACCCTAGAGTATCTTTTAACACCCACAAAAGGTTAACATTTATTTATATAAATTTGAAATAGAAATAAACATGTTTTTAAAAAATGATATTAAGTCAAAGATCAAAACTGAGGAAAATTAATTTTAATGCAGGCAAGTACGAGATCTTTAAATTTGACATAAGGAGAATCAATGAGATAATTGGTGACCAGTTTGCAAGAATTTTAGACCAATGAGACCTGGGCCTACTACTATAATTATTGGAATGGCATTTGTCGGATTTAATAATGTTAATCAAATTCTGGACTTTATATTAAGAGGAACAAAATACTTGAAGGTAGAAGTAACGGTACAGCCTTTCATTCTGCTCAGATGCAACCAACACACATTTTAAGAGAGATGTCATGGCCTTAGAGGGATTTAAGACTGGTTTGCAATCCAAGATTAAATTTTGATGTGCCTTCAAAAAGACAGATTTCATTTATTGAAGTTTAGAAGATTAAGCAATTTTGACTGAAGTTTGCAATTTTCTCATCAGAGATGATTGTATGTCAAGACAGAAATTATGTTTACCTACTGTGGTAGATGATTCAATAGTTGTATGCTCGATGCAGTCACAGACAAACAGCATGGAACAGGGCCTTTGGCCCAACTTGCACATGCACACCTTGATGCCCCATCTATGCTGGGCCCACCTGCCCTCGTTTAGCTCACATCCCTCTAAACCTTTCCTATTATTAGGTCACAGATCAACAGAATTTCATTCAGTGGTGGAATTGGCACCATGGGCTAAATAACCTATTCTTGCTTCTCAGGTCTTGGGAGCTCTACATGGATATTCCAGTCGTCACCAATCTACAACTTCTCATCTTTCTATTTACATAATTCTCAAAGGATGTATCACTTGTTTGGTTCTGACCTAAGAGCTGCATTACATCACGGTATGAATATTAAGCCCGCGTTGCCCTGATTCACTATGAATAAACACAAAACTAGTTCCCTGTATCTGCCCTGCAGAAAAGGTCTTACTTAATATTCAGCAACCGAGAAATTTGATCATATGGCATAATTTATTTCAGTGTCATGGATGGCAATTTTGTTGATTAACAATTGGAAACTCTGTGTGCCCATATCAGGAATGCAGAGAGATTATCTGAAAATGCTAATCCTTATGCAGCACATGATTTCAGCTACAAAAATGTTCACAAGGGATTTACCACAAGGACTGTAGCGGGACAATTTAAAGCTTCTCACTATGATCTCGAGGGTAATTAGAGGTGATTATGAAATGCTAACTTGCTAGATATATCTGCCCATAACTGTAGAAGATAAAAAAGAAAGCAAAATCTACAACGCTTCACAGCTCTCATGTTACCTTCCATAGTCAAGCAGCCAAATCACTTTTTTACATTGAATCAAGATCAAAATATTTGTGCATTGACTAATGATCCATTTTCAAACATAGAATGATATTGATCTGCCGGTAAATTGGACTGGGCAATGGCAGATGGAGATTAATCCTGATAATAGACAATAGATAATAGGTGCACGAGTAGGACATTCGGCCCTTCGAGCCAGCACTGCCATTCAATGTGATCATTGCTGATCATCCCCAATCAGTACCCCATTCCTGCCCTCCCCATATCCCCTGACTCCGCTATTTTTAAGAGCCCTATTTAGCTCCCTCTTGAAAGCATCCAGAGAACCTGTCTCCACCGCCCTCTGAGGCAGAAATAAGTGTGAGGTGATGCATTAGGAGGAGAGCATGTCACAGGGTAGAACACATACCACGAATGATAGGACCCAAAGGATAAGAGGGGAACAGATACACCCTGGAAGATCCTTGAAGATGGCAACACAGTTATGGGCCTGTCCCACTTAGGCAACTTTTTAGACGACTGCAGCAGACTATGCGGTCGCCACATGGTCATAGAAACATAGAAAATAGGTGCAGGTAGCCATTCGGCCCTTCGAGCCTGCACCGCCATTTAATATAACCATATAACATATAACAATTACCGCACGGAAACAGGCCATCTCGGCCCTTCAGGTCCGTGCCAAACAACTTTTTTCCCTTAGTCCCACCTGCCTGCACTCATACCATAACCCTCCATACCCTTCTCATCCATATACCTATCCAATTTATTTTTAAATGATACCAACGAACCTGCCGCCACCACTTCCACTGGAAGCTCATTCCACACCGCTACCACTCTCTGATAAAGAAGTTCCCCCTCATGTTACCCCTAAACTTCTGTCCCTTAATTTGTAAAGTCAAGTCCTCTTGTTTGAATCTTCCCTATTCTCAAAGGGAAAAGCTTGTCCACATCAACTCTATTATTCCCCTCATCATTTTAAAGACCTCAAGTCCCCCCCCTTAACCTTCTGCGCTCCAGAGAATAAAGACCTAACTTATTCAACCTATCTCTGTAACTTAGCTGTTGAAACCTAGGCAACATTCTAGTAAATCTCCTCTGTACCCTCTCTATTTTGTTGACATCCTTCCTATAATTGGGCGACCAAAATTGTACACCATACTCCAGATTTGGTCTCACCAATGCCTTGTACAATTTTAACATTACATCCCAGCTTCTACACTCAATGCTCTGATTTATAAAGGCTAGCATACCAAAAGCTTTCTTTACCACCCTATCTATATGAGATTCCACCTTCAAGGAACTATGCACGGTTATTCCCAGATCCCCCTGTTCAACTGTATTCTTCAATTCCCTACCATTTACCATGTATGTCCTATTTTGATTTGTCCTGCCAAGGTGTAGCACCTCACATTTATCAGCATTAAACACCATCTGCCATCTTTTAGCCCATTTTTCCAACTGGCCTAAATCACTCTATAGACTTTGGAAATCCCCTTCATTATCCCCAACACCCCCTATATTGGTATCATCTGCATACTTACTAATCCAATTTACCACCCCTTCATCCAGATCATTGATGCACATGACAAACAACAAAGGACCCAACACAGATCCCTGAGGCACCCCACTAGTCACCTGCCTCCTACCCGACAAACAGCCATCCAACATTACCCTCTGGCTTCTCCCATTCAGCCACTGTTGAATCCATCTTGCTATTCCTGCATTTATACCCAACAGTTGTACCTTCTTAACCAACCTTCCATGAGGAACCTTGTCAAAGGCCTTACTAAAGTCCATATAGACAACATCCACTGCTTTACCCTTGTCAATTTCCCTAGTAACCTCTTCAAAAAATTCAAGAAGATTAGTCAAACATGACCTTCCAGGCATAAATCCATGTTGACTGTTCCTAATTAGACCCTGTTTATCCAGATGCTTGATCATGGCTGATCATTCAACTCAGTATCCTGTACCTGCCTTCTCTCCATACCCCCAGATCCCTTTAGCCAAAAGGGCCACATCTAGCTCCCTCTTAAATATAACCAATGAACTGGCCTCAACTACCTTCTGTGCAGAGAATTCCAGAGACTCACCACTCTCTGTGTGAAAAATGGTTTCCGCATTCTAAAGGAATTCTTAAACTGTGACCCCTTGTTCTGGACCTTCCCAACATCGGGAACAATCTTCCTGCATCTAGCCTGTCCAACCCCTTAAGAATTTTGTAAGTTTCTATAAGATCCCCCCTCAATCTTCTAAATTCTAGCGAATTTAAAAGAATTGGTCGCCACATGTTCACGGGTGGTTGCCGGGGTGTCACCTTCATGGTCGTGAGGAGTTCCCGCATTCTGAGAACTAGTCGTGGCCTCATTATAGTCACTGCAAATTTTTCAACATGTTGAAAAATTAACGGTGACCAGAATGAAGCCGCCGTGGAAAGTAGTGAGAATTCTCGTGCCATAAGTGCAGTGGTAGTGGGTTGCCAGGAGGTCGAAGGTTGTCATTGGTTCTCGTAGGTTGTAGCCGGTACTGACCGGTGTATTTCATTGGCTCATTGGGACAAAAAAATACGTAAGCAGTAGTTTTCAGAACCACGGATAACCGACCGGTAATGGTAAAATGTCCGCCGAGCTTACAGTTGGAATATTATGTGTAGTTCTGGTCACCACGCTATAGATTAATTTTATCTTGAGACTCACAGTGTGTGAATTAGGTATCTAAACATCTGACTGTAGTTAATAAGTTAATACCTGATCTGGTGACTGTGAGTATCACTTTCCTTTGGAAGTGTCTTCTTCTTTTCAATGTTCTTGCGCTTAGAAGTCAGAGGCTGGGCAGTTGGACGTTTTTGGTTCTCTGAATGGAGAAAGGTACGAGAGGTTTTGTCATAGTGCATTGATGTTGATTAGGGAAGAGAGTAAGATACAAAGGTAAATTTGGGTTCAAATGAATGAGGATGAGAGAAGTATGATTAAATTTAAATGAATTTTGTAAGTTTCTATAAGATCCCCCCTCAATCTTCTAAATTCTAGCGAATTTAAAAGAATTGGTCGCTTTAAACAACCTTTGGACAGGTACATCGATAGGAAAGGTTTGGAGGGATATGGGCCAAACACGGGCAGGTGAGACGAGTGTAGATGGGGAGTCTTGATCGATAACGCAAGTTGGGCTGTTTCCATGCTGTGTTTTCTATGACTCTGACTGTCACAATGAAAACAACGTTCTTGTCACTACTAGATCGCGTCACCCCAATAATGTTGAATATGGAGTGAGTCTATGCAAACAGTGAGAGGTGTGAACATGTGTTGTGAAGAAATATGTGATGGGGAGAAAGAATATAAAGTAGGAATCTTAATTGATAGAATTTTGAACAGATGAGTGCTAGAGGTGTGGAGCGTAGAACTGGGCTCAAGAATGATTGTAAAGGTGGTGTATGATCACGTCTTTGAAGGTATGATGAAGATAATAATGAGAAAGAGAAATTTGAAATACGAAGGAAATAACATTAGTATCTTCAGAGATTACCCAGCGGAAGTTGCTAAGAGAAGATCCTTATTCACTGAAACAAGAGGCATTCTACGGAATTTAAAGAATACAGTGGATCTCAGATATGGCTTGATGTACCCAGCAACACTGAGAGTGACCTATGACAACGAGGAACACCACTTCGTTAAGCATACTGATGCATTGAAGTTCGCTCAAGGCATACAGAAGAAGGCAGAAGAGGAGGAAGCAGACGATGAACCACGGGAGGAAGAAGACGACGACTGAACATTTTGGACTTTTATCATTAACCTGCGGTTATGAATTATTCATTGAGAAAGAGGGGAAATAATGGGAATGTAGTAGTAGTTTGGTATCAATTTGTAGAATTTCAATAATTCCCCTAACATAGTATTATTTATTATAATACTAATTACAATAGAATAGTAATTAATAAATAGTTTCATGAATAATAGAAATAATTACTAAATCCTTAAAGTTAGTACCCCACCCCAATATACACAGTATTCTAGTTGGGAGCTGGAATATTTAACATCTTTTTTAAACACGGAAGTCATTAGATTAATCGCCACGTTAGTGTGGCGTTCACTAACACACACTACACAATCTATCAGTGTAGTCTTTTTTTTCTTTGGGCACCCTTTTAACACCCTTTTTTCTTTTTTCACTTACATTTTCTATTTTTTTTAATATATTAAGTATTTGAATTTATGTTATATATTATATGAATGTAATTATGAACAATACCGTATAACTATTTTAGGTAGACATGGATATGGATTATTGAGATTGGTAATTTTCGTCGGGTTGGCGTTTGGGTGCCTTGTTGAGCTGGAGGGGCCGAGAGGGCTACTCCAAAAAAAACCACCCTAATACTAAAATGCAAGATATGAATTTGAAGACTGGGGATGATGGAATCACTTTCTGTAGTTGGAATGTTAAGGGAATTAATGAACCAATTAAAAGGGGTAAGGTGTTAGCGCAGCTGAATAGATTGAAATCAGACGTTATTTTCCTCCAAGAGACGCATCTCAAAAGAGATGATCAATATAGATTAACAGCTAAATGGATTTCAAAGGTATATCATTCTTCATTTATACATAAATCTAGGGGAGTTGCAATAATTATTCGTAAAGGTATACCTTTTAAACAAAGTTCTATAATAGAAGATAAAGAGGGCAGATATGTAATAATTACAGGGGAATTATACTCAAAAAAAGTAATTCTTATGAATATATATGCTCCTAATTTCGATAACCCATTATTTTTTAAGAAAATATTCAATAATATTCCTATATCCACTCAACATAATTTAATAATTGGGGGCGATTTAAATTGCTCTTTGGATAACTACTTAGACAGATCCTCAACAAAAAGGAAAGCTATTTCTAATTCAAGTAAACTTATAAATTCTTTCATTAATTCAACTAACGTTAAGGATATTTGGAGATTAGAGAACCCATCCGGACGAGAATATTCTTTTTTCTCGCCCGTATTCGGAACCTACTCGAGGATAGATTACTTTTTAATAGACTCAAAACTGCTTCCCTTTACGTACAATGCAAAATATCATAATATTATTATTTCAGATCATGCACCATTAACATTTAAGATAAAACTAAAAGATATATCTAATAAAACTATGACTTGGAGATTTAATCCTCAGATACTGAAGGACAAGGATTGTTGTAATCACGTGACAGAACAGATTAAATTATTCTTTGAGACAAACGACACACCTGAAATTTCACCATTGTTACTTTGGGATACATTTAAGGCATTCATGCGTGGTGCAATAATATCGGCACAAGCATATTTTAATAAAGAAAACCGAAAGAGGGAACAGAAGTTAGAAATGGAGATAAAACAACTAGACAATGAGAATATAAAACACCCTTCTAAGGAGTTAAGTAATAAAATTGCAATAGCAAAGTATAGACTAAATAAAATATACTCTAATCAAGTCATCAAACTTTTTCAACAAACCAAACAAGTGCATTTTGAATTTGGTGATAAACCGCATAAATTGCTAGCACGACAATTAAGAAAATTAGACGATGAAAAAACGATACATGGAATCAGATCAATGCAAGGAAATATATTGACCATACCAAAAGATATTAATGATAGATTTTTACAATATTACCAAAATCTTTACTCATCAAAATTAACAGGACAAACAGATGGAATGGAAACATTTCTACAAGAATGTCAAATTAAGAGTTTAGATCAGGAAGGGAGACACTTGTTAAATGCTGAAATATCAGTGAAAGATATCGCAGAATCAATTGGTTCATTAAAGAATGGAAAAGCTGCGGGGCCTGACGGCCTGAGTGCAGAATTTTATAAAAAATTTCAAGATCTGATCTCTCCAAGACTACATACAGTGTATAGACATGCATATGAACAAGGAAAATTACCAGATTCTTTAAATGAATCCACAATTACACTCATACCTAAGGTAGATAAAGATCTGGAGGATCCTGGTTCATATAGAGCGATTGCCCTTCTAAATACAGACCAAAAAATATTAGCTAAAGTTTTATCTAGGAGACTAAGTTTGGTGATTTCTAAATTAATACATTATGATCAAACAGGTTTTATTCCAAAACGCTATTCATCTCATAATCTAAGACGCCTGTTTAATATTATATATTCTAAAAGAATACGAGATACGGAATTAGCAGTCATATCGTTAGACGCAGAAAAAGCATTTGACCAGGTGGAATGGTTATATTTATTTAATATAATGGAAAAGTTCCAATTGGGGGATCAATTTTGTAAATGGGTAAGAATCCTATACTCGGATCCTACTGCAAGAATTCTAACTAATCAAATACTATCAGTTAAATTTAAACTCTTTAGGGGATGTAGACAAGGATGTCCGTTATCGCCTTTATTATTTGCCTTGGCGATAGAGCCTTTGGCGGAAAGAATTAGATCAGAACCTGAAATATACGGTTATAATACTGATACAACAACTAATAAAATATCCTTATATGCAGATGATGTTTTGATTTACATCACAAAACCTGAAATTAGTATTCCAATGTTGTTTGATGTTATAAATAAATTTAGTACATTTTCTGGATATAGGATTAATTGGAATAAAAGTGATATTATGCCAATAACTAATATAAATTTAAACATATTACAACAATATCCATTATCAATAGTTACTGACAAAATTAAATATTTAGGAATTAATGTATCTAAATCTCACAATTCATTAATTAGATCGAATTATCCTCAATTATTAGATAAACTTAAAAAAAAAATTTATATTGGAAAACACTGCCTATATCTTTGATTGGTAGAATAAATGCTATAAAGATGGTTTTTCTACCACAATTATTATATCTGTTTCAAGCTATCCCTTTTTTCCTTCCGAAAACCTTTTTTAAAAAAATTGATAATATTGTTAATAGTTTTATCTGGGATTATAAAAATCATAGAATAAGTAAAAAACATTTATGTAAGTCAAAGATAAATGGAGGATTAGCACTTCCAAATTTTCTATACTATTTCTGGGCAGTACAGATTAAGAATATGAATTTTTGGTGGGTAAATACGGACCTGGAACCAACGTGGCTAAAGATAGAAAAGGAAGATTGTTTGCCTTTCAACGTAGATTCAATTATTTTTGCCCCAAAGGAAGTTCAAAAAAAAATTTATAGGGACAATCCAATCATTTATAATAATAGACGTATTTGGAAACAAATAGTCAAGACTTTACAATTAGACAATCTTTCATTTAGACTACCAATTATGAATAACCCATTATTTAAGCCCTCCACATTGGATGGAGGGTTCAGACATTGGGATAATTTAGGAATTACAAGGGTAGAGCACCTCTATAGAAATGGAAAATTTCTTTCATTTCAGGAGTTACAAGATATCTACGGATTGTCTTCACAGCATTTGTTTAGGTATTTCCAAATTAGAGATTATATTAAATCTAATACACAGGATTTTAAAAATAAAGAACCAGGATTATTAGATGAATCGTTTAACTGGCATCCAACCACAGAAAAATTAATAGCTTATATATATAACATCATTATGGATAAGGAGAATCCAATAACTGAAACATATCGTCAAGCATGGGAAAATGAAATTGGATCACCTATAACCAAAGAAAATTGGGAAGAAAATCTACAACGAATACACCGGTGCTCGTTAAATGCTAGACATATATTAATACAATTTAAAGTATTATACAGATTACATTATTCGAAAACCAAATTAAATAGTATATTTCCTAATCTCTCCTCTATTTGTGATAAATGTAAGAATTTGGAAGCAAATTTAACACACAGTTTTGTTACATGTCCTAAATTGAATTATTATTGGATAGAAATTTTTAAAGTTATTTCTGAAGTTCTTAAAGTTCAATTAGAACCTGACCCAAAGCTAATAATACTGGGAATTCCAGAGGATAATTTGATATTTACACTAGATCAAAGAAATTTCCTTGATTATTGTTTGATATTAGGGAAAAAAATAATATTGAAATTTTGGAAGGGAACATTATCCCCAACAATTAAAATGTGGGCATCAGAGATGTTGGAGACGTTGCAGTTGGAAAGAATCAGATTTGTCCTTTTGGACAAGTATAATTCTTTTGAACAGATATGGTCTCCATATATACAGTATTTAGAGAAGTAGCTGTTCTTGGCATCACGGCTCGACTGGCACCCTGCGGGATTTGATGAAAATAATGTATTGGTATACCAGGATATATGCATGTCTTTACTGATATTATTATTTGTAGTTGTTTAATTTACAATATATTGTGTGGCTTTTAATTGATATATATACATAATATGTCTTTTTTCTTTTTCTTCATTTTTTCTTTTTCTTCATTTTTTCTTTTTCTTCATTTTTTCTTTTTCTTTTATACCAAATAATTATTAAGGAATTATAATTTTATTGATTAATAATGGTATTTCTCTTTACCCACTTTTATTTTAAAAAAAAAATAAGATAATAATCATTAGAGTACAAATATTGATTTAAGTTGATGTTTATAACTCAGTTTTAAACATTGAGAATTGTTTATTGCTAATAAAAAAATTATTCAAAAAAAAAAGAATTGTGGATGCTCTAACAGAGAGATACAATATGTAGATGCACTCACCGACCTTGGCTAAATGTAGAAGTTTGCAAGCCCTTGTTCCTGACATCATTCTCCTTCACCAGTTCTTTAGATTGAGGCTTCAGAATCGATTTCAATGACTACCGGGTCTATGCATCTCTACCTAAGAAATTACGAGCAATTTCTGAAAGCTTGTTCAACACAGACTAGATACATTCGAATTGGGTTCATACAGACATATACATCCCATGTGGGAACAGCTCACAATGGTACAGGTTAAAGGACCATTGCAATTCATAGTAGAAGCTGATCAAGATGATCACATTTCTACACTGCGACTTCCAGCAATACAAAAGTGTCCTGATATTAAGATGTCATTAAAGAGTTCAGAAAAGATTTATGATCATGTTGCAGAAAGAGACTGGGTGGACTAGGCCTTACTTTATTGGTGTGTAAGAGATTATAGAAGTTTATTAATTCATGAGGGATGATGGATAGGGTGGATGCACAGTCTTTCTCCCCACAGTTATGTAATTAAGAATCAGAGTTCATGGTTCTAAAGTGAGAGGGATAAAGGGAAAAGATTGATTAAGAACCTGAGGGGCAAGTTTTCACAACAAATGTGGTATGGAACAAGCTGCCAGAGAAAGTGGTTGATGCGAGTACAATAACAACATTTGTATATAATTGTAGAGTCATAGAGTGATACAGTGTGGAAATAGGCCCTTCAGCCCAACATGCGTGGCCCGGCCAACAATGTCCCAGCTACACTAGTCTCACTTGCCTGCGCTTGGTTCATATCCCTCCAAACCTGTCCTATCCATGTACCTGTCTAACTGTTTCTTAAACAATGGTATAGTCCCAACCTCAACTACCTCCTCTGGCAGCTTGTTCCATACACCCACCATGTGAAAAAGTTACCTGTCAGATTCCTATTAAATCTTTTCCCCTTCACCTTGAACCTATGTCCACTGGTCCTCGATTCCCCTACTCTGGGCAAAAGACTCTGTGCATCTACCCAATCTATTCCTCTCATGAATTTATACACCTCTATAAGATCACCCTTATCCTCCTGTGCTCCGTGGAATAGAGACCCAGCCTGCTCAACCTCTCCCTATATCTCACACCCTCTAGTCTTGGTAACATCCTCATAAATCTTTTCTGAACCCTTTCAAGCTTTTTCCTGTAACATGGTGCCCAGAACTGAACACAATATTCTAAATGTCTTATACAACTGCAACATGACCTCACAACTTCTATACTCAATACTCTGACTGATGAAGGCCAAAGTCTTTATTCTTTATTCTTTGGAGCACAGAAGGTTAAGGGGGGACTTGATTGAGGTCTTTAAAATGATGAAAGGGATAGACAGAGTTGACGTGGATAAGCTTTTCCCATTGAGGGTAGGGAAGATTCAAACAAGAGGGCATGACATGAGAATTAAGGGACAGAAGTTTAGGGGTAACATGAGGGGGAACTTCTTTACTCAGAGAGTGGTGGCTGTGTGGAATGATCTTCCTGCAGAAGTGGTGAAGGCAGGATCGATTTTAACATTTAAAAGTAAAGTGGATAGGTATATGGACGGGAAGGGAATGGAGGGGTATGGTCTGAGTGCAGGTAGATGGAACTAGGGGAAAATGAATGGTCGGCACGGACTGGAAGGGCCGAGAAGGCCTGTTTCCGTGCTGTAATTGTTATATGGTTATAAAGTGCCAAAAGCCTTTTTGACCACATTATCTACCTGCGACTCGACCTTCAAGGAACTATGCACCTGAACTCCAAGATCCCTCTGTGTTAAAGAAGGAACTGCAGATGCTGGAGAATCGAGGGTACACAAAAGGCTGGAGAAACTCAGCGGGTGCATCGATACTTTTTTGCATATCTTTCATTCATTGTTCTTTATCTCTCCACATCGCCGTCTATATCTCTCATTTCCCTGATTCCTAGCCAGTCTGAAGAAGGGTTTCGGCCCGAAATGTCGCCTGTCTCCTTCGCTCCTTAGATGCTGCTGCACCCGCTGAGTTTCTCCAGCCTTTTGTGTATCCTAGATCCCTCTGCTCTACAACACTACCCAGAGGCCTACCATTTACTGTTTGCATCCTGCTCTTGGTCGACGTCCCAAAATGCAACACCTCACACTTCTTTGTATTAAATTGCATCAACCAGTTGTCTGCCCACCTGGCCATTCGATCCAGATCCTGCTGCAATCGTTCACAATCATCTTCACTATCTGCAATACCACTAACTTTTGTATCATCAGCAAACTTGCAAATCTTGCCCTGTATGTTCTCATCTATATCAACTGATGTAAATGACAAACAGTAACGGGCCCAGCACCGAACCCTGAGGCACACCACTAGTCACAGGCATCCACTAGTCAGAGGCAACCTTTCACCATTACCCTCTGCCTCCTTCCATAGAGCCAATCAGATATATCTGCTTGGATCCCATGCGATCTAACCTTTGAGAGCAGCATACCATGCGGAACTTTGTCGGACGTTTTACTGAAGTCCATGTACACAACATCTACAGCTCTGTCTTCATCAACCTTTTTGGTCACGTCTTCAAAAAACTCAGTCAGATTTGTTAGACACGACCTCCCACGTACAAAACCATGCTGACCATCCCTAAACAGCCCTTGCCCATCCAAATGCCTGTATGTCCTATCCCTTAGAATACTCTCCAGTAACTTACCAACTACAGATGCTAAGCTCACCGGCCAATAGTTCCCTGCAATTTCCCTGCAGCCCTTCTTGAAAAAGGGCACAACATTTGCCACCCTCCGGTCTTCCTGCACCTCTCCAGTATTTAAAGGCGACTCGTAAATTTCAACCAGGGCTCCTGCAATTTCCTCTCTAGTTTCTCACAATGTCCTCGGATATATTAGATCAGGCCCTGGAGATTTGTCTACCTTCAAACACGATGGACCTTCAGTACTTCTTCGACAGTAACCTTGACTGCTCTCAAGACACTTCCAGTGACTACTCCACTTTCCTCTGTCCTACTGTCTTTCTCCTCGGTAAATACAGAGGAGAAATACTCATTTAGGACCTTGCCCATCACCTGTGGCCCCACACAGAGGTGACCTCTTTGATTCCTGAGGGGTCCCACTCTCTCTCTCATCACCCTTTCCCCCCTAATGTATTTATAAAATCATTTGGGATTGTCCTTAATGTTACCCGACAGAGATATCTCCTGGCTCCTTTATGCCCTTCTGATTTCCTTTTTTAGTTTACTCCTTAGCTCCCGAAACTCCTCCAGGGATGCACTTGATCCCAGCTGCCTATACCTGTCCCATGCATCCGTCTTGTTTTTGACTAACGTCTCAATTTCCCTCGTCAGCCAAGCTTCCTTACGTTTGCCTGCTTTGTCCTTCATTCTAACGGGGATGTACACATTTTAATGTGGATATACACATTTTAAAGGTACACTTTTAAAGACAACCCACTTGGCCGATGTTCCTTCCCATCTAATAACCTGCTACAGTCAACTTGATCGAGACCTTCTCTCATAACCTCAAAGTTGGCCTTACCCCAGTTGAGCATTTTAACATGTGGACCCACTCCATCCCTATCCATAACCATCTTAAACTTAATCGAACTGTGGTCACTGGTCCCAAAAGGCTCCTCCACACACACTTCATTAACGTGCCTCTCCCAATTTCCAAATACTAGATCCAGCATTGCCATCTCACATGTGGGAGCCTCCACATACTGTTTAAGAAAACTCTCCTGAGTACTTTGAGGAATTGCACCCATCTAAACCCTGCACGCTATGATTTTCCCAGTCTATATTGGGTAAGTTAAAATCCTCTACTACAACAACCTTATTTGTCCTGCAGCCGTCTGCAATCTCCAGGCACATTTGTTCTTCTAATTCCTGTTGACCACGCGGGGGTCTGAGGTACATCCCCAACAGAGTGATCATCCCTTTCATGTTCCTTAGCTCCACCCATATAGCCTCACTGGACGAACCCTCCGTAATGTCACCTCTGAACACAGCCGTGACATCCTCCTAAACTAACAATGCAACCCCACCTCTTTTTCCCTCACCCCTGTCTCTCCTGAAGCTCCCGTACCCCAGAACATTGAGCTGGCAGTCCTGCCCCACCCTTAACCAGGTTTCAGTCATGACTACAACTAGTTGCTCGTCCCTATCCATGTCCTAAGATCATCTGCCTTACCCGTCAGGTCCCTTGCATTAAAATATATTTACAGGTAATTGGATAGGAAATGCTGAGAAGTCTGAACCATCCTACCAACAGCTAGAGAGAGATGACCCGACCTACTATCTACCTTATTGGAGACCCTCAGACTATTTTTAATCTGGACTTTACTGGACTGTATCTTGCACTAAACATTATTCACGTTATTCTCTTTATCATATATCTGTACTCTGTTGGTGGCTTGATGGTAATCATGGATTGTCTTTTCACTGACTGGTGAATATGCAACAAACATTTTTCACTGTACCTCGGTACACGTGATAATAAAGTAAACTAAACTAAGCTCAAAGGATATGGGTCAAATGCTGATAAATGGGATTAGTTTAGCCATCCTGGTCTACGTGGAAAGTGGGGCTGAAGGGCGTATTTCTGAGCTGTTTTATTGTATAACTATAACACACAGATGCCCGTTAACCTAAATCCTGATGTAGGGCTCCGAGCAATACACTTCATACACAGAAGCAAGAGGCTCTTTACTGAGCCCAGACTGGTCGACTCATTCCAATGGCATTAGGATCTCATCAGCAATAAATTAACAACAATCAATGTAATTAAACAATATATAATAAATTACAGAAATGGAGCAGAAATGGAGCTCAGGGATTAGTTTGCGACTGCTCTTTGAAGAAGAAAGCACTGTCATGATGAGATGATTAGTCCCGTTTCTACATCATATATTTACACAGTTCAATGTTTCAAAGTTATTTTATGGACTGATTCATCCTATCCTGTATTATCCGTAATAAATAGGAATACTTCTCTCCTTCTTTTTAACCTCTGTCTACTTTCTTGATGCCTCGGATGTGTTACAAGGCATTAAAATTGATTCACAATTGAGCAGCCTATTGGAAACGCTGGCAATAATTTTTCCTCAACAAGCTGACGAGCATTTAATCAGTGCAATTAGCATGCAGCTGGCCAATCCAGTTTTTGGAATGAACTACTTTAATGGAAAACGGATGGAGAGAGAAGGAAACACAAAATCTAATCTAATGAAAGAATATTGCTGTTGATGGCATTAGGGCATAGAATATATTTTCCAGTGTGGAAAAAGGAAATCTTCCAATAAACAGATGATTATCAGAGACTAAAGGAGCCAGGTGATACAGTTTAAAGGATTTAGAGTCATGGAGTCACACAGCACAGAAACGGGTCCTGTGGCTCAGCTTGCTCATGCCGACCAACATGCCCTGTGTACAAGTCCCACCTGCCCGCTGTTTGGCCCATATTCCTCTATACCAGCCCTATCCATGAATCTCGCTAAATGTTTCTAAAACATTGCGACAGTGCCTGCCTCAACTACCTCCTCTGCCAATCATTCCATATGTACCCTACACTTTCTGTAAAAAAGTTACCCCTCAGGTTCCTATTATCTCTTTCCCCTCTCACCTTAAACCCATGAGCTCTGGTTCTCGATTCCCTGTTCTTTGTTTTATTGCTATGTTTATGTCAATAATTATCCTGCAGGACTACAAACAAGGAACCAATGTGGCAGGTTTGAAAGTACTCTCTACTGTTCTGTTGTCTTTCCTCCATGACAGTTTTTCTATTACAGGTGTCTGGCTGAAAGGGAATTGTACCTTTTCGGGTGATCTGGTGATATTTTCTGAGTGCATGCAGCAAACTGATGGAGGTGGTCTTACAATGATACTGAACCCATCCCCCATCTGATTCTATGCAGCTTTTGAGTCAAGAATCAAACAAAATAAATCTCAACAAGACTTCATTACTTTTTATCTCTAAACCCCTTGGACTGTAGGCCAACATACCATTTGTCATCCTAATTGATTGCAGAATTTGTATGTTTATTTTCCATATTCCATGAATCAGCACATCGTTCCTTCTGAAACACCAATATTTAGTCATTCCTCTTTGTATAAAAAATGAGGAAGTAGTTGCAATTTGAAAGGGAGCTGCCAAAAATGCATTCATAGAGATATTGATCTTTCAATCTTCTGTACTTGCAAATTTTATGTAATTAGTGATGGTTGTTGTTAATTAGTCGAGCAAGTCAAATATGGAAATCATGGATAAGGTTGAACGAAAATAGATTGATGAGTATTATTCATATAAAAGACAACTTCCTTCCATGCAATCAAATTCTAAATGCTGATCAGGTACATTACATTATAGTCTGATCTTCTAGATGGAATTTAACCTGAATCACACAGAACAAATTAGGCATTCATTCCAAAAACATATTACCATTTCTTGCAGAAAATAGTTGGACTTCAAAATGAAATACAAAGTAAAACTCTAGCTTGCACATTTTTTCTTTGGGTAGAAATGTCAAGAACTGGAGGACATAAGAGAGTCAGGGAGAGGGTCAAAATCCATAGATGTTTGGAGGAATTTTTTACAGATGGTGGTGAGTACCTGGAGCGTGCCGCCAGAGTGGTGGTGAAGGCAGATAAGATAGTGGCATTTATGAAGCTTTTGGATAGGCACATGGATATGTGGGAAATTAAGGAATATGTGTCACATGCAAGCAGAGAAAATTAGTTTAACGAGACACTATGTTCGGCATGTACATTGTGGTTTGAAGTGACTGTTCCCATACTGTACTGTTCTATGTATTAGCGCAGGACATATCTATGTATACTACAACCTAGTGTTTCTTTCTTACACCATTTGCAAAGATGAGGTTGGACTTTATTGCATCCAATGTCTGCTTATAAAATGACCTTAAAGTAAAACAAAATTAACAAAAAAAACATGAATTAAACATATTAGAAGATGCACCAGCAATTCACTTTCTTGCTGAACATATTGACAACAGTAATTTTTGTGGAGATGTGTTTAACGTTATCTTGATTTGAGTACAAGAGCAGGGAGGTTCTACTTGGTTCTTCTTGTTCTTGGTTCTTGGTTACTTGGTCCTCCAAAATATTCCAACTGCAATTTAAACTGGAGGTGGTGAAGGGAGGGGTTTAGCCAGAGAGGGTTATTGGGAAGAAAGTGCCACTTTAAATTTAGTTGCATCTTGCTGGGCAACGGTGGCTTGGTGGAGATTATTCCATGCTTTAAAAGTGCGTGGAAAGAACAAATTGCTGTACACATCTGTCTTTGAGTCTGGGACCCCAAATTGGATCGAATGCCCTCGTCTGCTCCTAATTGGTTTGGGGTTGGTGTAGGTCTTGTGATCTATGTCTAGCTGACCATTTAACATTTTGTAAAAACAGGTCAAATGGTGAGCTTCACGTCTGCCTTGGAGAGGGTTCCACCCCAGAGAATTCAGAAGTTTAGTGACACTCGCTTCTCTCTCGTAGGTGTTAGTAACAAATCGAGCAGCCTGTCTTTGGACACGTTCGATGGATGAAATGATCATACTGCAGTTGTACAGGGTCTTGGTGAGGCCACACCTGGAGTACTGCATACAGTTTTTGTCTCCTAATCTGAGGAAAGACATTCTTGCCATAGAGGGAGTACAGAGAAGGTTCACCAGACTGATTCCTGGGATGGCAGGACTTCCATATGAAGAAAGACTGGATAGACTCAGCTTGTACACAGTGGAATTTAGGAGATTGAGGGTGTATCATATAGAGTCTTACAAAATTCTTAAGGGGTTGGACAGACTAGATGCAGGAAGATTGTTCCCGATGTTGGGGAACTCCAGAACAAGGGGTCACAGTTTAAGGATAAGGGGGAAGTCTTTTAGGACCGAGATGAGAAGATCTTTTTTCACACAGAGAGTGGTGAATCTGTGGAATTCTCTGCCACAGAAGGTAGTTGAGGCCAGTTCATTGGCTATATTTAAGAGGGAGCTAGGTGTGGCACTTGTGGCCAAAGGGATCATGGGGTATGGAGAGAAGGCAGGTACAGGATACTGAGTTGGATGATCAGCCATGATCATATTGAACGGCGGTGCAGGCTCGAAGGGCCGAATGGCCTACTCCTGCACCTATTTTCTATGTTTCTATGTTTTTTATGAAGGAATGGACAATGTTTCAGGTCAAGACCCGGTCTCGACCCGAAACATCACCCGTTCCTTCTCTCGAATGAAACTGCCTGTCCCACTGAGTTTCTCCAGCATTTTGTGTCTATCTTCAGTTTAAACCAGCATCTGCAGTTCCTTCCTGGGGTGGGAGATTGCAATCTTCATGTGGTCCGCCGTATTTCGACTAATGCCATCAATCCGTCATGCACAAAACAAAAAGATCAAATAGAACAAGTTGACCTACAACTTTAGGCTGTGCACACCGCACGCAAGTTCCTTCCTAAACAATATCGTTGGAATGAGGCACAGATGCAAATAAAAAATGATTTTCCACACCTGGAAAGAAAACTAAGAAAATCATGCCAGGACATTCTGGAATCTTTTGGCAGCAGTCTACATATAGAGATGAGCAGCTGCCAGTGGAACTAAACTGCTAACACCAGCATATGTACAGAAAAAAAACAGTAACAGTAACTGTTAAAATTTTATTAGGAAACATTGAAACATAGAAACATAGAAAAATAGGTGCACAAGTAGGCCATTTGGCCCTTCGAGCCAGCACTGCCTTTCAATATGATCATGGCGGAAATTTACAAAATACTTTATTTGTACAAGGGAGAGGTGACATTTCCAAAAGTAAGCAGATTACATATCTCAAACAAATTGCAATATTCTGTGTTCCAAGTAGCTAAATATAGCTGCCTCTCACACTCAGACCCAATTATTGATAAACTTTGTCAATAAATATAGTAGATTTGCAAGATCTATAACTAAAGCATGGTAGACAATATTTAGTATTCAGAATCTATAGCTGAAATATATTTAGTTATATTCAGTTTATTTCTGACATTCAGAGTACATGTCCAAAATTAAACAGGCTAATCTTGCTGAGTAACACAACTAAGTATTCAGCCTGATAAATCATAATCCCAAAAGTATGTTTTAAGAAACATAAAGGACGGAAACAAGCTTAGGATATCCTGAGAACACCCTGCAAGTCAAATAGCATAAATGGAGACTGAAATAGAGTTCATGTAACAGATCATTGATCTTTTATCAAAATCAGAAATTATTTTAAATTGTAGAGAGGGACAGTGATGGACAAAAAAGGGAATGTATGTGAAGAGTGGAGACCAAGATAAGCTCAAGCCTGGAATCGCAACTGTTCTGCTTTTGACCGCTGTATCTGCGAAGATTGGTGAACATGGCCCAGTCCATCAATGGGTCATCACTTACTTCCATCTCATCTATCTTCATTGTGCAATGTAAGACGTAGACTGGAAGTATCACCAAGGATACATGCTACCCAGATCATACCTTTTTCTCTTTTCTACATTCTCAGAGAAGATACAGCAATCTGAAAGTCCATCTGCCCAGTGGTATGAATATTGATTTCTCTAACTTCAATTAACCCCGGCATTCCCTCTCACTCTATCCATCCCCCACCAAAGTTGCACTAGCTTCTCGCTTTCACCCGACAAACATATAACAATGGCCTTTAACATTGTTATGGCGACTCTGTTCTTTATCTCTCTACATCATTGTCTTTATCTCTTGTTTCCCTTATCCCTAACCAGTCTGAAGAAGGGTGTTGACCCGAAACATCACCCATTCCTTCTCTCCAGAGATGCTGCCTGTCCTGCTGTATTACTCCAACATTTTGTGTCTATCTTTGGTTTAAAACAGCATCTGCAGTTGCTTCCTACACATCCAGACTTAAGAACAACTTCTTCTCCACTACTATCAGATGTCTAGACCAATCATATGTTCACGCCCCCTTACCAAAGGAGCCGTCATGTAATCTTACTCAAAATCTACTGTATTCAACGTTTCCAGTCTTGCATTTAAATTTTTTTCACTATTTCAGTTTGCATTGTTCTGTTGTTTTGCACTTGTTGTTTTACTTATAACTATTGTTATCATTGCTCTATGTGTACTCTGCAAGCTTCCTGTGAGCAAGGAATTACATTGCACCTTGACATGGGTGACAATAAACAAATGTGAATCTGAATTTGAATCTGAGCAGCATCTTATCTTCTGTTGATATACTTAGCAACCCATGGAAGTCAATGCTGAAATCAACAATTTTGGATGACCAGTCTTTCCTGATTGTATCAGAAAAGGCCAATATCATAAAATCATTCACTAATAACATTAACAACATTTCTCTATCCACAGATGTTGTTCACCTGGTGGACATTTCCTGAATTCCCCAAAATAGTTTTGTTCGGCATCTTTACGTTATTTTGTTTCATGTTTCTCTATTTAATTGCTCTCATTCATCCATTAGCAAGAAGACACCAAAAAACGTGTTTCACTAGTCCAACCTTGATGGCCCATCCATTACATGCATTCCCTTTGTTCTTGCCACTCCACCCCCTCTCCGCTACAGATTTGCTTTCTTACTTTTCCAGTTGGCATAATGGGCGCAAAATGCTGGAGTTACTCAGTGGGTCAAGAAGTAGCTCTAGAGAACATGGAGAGGTGGCATTTCAGCTTGGGAGCCTTCATCGGACTGTAATGGGCCATTAGTCTAGAAATCTGTTTTTCTCCTCACAGGTGGTGCTTGATCTGCTGACTATTTATGGTACCAACATCTCATTTATTTTTATTTTCAACCAGAAGAAGATTGTTTTGCAATGGGTTAAACAAGTGGGTTAAAAAGAAAATCAGATTAAAGATGGAAGGCAGTGTGTCAGAATAAGTGATTGTTTTTTAGACTGAGAATGGTTGAGATTGGTTTTTTTTCCCTGGGGGATCAGTGCTAAGACCACTGTTTTTATTGATATATATTAATGACCTGAATATGGAAGGTAACATTTCAAAATGTGCAGATGACATCAACCTTGAATGCGTACTGGAGGTGAGGAGGATACAGATAAGCTGACTGAATGGGAAAGCATGTGAATATTGAAATAGAATACAGAAAAGTATGAAAAAAAAACAAGGACAGATAACAGGCTGAATGTCGTAGCTCTGAAGGGTGAGCAGGAACACAGTGATCTGGGCAATAGACAATAGACAATAGGTGCAGGAGTAGGTCGTTCAGCCCTTCCAGCCAGCACCGCCATTCATTGCGATTATGGCTGATCATCTCCAATCAATAATCCGCGCCTGCCTTCTCCCCATATCCCATGATTCCACTAGCCCCTAGAGCTCTATTTAACTCTCTCTTAAATCCATCCAGTGATTTGGCCTTCACTGTCCTCTGTGGCAGGGAATTCCACAAATTCACAACTCTCTGGGTGAAAAAGCTTCTTCTCACCTAAGTCTTAAATGGCCTCCCCTTTGTTCTAAGACTGTGGCCCCTGGTTCTGGACTCACCCAACATTGGGAACATTTTTCCTGCATCTAGCTTGTCCAGTCCAATTATTATTTTATATGTTTCTATACGATCTCCCCTCATCCTTCTAAACTCCAGTGACTACAAGCCCAGTCTTTTCAATATTTCCTCATATGACAGTCCCGCCATCCCAGGGATCAATCTCTTGAACCTACTCTGCACTGCCTCAATCACAAGGATGTCCTTCCTCAAATTAGGAGACCAAAACTGTATGCAATACTCCAGCTGTGGTCTTACCAGAGCCCTTTACAACTGCAGAAGAACCTCTCTAATCCTATATTGAAATCCTCTTGTTATGAAGGCCAATATTCCATTAGCTTTATTCACTGCCTGCTGTACCTGCACGCCAACTTTCAGTGACCGGTGTACAAGGGCACCTAGGCTGTACCTCCCCCTTACCTAACCTAACCCCATTGAGATAATAATCTGCCCCCTTGTTTTTGCCGCCAAAGTGGATAACCTCACATTTTTCTATATTATACTGCATCTGCCATGCATCTGCCCACTCGCGCAACCTGTCCAGGTCCCCCTGCAACCTCCTAACATCCACTTCATAGTTCACACTGCCACCCAGCTTTGTGTCATCCGCAAATGTGCTAGTGTTGCTCCTAATTCCCTCTTCCAAATCATTAATATATATGGTAAACAATTACGGCCCCACACCGAGCCTTGTGGCACTCCACAGATTCACAATTCTCTGGGTGAAAAGTTTTTTCCTCATCTCCATTCGAAATGGCTTATCCCTATTCTTAAACTGTGGCCCCTGGTTCTGGACTCCCCCAACACCGGGAACATGTTTCCTGCCTCTAGTGTGTCCAATCCCTTAATAATCTTATATGTTTCAATAAGATACCCTCTCATCCTTCTAAATTCCAGAGTATACATGCCCAGTCGCTCCATTCTATCGACATACGACAGTCCCGCCATCCTGGGAATTAACCTCGTGAACCTGCGCTCCACTCCCTCAATAGCAATCATACTGATTGTTGGAGTTGCTGAAGTCATTAAGAAAACAATTAATGAAGCATGGGATCCTCAGCTTTATAAACAATGTTTACAAGAGGAAAGGTTACATTGAAACTGTATTAAACACTGGTGAAGTCATAGGTAACTGTGTTTCCACTATTGTTTTAATTTCTGACTTACACATATTCCAATGGGTCTAAATATCCAAGAATTGTAAGAATAGTTCCAAGGACAATGGATTTCAATTCATTTGGAGAAGCTGTGTTTCATCAGAGCATTCGTAAGAAATAGAAGCAGGAGCAGGTTATTTGGCACCTCTTGACTCCTTCAGTGACCTCGTTGATATCATAGCTGATTCTTTCTTCAGTTCCACTCCATGGCACTATCATTCATAGCCTTCTATTGCCTTCAGAGCTAAAAATCTATCTCCGAGTTGCCATTAAACCTACACAGTTCCTTGATGGAGACTACACTACTCCCAGGAGGACAACATTCTTTTTTCATCTCTGCCCTGCATGATCAACCCATTTTTTTGTGCAAAAGAACACAAAGTGTTGGAGTAACTCAGCTGGTCAGGCAGCATCTGTGGAAAACATGGATGGGTGATGGTTCGGATCGAAAATTTTCAAATTCCAAATGTTTTGCCTCCTTTTGTGTTTTAAACAGCATCTGCTGGTTCTTATTTCTCCATTTTCTTGTGAATGTTAATGGTAGCTCAAGACACCCTGGATAAGGAAACATCAACTCCACATCTATATTGTCATGTTGTAGGAAGGAACTGCAGATGCTGGTTTAAACCGAAGATAGACACAATATGCTGGGGTAACTCAGCGGGTCAGGCAGCATCATTGTCATGCCACAGTGGAATTTTGTATGTTTCATGAATTCATGAATGTCATGGAGTAATACAGCACAGAAACATGCCATTCAATCTACCCAAGTCCATGCTAACCACCAACTGCTCCTGTACACATCAGCCCCTGTAACATTCATGCAAATGCCTAAATGACTACCGTCCAGTGGCCCTGACCCACTGCAGTTTGCCAACCGCCCCAACAGGTCCACGCATGATGTCATTGCCCTAGCCTTACACTCATCCTTGGAATATCTGAAGAAGAGAGACACCTACGTCAGACTTCCATTCATAGGCTACAGCTGTGCCTTTAATGCCATTATACCATCAAGCTTATCACCAAACTCACAGGACTTGGGGTTAGTAATCATCTCTGCAACTGAATCCTCGACTTCCTGACCAACAGACCCAAATCAGCGAGGATAGGGTACAAATCATCCTCCACAATAATCCTCAACACATGGGCTCCGCAAGGATGTGTTCTCAGTCCCTTCCTTTACTCCTTGTACACGCACGACTGCACAGCCATGTACAAACCTAATTTAATTTTCAAATTTGCAGACGACACCACCATTGTGAGCCTGATATCAAATAATGATGAGATGGAGTACAGGAAGGAGATTGAGAACCTCGTGTCCTGGTGTCGAGGAAACAACCTTTCTCTCAACATCATCTGGACATAGTGATCAACTTCAGGAAGCATTGATGGTGTCGACGTAAGGATGGTTGAAAACTTCAAATTCCTAGGAGTCAATATCACGAACAATTTCTCCTGGACCACCCATATTGAAGCAACAACCAAGAATACACACCAATGTCTCTACTTCCTTAGAAGGCTTAGGAAGTTTGGCATGTTCCCTCCAACGTCTCACCTATTTCTGCAGATGCACCATAGAAAGCATCTTATCTTAGTTTGGGAACAGCTCCATCTAGGACCGTAAGAAATTGCGGCAAAATGTGGATGCAACCCAGACCATCACACAAACCAACCTCCCTTCTATTGATTCCATCTATACCTCACACTGCCTCGGCAAGGCCAGCAGCATATCAAGCACGGGTCGCACCATGGCCACTCCCTCTTCTTCCCTCTCCCATCCGACAAAATGTACAGAAGTGTGAAACGCACACTACCAGATTCAGGGACAGTTTCTTCCCAGCTGTTATCGGGCAAATGAACCATCCTACCACAACCAGAGAGCAGTGCTGAACTACTATCTACCACTTTAATGTCCCTCAGACTATCCTAGACCGGACTTTGCTGGCTTTATGTTGCACTAAATGTTATTTAATTATCATGTACCTATACACTGTAAATGGATTGATTGTAATCATGTATTGTCTTTCTGCTGACTGGTTAGCACGCAACAAAAGGTTTTTCACTGTCCCTCGGTACACGTGACAATAAACTGAACTGAACTAAATCTTTATTTGCACCCCTTCCAGTTTTTCTAACCAATATGATCTTAAGACCATTAGACATACATTGAGAATTAGACCATTCAGTCTATCGAGTCTACTGCGCCATTCAATCATGGGTGATCTATTTTTCCCTTTCAACTGCATTCTCCTGTCTTCACCCCTTAATCTTTGATGCGCTTCCTAATCAAGAACCTATCAATCTCTGCCTTAAAATACCCAATGTCTCGGCCTTCAGAACTGTCTGTGGCAATGAATTCCATAGATTTACCACCCACTGGTTGAATACATTTCTCCGCATCTCTAGTCTGAAGGTCTGTCCTTTTAATCTGAAGCTGTGCTTTCTGGTTCTAGACTCTCTCACTACTGGAAACATCCACTCTATCTTGGCCATTTATTATCCAGCAGGTTTCATTGAGATCCCCCTCGTCCTTCTTAACCCCAGCAAGTACAGGCCCAGAACTTTTAAATGCCCCTCATATATTAATCCCAATCATCATCATAAACCTCCTCTATTCCTGGTAGGGTTTCACCATGATGCTGTCTAATTGCAGAAGTACACTGCACATCTTTATTCTTACACTCAAATGTACATGCAATGAAGTTCAAGATATCATTTGCCTTTGCAGTTAATTACTGCATCTGCATGCCAACTTTCAGCAATTCTTAGAACATAGAACAGTACAGCAAAGGAATGGACACTTCTGCCCACAATGTTTGTACCAAACATGATGCCAAGTTAAACTGAAGAAGAGACAAAAAGTTGGAGTAACTCAGCGGGACAGGCAGCATCTCTGGAGAGAAGGAATGAATAATGTTTCGGGTCGAGTCTCTCCTTCAGACTGGTTAGGGGTAAGGGGAATGAGAGATATAGACAATGATGTAGAGAGATAAAGAACAATGAATTAAAGATATGCAAAAAAGAATCGATGATAAAGGAAACAGGCCATTGTTAGCTGTTTGTTGGGTGAAAATGAGAAGCTAGTGCAATTAGGGTGGGGGAGGAATAGAGAGTGAGGGAATGCTGGGGCTACCTGAAGTTAGAGAAATCACAATTCATAACACTGGGCTGTAAGCTGCCCAAGCGAAATATGAGATGCTGTTAAACTGATCTCAACTGCCTGTTCATGATCCAGATCCCTTTATTCCCTGCACTTTCATGAATCTAACTAAAAGCCTCATGAATGCCACTATCGTATCGGCCTCCACCACTATCCCAGGCAATGCGTTCCAGGCCCCGGCACTCTCTGTATAAAAAAACTTGACCCGCACATTTCCGTTAAGCTTTCCCCTCTCACCTTAGAGCTATGCCACCTTTTGGATATTTCCACCCTGGGAAAAAAGTTCTACCTTATCTCTAATGTTAAATACTTCTCAAGTCTCCCCTCAATCTCTCCAAGTCTATCCAACCCCTCCTTGTAGATGAATTCACATACACGAGCACTCAGTGCTGTCTGAAGCAAAACACCTTTCAATCTTTCACCATTTAAAAACATCTTCTCACTTTCCATTTCCTCTGCTAAATGGGATGACCTCTTATTTTTCAGTCTACCATTCACTTAAGCAGTCTATATCCTTCTGAAGCCTTGCTACATCTTTCTTATTGCTCTCAATGGCACCTAGCTTTGTATCACCAGCAAATTCAAATATTGTGCAGATGATTCACTTATTAAAATTATAGATTGTGAATTGCTAGTTCCACACCAGTAGTCCCTGAAGCATCCTATTAGTCAATGCCTCCGAGCCTGATAATTATCTACTAACTCTTACTCTATTTTCTATCCATTCAGCAATCTACACCTCTTTATCCCTCCCAACACTGTGAGCTCGAATTGTGACTAGCATAATCCTGTGTGACATCGACTCGAAGATATTTGAAAGTCCAAAACAACACATCATTATGAATAACATTATAAATGAACATTATGAATAAGTTTATTGGCCAAGTATTCACATACAAGGAATCTGCCTTGGTGCACTGCCCGCATGTGACAACATGACATACAGTGAGAGTTAGGAATGACACATAAAACATTAATAATAAATCAGTATCGATTAAACATGTGAATTAAATAAAATACCAGAGCAAAAGGAGGCTACAGATTTTTGGTTATTGAGTAGAGCTACTACTCATGGAAGAAAGCCATTTTTATGTCTGGCTGTAGCAGCTTTGACAGTCTGGAGTTGCCTTCCAGAGGGAAGTGATTCAAAGAGTTTGTGGCCAGGGTGAGAGTGGTCAGAGATTATCTTACCCGCTCGCTTCCTGGCCCTTGCAGTGTAAAGTTTTTTTGGTTGCTGCCAATAACCTTCTCAGCTGACCAGACGATTTGCTGCATCTGGTTCACACTTAACTATCTTGCTTGATATAACTTCAAAAGTTGCTAAAATAGATGTGATGCCCTCTTATATGTCCAATTTCATTCTGGACAACCCTAACATTATTACCTTAATGTTCATTTGTGTGTTCCTTAATATACCTATCCACTTTACTTTATTAAAAGTAAAGTGGATAGGTATATGGACGGGAAGGGAATGGAGGGGTATGGTCTGAGTGCAGGTAGATGGGACTAGAGGAAAATAAATGGTCGGTACGGACTGGAAGGGCCGAGAAGGCCTGTTTCCGTGCTGTAATTGTTGTATGGTAATATGTTATATGGTTAGAATTGTTCACAAAGCTGATGATCAACATATATTTTCTCGACATCCATTCTTTAATTTTGGGGTTACATTTGCCATCTTTTAATCTGTGGTCATTCTCTTTGAAGCAAAGAGACTAGGTTGAGATTTAAAATAAAATCAGAAATTGTTGAAAATACTTAGCACATCAGTCAGCATCTATCAAGGGTGAAATAGAATTAACATTTTAGATCATTGACACTACATCAATCAGAGTAAATTCTGATTAGTCATTCAAACAGCGAATGTGATTTCATTATTTTGGTTTAATTTCAAATTTCCAGCATTTACTTAGTTCCTAAGTTATAGGAACAGAATTAGGCCATTTGGCCCATTATGTCCACCATTCAACCATGCAGATCTATCTTTCCCACTCAACCCCATTCTCCTGCCTTTGCCCCATAACCCATGACACCCTTACTAATTAAGAATCTGTCAATCTCCACCTTAAATATATCCATTGAGTATGCCTCCCTAGCCGTCTGTGGGAGTAAATTCCACTGATTCACCACCCTCTGACAAAATAAATTCCTAATTTCCTTTCTAAAGGTACGTCCCTTTACTCGGAGGCTATTGTCTTTGGTTCTTGACTCCTACTAGTGGAAACATCCTTTCCACATTCCCTCTATCCAGGTCTTTCATATTTGTAAGTTTCAATGAGGTCCCCCATCATCCTTCTAAACTCCAGTGAGTACAGGCCCAATGGCTTGATAGAAACATAGAAACAAACAAAATAGGGTGCAAAAGTAGGCCATTTGTTTCTTCGAGCCAATTTGATCATGGGTGATCATCCAGAATCAGTACCACGTTCCTGTTTTTCTCCATATCCCTTGATTCCACTAACCTGTCGTGGTCCAAATATTCTTAATCAGACAGAAACGCAAATAAAATCAGTATAAACAATAAACTCATTATTTTGCCAGGCGGGTGTGGTTAAAATCTTTACTGTATGCTGATAACAGACTATACAGAGAAGTCCCACACAAAGGTACACTGATTTCAGTAAATGTATATATATCCCACTACTAGACAATTCAGCAATACGTTATCTATAAAGCTTAGTACAGCCTCTGGTTTCTTAAGATTGACAGATCCTTAAGATTGACAGCATCAGAAGATTAACAGGTTCTTCTGACAGAAGGCTTAGCCATATATGGTTATGCAGAACAAGTATTTTGTTTTTTTCTACTTATGACGCACATCATAATCTTATAGTCTGAATTCTCTCTCAAAGTTTACATTGTAGAGAAGACATTCGTGAAGCTGCGCTTGTTATCTCACTTATGTTATTGGAAAGGGAACATCAACAGTCTTCTAGCTTTGTTAATGTACTGAAAGCAATGGTTAGTAAAGGTTAGTACGTTTTGCTGGCTTTGCAATTTAATAGAAGAAGGTTAAAGCTTGTCTTAGTTTCAGCGGAATCCATTTTGTGAGTTTAAATCATTATTAATTTCCACAAGCCCTAAAAGCTATATCTAACTCACTCTTTAATGCATCTAGTGAATTGGCCTCCTCTGGCTTCTGTGGCAGAGAATTCCACAGATTCACAACTCTGTGGGTGAAAAGGTTTTTCCTCATCTCAGTCCTAAATGGCCTACCCCTGTGACCCCTGGTTCTAGACTCCCCCAACTTCTGGAACAATTTTCCTGCATCAAGCCTGTCCAATCCCTTAAGAATTTTATATGTTTCTATAAGATGCCCTCTCATTCTTCTAAATTCCAGTGAATATAAGCCAAGTCTATCCATTCTTTCATCACATGTCAGTCCCACCATCCCGGGAATTAACCTGGTGAACCTACGTTGAACTTCCTCTATAGCAAGAATTTCCTTCCTCAAATTAGGAGACGAAAACTGCACACAATACTCCAGATGCGGTCTCACCAGGGCCCTGTACAACTATGTACAAATCTCTGCTCCTATACTCTAATCCTCTTGCTATGAAGGCCAACATGCCATTAGCTTTCTTCACTGTCTGCTGTACCTGCATGCTTACTTTCAGTGACTGATGTACAAGGCACCTAGGTCTTGTTGCACATTCCCTTTTCCTAATCTGACACCATTCAGAAAATAATCTGCCTTCTTGTTCTTGCCACCAAAGTGGATAACCTCATATTTATCCACATTATACTGCATCTGCCCACTCACCCAACCTATCCAAGTCACCCTGCAGCCTCATAGCATCCTCCTCGCAGCTCCCACTACCACCAGGCTTTGTGTCATCTGCAAATTTGGAGATGTTACTTTCAATTCCTTTGTCTTAATTCCTTCAAACATTACTTCTTTGGTTTGCTTTCATGTTAAGGTTGGGAAGTGATTTGGCAGCAATGCGTAACACCATGAGGAATGTAGAATGGATAAGTAGAGGAAATCTGTTCCCACACTGCATATTTCAAGGCCACACGACTCAAAGGAAATAGACTTAAAGTAATCAGGAAAAGATACAGGGTGATCTGATAGTAGGCGATAGACAACAAATTATTGTTAATGCCGCTAGCTGTTTGGAAAGATGGACGAAACTGAATCAATCCATGCTTTCAATAGGATAACAATTGCATAACTGCAGAGTAAGATCAGGAAAATGCTCTGCTGCAAGCTACCATGGACTCAGTGGACTGAATACCGTGACTCCATACCCGAGACATATTCTCACATACCCAATAATTCAAGCATAAAACAATAGAAATATTAAGCTGTGATTTAAATAGCAGAAAGGGAATGTTAAAGCAGGACACATTTGACATAATACATGATGTCGTTTGGAGTCAAAAGATTTTGAGTACTTAGCCCCACAAGAAACCAAATATATAATTTCATTGCAGTGCTAACTGAGGTCTGCAATGTGAAAAAAAATCCTGATCTGTTTGTTTGACATTATTGGATTTTGAGAACTATTCAGAGAATATTGATGTTCTTGTAGAGTCGTAGCATCATATAGTGTGGAAACAGGCCCTTTAGCCCATCTTGCTCAAACCAACCAACATGTCCCATCTACACTAGTCCCACTTGCTTCCGTTTACCCCATAACCATCTAAATCAGTCCTAAACATGTACCTGTCTAATTGCTTCTTAAATATTGCAGTAGTCCCTGCCTCAACTACCTCCTCCGGCAGCTCGTTCCATGCACCCACCAACCTTTGTGTGAAAAAGTTACCCCTCCGATTCCTATAAAATCTTTCCCTATTCACCTTAACCTTCTGGCTGGGCTAACTGTCCCTCCTCAACCAGAGGACAGAGTAACTCACCATTTCTCCCATTGCTATTTTAAAACAATCCCAAATCAAAGATATCCATGCAAAGTTCCCAGAAATATTTAATCAATTCAACCTTTCCCTTACACAGACAATCATCTGCACATTAACAATTTAACCACCAGGGGCGCCGCATGATTGGCAGCCCCGCCAACAGTCTGTGTGTTTTTTCATCTTTTTTTATTTTTAGTGTGTGTTAAAAGTCTGTGAAAACGTTTCCCAGTTTGTTATATGTGGGGGGAGGGGAAGGGGGAGGGGGAAACTTTTTTTTCAGTTGCTTACCTTGCCAGAGATGCGATTAATTTTCGGATCGTATTCTCCGGTCGCTCTGCGACCTATTATTGATGGAGCTGGAGGTCTCCTCGGACTGACTTTGAGCCTCACTGCGGGGCGTGGACTTACATCGGAACCGATCCCTTGCCTGGGATCGTTCCAACTGCGGCCTGCAGACTTTACCATCAAATGCTTGCAGTCTCAGGAGAGGCTAGTTGGGAAGCTCCAACGACGCAGAGGCTCGACCAGCCCCGACATGGGGTCCGACCGTCCGGCCAGGGGAGGTGACATCCCCCTGATGCAGGAGCTGATTGCCTCGATATGGAGGGCCAAAACACCACCGGCTCAAAGCCCCCTACTGCGGGAGAGCTAAGGGAAGAGATATGAACTTTTTTTTGCCTTCCATCACAGTGAGGAACGTGGGGGAGACACTGTGGTGGATGTTTATGTTAAAATGTGTTTTGTGCTTTCCTTTGCTTTTTATTTGTATGACTGACTTGGCAAATGAAATTCCTCGTATGTTGCAAAACATACTTGGCTAATAAAGTATTATTGTGATTGTGATAATCATTTTCTTTTCTGCACACATTGTCTATAGCATGAAAGGACAGGGTTCAGTTTATTACTGTGAGAAATCTGGTCTCCTGACCTCAAAGGAGGAAGGTTTGGAAAAGTGAAAACATTTTATGAGATTAAGTCACCCATCTTAATCAATACTATAACTTTTCCCATCAACCATAAATATATGTAGTTGGACGTATTGCAAGGACAATCAGATTATTGATTTGTATCTTGAAATGGTATAAAACTGTATCAAATTTGTTATGGGACTTTGAATTCCACTTGGGAAGTATTGTGGAGAATTATACACCTTAATTGCCAGAAAGAGATTGTCTTAATGTTTGATGTACTTCTCCTTACTTGGAGGATTAAACCTTGAAAGTAAACCTCTGCTCATGTGTGCATTGTCTTGCAGTAACTGAATAAATTGCCTAGAGCTAGGTAGCTAACAATGGCACTTTACCATGTTGGAAACAGATTGACAAAAATCAATGTCCTTTTTCAAGACATAAGCCTATTCATTTTTGAAAGTTCCTTGTATCTTCATGCTTAAATATGAGATTTACCTTTCAAAAAAAATAATGAATAGATTCAGGAGTTTAAATCCCCTAATCTTGATAATTTTGTTTGTGAGTGCATTTTGTACTTTATTTGCCCTTCTGTTTAAATGGTTGGTCTTTAATGCAACATGTTCTCAAGAGTGCATGCTTATGAGAATATATTAGTTCGATGCATGAGCTCCAAAATGGTAGTGTTGGTGTTATATCAGTTGTAGAATGATAAATGGCCTCACCATTTTTTATGAATGAATACCCTCACCAATATAGTATCCTGTGTGATATACTTGCAATGCAAGTTTGCGCACATATTGCACAGTCCACTTTGGTACCCAAAACTCCATCAAGTCTTAAACACTGGATACTAAAGCATTGCAGTTTGCAAAGTGATGAGAATGCTTTAGTTTCTGGTAATCTCTTCGCTATTTTACTCAGTCAAAACGAAAAGTAGCAGCCTTTGTGCCTTTGTAGAGTAATCACATTTTAGTACTCCCTCAAGTGCCCATACTTGTTACTTATTATTTCATATGGAAAACGCTCATAATAAATGAAGAATTAGACTCAAATTAAACAGTTAAACTGTCATATGGCAAAACAATTACATTTAGATGAGTCACTTAATGGAGCAATTACACTCTCATATGGAGTAACAAAACCCAGAGGTATGATTAACCATAATATCGTCTGGATACTTCTGTAACATTTTACCATATTTTATAGATTACTAGATCTTCTAACTATGAAGTAAATAACTACACATCTTTTCCCCGAACAACCATAGCATTTACTTCAATCTATTAGCAGTTTTCTTAAACTCAAGTGGTCCATTAAGCTTTTTCATTCATTTTAAACAAAAGCATAAAAATGTCACTGCAGTTGACTTTTAGGACAGAGTTTGCATTTGGCTGGCAGCAAGGGCTATTCACCCAGAGGACTCTGTGATGTGGCTGAAGTGTCATGAATGATTGTTTCTCCCTCTCACATCCTTTCTGGCAGTGAATTTCAACCCCTCCCACCCTGTCCCCACCCCCCCCCCCCAATTCTTTTGTTATTTTTCACCTGCATCAACCTCCCTGCAACCCTTGTAAGAATGATGGGAAATCCTGCACACACTGTTTGGTGACACTACCAATAAGGAACCACCAGTGATACCCATCATTCCACATCTTAAATCAGACCATGCTCCAACTCATAGAACATTTGAGTCTGAAAAGTGCAAAAATCCCATTGTCTTTTCACATAGGTTTTTAAAGGGGTAATGTTAATGCACTAATTCACTGAAGATATTGGAAGTAAATGTAAAGCATGTAGATAATGAAAATATGGTAAAAAACAAAATTTTCAGCAAGTGGGTGATTAGGTACTACATACACATTATATAAAACAGGAAACATAGTATTAATGTAGCCATCAAATAAAACCTATGCCTAATCAATTTATTTTCATATTGATAGGTGTAGGCAGTAGTCTGTTGCAAGGATCTGAGACTTCAGATGTGAAGTATATCTTTAGTCAATGCATGCACAGCTATTGCTATCAGTTGAAATCACATTTGTTCTATACTTTTCAATGTTCTGGACCACTTCAAACCCCCCCCCCCCCAAAAAAAATCTGTGTTGGCTATTGTGATTTAGAAAATCAAAAGCAAGTGTTTTGATTCTGCTGATTCGCACAAGCCCAACTTAGCTTCTGGTTATCTGGTGCATTTCATATGGCACACAAATATTTCGAAGAATTGTTTTGACCATCCAGCTTGCAGTTCCATTTTCATGTTCATTTAAGCAAGGTTTCACCTATCTGGTACCAGCTCAAAATGCAGACTCTGAGCTCTTATGGCGTACGGAAGGCTTGAATGCAGATAGATTTTATATCTGCACATTGGGAAATAAAGTCAACAAGAAAGTCATTTAATGTCAGCTTTGCTTAGAGCTGAACTTTCAGTGGTGAGTCACAAGCTTGTGAGTTCAAAGCCCGCCATTGCACAAGCAGCGAATCTCTGCACTTTCTGAGGTGCAGTCGCTCAGATAAAATGTTAAACTGAGAATCTGTCTGCCTATTCCAGTGGACATAAAAAATCCCAAAGCACTCTTTGAAATTTATTTGGTGTCTGGGCCAAATGTATCCTTCAATCAACACAACCAAAAACAAATTAACTGATCACTTATCACACTGCTGTTTGTGGGATCTTGATATGCGGAAATTGGCTGCCACATTTGCCTGAAAAGTAACCGTGACTGCACTTCAAAAGTAATTAATTGGCTATGGGAGCTTTGGTACATCTTAAGGCCTTCAATGGCGTTACATGAATTCAAGTATTTTTGGTTTCTTTTTTTTAAATTATAGTTCTCTGACTATGAAACAAATCAGACAAGAAAATGTTCAAAAACAAAACCTTGGTTGAGACGAAGTAATTTTCTTTTTTACATAATTTTTTTACAATTATGTGTGTTGTTTGTAAGCTGGTACACAAAGCTATCTCCCCAGGGAAGAAGTGAATTTAACTAAATAGGATGTGGTATCAGCTTCTGTGTGGGCCACACTCACATCTAACACTCACGCAGCAGCAGCTCCTTAAGTGATGCCATGCATAGGTGAAGGAGGATGCAGTGATACCTCATCCTAAAGCAGAACTGAATACTGATGGGATAATTTGCAATCCAGAATAGCATTCTATCCTGGAGAAACAAGGAACTCCAGGTGTTGGAATCTTGACCAAAACACAAGGAGTGGCACGGTTGCACAGTGGTAGAGTTGCTGCCTGACAATGCCAGAGACCCCGGGTTTCATCCTGGCTATGGATGCTGTCTGTAAGGAGTTTGTGCATTCTCCCCGTGACCACGTGGGTTTTCTCCAGGTGCTCCGGTTTGCTCCCATACTCCAAAGCCTTACATGTTTGTAGGTTAATTGGCTTCAGTAAAGATTGCAAATTGTCCCTAGTGTGTAGGATAGTGTTGGTGGACGGTGATCGCTGGTCAGCTCAGTGGGCTGATAAGCTTATTTCAACGCTGTATCTCCAAATTAAGCTAAACTAAACTCAACGGGCCAAACAGCATCTGTGGAGGGAATGGAGAGGCGACTTTTCGGGTTGGGACACTTCTTATATGCTCATCATCTTAGGCAGTCCCTCAGCATTGAGAATCACTTGTTTGTACTCCGAGGGTTCATCATAACTTTCATCATACCAGCTCAGTTTTTGCCTGTTTGAAGAAAAGAGTCATTGAAAATCAAAACCTAAAATCCGACATCACATCACAATTTCACCTGTTCGTCACTGTCAACAACGTTACCCATTCCTTCTCTCCAGTCCAGCCTGTCCCGCTGAGTTACTCCAGCTTTTTGTGTCTAACCGGTTTAAACCAGCATCTGCAGTTCCTTCCTGCACATCACAATTTGTGGAACTACTCTTTACAGAGGGCAAAGACTAAGGCAATATTAAATGCAAATGTTAAAGGAAAAATTAATGTGTTAGATGACACATCTCTTTCAAATTGCAATTCGCTTCAGTATTATTTTCAATCCAGTGGGACTATTAAACATCGTGCTTAGAGTGTACCACGTTCACTTAATGATGCTTATACTTAGAACTTGCATTACTAATTTAGAGATTAGTTTAAGCTATTGCCCAATATATTCTTATACTTCAATCCAAAATCTATTTCTATTCTTCAATTTATTTCTATTCTTCAATCCAAATCCAAGGCGTAGCTATGGGCACTCGCATGCGCCCTAACTATGCCTGCCTCTTTGTACGGTACGTCGAACAATCCCTGTTCCAGGTGTACACTGGCCCTATTCCCAAACTCTACCTCCGTTACATTGATGACTGCATTGATACCACCTCCTGCACTCATGCGGAACTCACTGACTTCATCAACTTCACCACTAATTTCTATCCTGCACTCAAGTTCACTTGGACCATCTCCGACATCTCCCTACCGTTTCTAGATCTCACCGTCTCCATCACAGGAAACATACTATTGTCTGACATCTATTACAAACCTACTGACTCCCATAGCTATCTTGACTACACTTTGTCCCACCTCGCTTCCTTTAAAGACTCTATCCCCTACTCCCAATTTCATTTCGGAGTCACGTGAGTGACTTCGTGAAGAGCCCGCCGGCGCGCATGCTCGACATATCGTCGTAACGCGTTGCTGCGACGGCTGGCGGTGGAGCGCGCTCCTCGCCAGCCCTTCATAAGGGGCCACGGAGGTGAGTATTCCACCTTTAGTTGGTGGTCCTTGTTGTTCGTTATGTCTTGCAGAAAGGACATGGATGGGAGTTCGAAGGGCCGGAGGACGTCAGAACGAGTTCGCCGGTCAACAGTTCCGGGGCCTTTACCATCGGCAGTACCTGCAGTGCAGGCCGGGACTCAGGCGGAGATGTGGGTAAGCCCTGTGTTTACAGGTCCAGATCCGCCAGCACACCACAGCTCGGAGGAGTTCGACGAGGAGGAGTGTGGTGTGCCGCCAGAGCAGGGGGACCCTGCTATGGCAGTCAGGTCGTCAGCGGGCTCACTGGCGACCTCGAGCAGGGGGCGTGCGGCTGCGCGGCCCGTTCCACTCAGCCCCCCGAGAAGGGGCAGGGCAGGAGCCCAGAAGCCTAACCCTGCCAGGGCTAAGGCATTGCCTGACACGGAGGAGCAGTCAGGTTCCAGGGCGAGACCCGGGGCGGCTGTGAGGTCCAGCCGGCACACCCCGACTCTCGACGCCGGGACGGGTCGGTTGAGTCGGGTCTCGTCACGGTCGCCGAGCCCCCCATGGATGGGTGGGCGAGACCATGCGTCGGCAAGGTCCACGATGTGGGCAGCAGGCAAGCCTGCGCGGGCTTCGGGTAGCCATGCTTCGGCTGGTGCCGACACCACGCTGCAAGTGCCCTTAGTGGCAGCGGCGTCAGCTCCCGCTAATCGGAGGCGGTTGAACACGCCCGCGCGGGAATCGCGCAGTTTCGCCTCGACGGCTGTTAGCGACAACTACCGGCACCGGCAGGGCCTCGATGAAGTGCGGGCCGATGATAGGAGCCCGGTTTTCTTTTCAGAGCCGGAGGTCTCCGACCACCTGAGTGTTCAGGGTGAAGGGCGTATTGACCATATGGTGCGGCTGCTGGAGCTCCTGCTTCAAAGCCAACAACAGCAGGGCAGCCACAGGCACAGGGCGCCGTCACCAGCCTCTACCATCAGCCTGGAGCAACAGGAGGAGGAGGTTTTGGTGGATCCCATACCACCTCCGGTGGAGGTACCAGCGGAGGATCTTCTGGATGTGGCGACCAAATTTGCGGCCCCACATTCATCTGGACTTCCTTTAAACACGAAGCTGGCAGCCACTGTGGACTTTCTTAACAACCAGCAACTACAGGAAGAAGTCCTCATTCAGGCAATAAGCCGTCACAAGGCTCCATCCAATTGCAACTCCCTCAACGTGCCTGTGGTCAATACACCGATATGGGGCAACATCAGTGCGGCTATCCGTCAACAGGAGGTAAAACTGCAGCGGATCCTGAAGCTCCTCACGGCCGGTATTACCGCCTTTGTGCGGTCGGTGGATGGGGACGAATTGAATTTGGACCAGGAAGATGCCCTGGCCCTCCTGTGCGCGACCCAGCACGAAATTAACGGGTTTCGCAAAAACAGCATCCGCCCAGCGCTCAATCCAAAGTTTGCAGGATTGTGCAAACCACCGCCGCCGCCCCCGCCCCGTCAGCTCTTTGGGGAGGACCTCTCGAAGAGAGTCAAAGAGCTTGACGAGCAAGCCAAAACGGTGGGGATCATGCGCCCTCAGAGTGCCCCCACACCGTCAGGCTCAAAGTCTCCATACATTCGATCACGAGGGTCTGCTAGTACCTCGACGAGGACCCACCCTCAAGCTCCACAACGACAGCAACATCAGACCCAGCACCAGGGGTCTTTTTTAGGACAGGGTCGGCAGAGACCCTGGTGGAAAACGAAGACGCCGCGCCCTCAAGCCAACCCAGCACCTCCACGTCCGCACACGCTTGTCAAGGACCGCCGGTAACCATGGAGGTGAGGGGGTCTGGTTCTCTCTTTTCTCTCTGTTTAACTTCACATGTTGGTGGTCGCATTCGGTGGTTTTTGGGTGCATGGGGTAATTTTACTGGTGACGAGTATGTGTTGCAGAATATTCAGGGGCATAAAATTGAGTTTATTAATGGCGACATTCCTCCATCCCAGCACATGCCCGCTCGAACGTTTAAATTATCTGCTGCAGAACAGGCAGCCGGCTATAAGGAACTGTTAAGTCTTGAGCACAAAGGAGTGATTGAGAGAGTGGTGCATGAGCCAGTTGAATTTGTTTCGAACATATTCACCAGACCTAAAAAGGATGGAGGTTGTCGTGTCATTATTGATCTAACCCGTTTGAATACTTTTGTAACATATACTCATTTTAAAATGGATACGTTTGAAACAGCCAAATCATTGATTTCTCATGGTTGCTTTATGGCATGCATCGATTTAAAAGACGCATATTATTCCGTATCCGTCCAGAAATGTGACAGAAGGTTTTTGAAATTCATCTGGATGGGGCAACTCTGGCAGTACAAGGCTTTGCCTAATGGGCTCACCACAGCCCCTAGATTGTTCACTAAATTAGTGAAGCCAATTATGGCTTATTTGAGACAACGACACCATATAGTTATGGCCTATTTAGATGATATCTTAGTTGTGGGCCACACCCTGGAATTGGCTGAACAGGGTGTTGCAGCTGCTGTCAATATATTTCAACAATTGGGGTTTATTGTCCATCCAGAGAAATCAAAGTTCTTCCCTGCCCTTCTACCTCTACACCTTAACATTAATCATCTTAATGTTAAGGTGATTAACATTAAGATGATTAATCACCTTAATCATTAATTAGGTGATTAATTACCTAGGGTTCACGATGAACTCTATAAGCATGAGGGTTACCATTCCAATTAACAAGATTGAGGAGGTTACCCAGGTGTGTCAAGATTTAATCCGCACCAATATACCATCGATTCGGCACTTAGCTACAATAATTGGGAAGCTGGTAGCTTTGTTCCCGGCAGCGCGATATGGACCTTTGCATTATCAGAATTTGCAAAGAGCTAAAATTGCTGCGTTAAAACAGAACGCTGGTCATTATGATCGGTCCATGCAGCTGCCGCCCGAAGCGATAAATGAGTTGCAATGGTGGGTGTGTCATATTAGCAGCTCATTCAAGCCTATTAGGGAGGCTAATCCGGTGGTATATTTGCAAACTGATGCAAGCTCCAATGGTTGGGGAGCCACGAATAATTGCTCTAGTTGTGGTGGCAGATGGGACACCCTTGAATCAACGATGTTGTCAACTCAAGGGATTAACTATTTGGAGTTGCTGGCAGCATTCCACGGACTTCGTGCATATTGTTCCAAGCTTGTTGGAGCACATGTCCGTCTCCAAATAGACAACACCACAGCAGTAGCATATTTAAACCATATGGGTGGTACCAGGTCAGTTTCGTGTGACAAATTGGCAAACTCAATTTGGCTCTGGTGTGTTCAAAGAGACATTTGGATTTCAGCTACCTATTTGCCAGGTGAGCTTAATACTGTGGCGGACACCAGGTCACGCAAATTTAATGACAATATTGAATGGATGTTGCATCCTGAGATCTTTTCTAAAGTCACAGCCAAATTTGGTAAACCGGACATTGACCTCTTTGCGTCACGGTTGAACCATCAGGTACCAACCTACGTTTCATGGGAACCAGATCCTGGGGCAATAGCGCTAGATGCATTCTCGCTGGACTGGGGGAAGTGGTTTTTCTATGCCTTCCCCCCGTTTTGCCTCATCAGTCGGGTATTGCAAAAGATTCAGGCAGATGCTGCCAAGGGCATTCTTATTATACCCGACTGGCCCACACAGCCTTGGTATCCGGTGGTCTTTGACATGCTCAACGAACCTTGGGTCCTTTTGAAGGGTTGCCCACAATTGGTTACTCACCCTGTCTCAGGGGAGCCGCATCCCTGCCATGGCTATTTAAATTTGTTGGCTTGCAGGTTCTGAACGGCCTCTCGGCTCGGACCATGGATACCATCGGGGCGTCGTGTCGAGAGTCTACAAGGCGAAGATACCGCTCGCATATTAAGAAGTGGGAAGCCTACTGCGGCCGCTCTCGCATCACGTACGATGACGTGACAATAACCGACGTCCTGGAATTCCTCGCGGGGTTGCACCATGATGAACACTTAAGTTACAGTGCCATCAACAGCGCCAGAAGTGCACTATCATTCTACCTCAGTTTGGAGGTAGGATCCAACAGGCTAGTGTCCAGACTCATGCGGAGTATATTCAATATGAATCCGCCTACACCACGCTATAATATCACCTGGGATGTCAGGGACGTATTAACCCTGCTCAGGACGTGGTCACCCATGGAAGGGCTCCAACTGGACCAACTCACCATGAAGCTGGTGATGTTACTAGCGCTGACTTCAGCTCAGAGGGTACAGACACTACACAAACTTCGTGTCGACAGAATGACGTCTACCCCCACAGAAGTAGTCTTTTTCATTGACGAGCTACTAAAGCAGCATAGACCTGGGTGCACAGGGCTGCAGCTGAAGTTCCCGGCATACCCCGCAGATGCTAGGCTATGTTTAGCCTCACATATCCGCCACTATGTCAACGTGACGGCACGCATCAGAGGAATGGAGAGATACCTGCTTGTCACTCATAAGAGACCTCATCATCGAGTGACAGTCCAGACGATATCCAGGTGGCTTCGAGTCGTCTTGGGTAAGTCAGGTATCGACACTAATGTGTTCAAGTCTCATTCCACCAGGGCTGCATCGACGTCAGCGGCGAGGGTCATGGAGGTGCCCATGGACCAAATTCTCGCCACCGCAGGATGGGCTAATGAAGCTGTGTTCCAGCGTTTTTATAACAAGCCTGTTGCTGCTCCTCTACAGTTCGCAGAAGCCGTGCTGAATGCAGGTCAAGAACGTGGAGATGTCCCCGTATGAGGGGTTTGATTTGTTATTAATAAATATGCTCTTGTTTTGCAGTATGGACTGTTGAGCAAGTTTGTTCCTCCCATCCATCCCTGGTAGTGGTGTGTCAGCATGGACGTGGTCCAGGGCGTGTAATCACAGAAGCTTTGAAGTCTTCACGAAGTCACTCACGTGACTCCGAAATGAAATAGTAAGATTGAACGAGAACTTACCAGTTCGAAGGTTGATCTTTATTTTATGAGGAGTCGAAGTGAGGGATTTCGTGCCCTCCTCGCCCAACCCTCAATCACCTTCATCTGGTAATCTTAGTCAATTCAATCATACTATGCGAAGTCATTTCTATTGTTGGTTCTGTGATTCCACGCCGCTACTTTGAAGTATGTCGAGCATGCGCGCCGGCGGGCTCTTCACAAAATCCCTCACTTCGACTCCTCATAAAATAAAGATCAACCTTCGAACTGGTAAGTTCTCGTTCAATCTTACTATTCCTCCGTCTATGCCAAATCTGCACCAAGGATGAGGTGTTCCATACCAGGGCATCAGATATGTCCTCATTCTTTAGGAAATGGGGGTTTCCCTCTTCCATTATAGATGAGGCTCTCACTAGGGTCTCCTCGACATCGTGCAGCTCCCCTCATGTTCTCCCTCCCCCCCATTCGTAACAAGGACAGAGTCCCCCTGCTCCTCACCTTCCACCCCATGAGCCGTCGCATACAGCATATAATAGACAATAGACAATAGGTGCAGGAGTAGGCCATTCAGCCCTTCGAGCCAGTACCTCCATTCAATATGATCATGGCTGATCATCCCCAATCAGTACCCCGTTCCTGCCTTCTCCCCATATCTGCTGACTCTGCTATTTTTAAGAGCCCTATCTAGCTCTCTCTTGAAAGCATCCAGAGAATCTGCCTCTACCGCCCTGTGAGGCAGAGAATTCCACAGACTCACCAGTCTCTGTGAGAAAAAGTGTTTCCTCATCTCCGTTCTAAATGGCTTACTCCTTATTCTTAACATCCTCCAACATTTTCGCCACCTCCAACGGAATCCCACTTCTGGCCACATCTTCCCAGTTCCACCCCTTTCTGCTTTCCATAGAGACCATTCCCTCTGAAACTCCCTGGTCAACTCGTCCCTTCCCACCCTTCCCACCACCTCCCCGGTACTTTCCCCTGCAATGGCAGGAGATGCAACACCTGTCCATTTTCCTCCCCCCTCGACTCCATCCAAGGATCCAAACACTTTCCAGGTGAGGCAGAAGTTCACTTTCACTTTCTCCAATCTCATCTACTGTATCCGCTGTTCCAGTTGTCAACTTCTCAACAGCGGCGAGACCAAGTGCAGATTCGGCGATCGTTTCGCTGAACATCTCCGCTCAATCCTTCTTAACCTACCTGATCTCCTGGTGGCTCAGCACTTCAACTCCCCCTCCCATTCCCAATCTGCCATTTCTGTCCTGGGCCTCCTCCATTATCAGAGCGCAAATTGGAGGAACAGCACCTCATATTTTGCTTGGGTAGTTTACACCCCAGCGGTATGAATATTGACTTTTCTAACTTCAGATAGCCCTTGCTTTCTTTCTCTATCCCCTCCCCATTCCCAGTTCTCCCACTAGTCTTACTGTCTCCAACTACATTCTATCTTCATCCCGCCTCCTCCCCTGATATCAGTCTGAAGAAGTGTCTTGACCCAAAACGTCACCCATTCCTTCTCTCCAGAGATGCTGCCTGACCTGCTGAGTTATCCATCATTTTGTGCCTACCTTCTATTGTTCAACACAGGTTCTCGGAAATACTGGTGCATTTCGGCTTTAGACTTTAGAGGTACAGCACGGAAACTGACCCTTCAGCCCACCGAGTCTGCGCCGATCACCCATCTCACTAGCACGATCCTACACACCAGGGACAATTTACAATTTTACCAAAGCCAATTAACCTACAAACCTTTATGTATTTGGAGTGTGGGAGGAAACCAGAGCACCCAGAGAGAATCCATGAGGTCACACGGAGAATGTACAAACTCCATACTGACTCCATACATAGTCAGGATCAAACCCAGGTTCCTGGTACTGTGAGGCAGTAACTCTACCGCTGTGCCATTGTGCCGCCCTCAACATTATTATTCTCTGGTTGGTGAAGACTGTAAGCCAAATCAAAATGTCAGGAACTGCAAAACAGTAGAAACCAGTGGCCTGCACTAATGATTCAACAACATGACATCAAATTAATGAGAGCAAATAAGATGAAAATTCAGTTAAATTACCTACATTTCTAGTGGAAATAATGACTAAGAAACCATTAAATTATGCCATCATAGTCATTCACAGTTATGTTAATGATTCTTAACTGCCCTCTTAATTTACCTATGAAATGGCCTAATATACCACTGTTTAGGCATAAGTACTGAATTTGACTGTGCTCACAATCCATAAATGAATGTTAATACAGCTTAGTAAGAGAACAAAAATGAGGATTTGTTGAATCAATTTTATTTTCTATAAAATGCCATGTGACTTCTGGCATCTGACGCAGCTAAGTTGCATTTGTTAGGTCTGAGGCAGAGCTACTGCAGAGGGATATTTACATCTCTGAGCTTCCTCTTCCATCGCTGAGTTTGAGGTTTCACCTAGTTCACCACCGAGAAGACATGAGGATGCATAAGAGAGAACAGCAGCACACAATTACAAGGATAGGCACACAGAGTAACTCCGTGGGTCAGGCAGCAACTCTGGAGAAAAAAGTATGCCTAAAGTTTTCTACATTTTGATCTGGCACAAAATTCCTATTGAATTGCAAATCCAAGCTGGGTGTTGTTTGTGTCTACAGTGAACGTACTATGTATTGAGAGAAGATCACTATTTTAACACAATTAGCAAAATTCATTAGACCTAACCAATGTGAATGAGCTAACACTGTTCAGTTAGTTTTACTTCCAGTGTTAGAACATCAGAAGTTTAATAACTGACCTTCTCAATTCTTTCAGACTGGCCAGATTATTATTTCATCTTGATCATAAATGAGAAATGTTCTTTTCTATTTCACTAGGAGAAATAAAATAGTGGAATATAATTTACTGTTAGATAAATAACTGGGAGTGTCTTTTTTTTGCTTGAAGATTGAAAGTGCCCAAACATTTGTTGAGATATGTAAAATTTAAACCTTCCATTTTTTTTACATGGGGTTGTTAATCATCAACAGAAAATTATGGCAATAGTACACAGCTGCACAGGTTTTGCTGAATACTGATAAGCATTCAAATGGAGGCATGTCTCCAACAAATTAGTATTCCTATGCCATTCACTAAACTTTGCTGATCTGCAAATTGTCACTTCGTGGAGAATCTAATTACTGGAGCTTCAAGCTTCTGTCATAAACCCACAAATAGTATAAGCACCAGGCTGTTCCTTCGTACCCACATGAAAGCAAGGTGAGAAATATCATCTTCTGATGAACGATTTCCCAGGTCAGCACAGCATCAACTGAAGGTCAAACCTGGCTTCAAGATCTCTCAAAATGTCATGAGTTCAGTCTGTTGCTCACATGTGGTTCACAAAATCCAAACTAAGAGCATCTTTTTTTGTCTGCAAAATGAGTCAATGCCGCAAAAAGCAGATGGATGATAATATCGATTTAAAATCATTCATTTAATACCCCGTCGAGCTATCTCTTTTCCTCTGTCCTTCCTGAATCAAAATAAAATGCCACCATGGGCTTAAACCTATCTGGAACCTTTTTGGCAGTTGAAATACCTGCCAATTAAAAAGTAGATGTCTTCCAAAATTGTGCATTGGGCTAACATGAGAAGAGTAAAAGACAAAAGTTTGGCTTGGAAACTTAAACCAGCAATTATCTCATGTTTTTGAGATCTGTGGCTCTCTGTTCAGGGACTCTAGAGCTTGTAACTGAGGCAAGTCCAAGGGGTGAAAGAAGCAAAGAACTGCAGATGCTGGTTTATACCAAATATAGATACAAAGTGCTGGAGTAACTCAACGGGTCAGGCAACATCTCTGGAGAAAAAGGACGAGTGACAGTTCAGTTGAGTGATGACAACTTAGAAAAGTGTGATTGCTTTCAAGATTTTTGAGTTATCCTTGAAAAAACTAGGGATGCGAATTCGATAAGAGAGATTTCAAGAGCACTGTAGGTTTTAGAACAATGAACATGAACGGTACAGCTGGGGATCGGGTCCTAATGGCCTGTCCCACTTAGGCGATTTTTCAACGGACTGCCGGCGACTGCCAAGTTGCCGGTAGTCGCCTGAGAAACCGTGAACTGGAATGGCGACTGTCAGAGTGGAACACACACACAAACACATCGCAAAGGCGGGGGCCAGGGCAAGTGGGGGAGCGCTGTCTGAAATTCACACGGTACAAAGCCAAGGTGATACAGACACACACCGTGATGAACAGGAAGGTTGGCGCTGTAATTAAGACGGCTCAAACAGTGTACGCAAAGTCCTTTAAAAGGGGGGAGAAGGGGGAAGGGGGGGAGAAGGGGGAAGGGGGGGAGAAAGGGGAAGGGGGGGAGATGGGGGGAGAAGGGGGGAAAAGGAGTGGAGACAACTATTAAGAAGCCAGACAACTTTTAATAAGCCAGAGATACACAGCTGTCAAGTTCGGCAGACATTTCACATTACCGGTCAGTTATCCTTGGTCCTGAAAATTCCTGCTTACGTTTTTTTCCACAATGAGCCAATGAAAATGACCGGTCAGCAAAGGCAATTAACTTAAACTACCTACGATTACTTCAACAACCCATAACTACATGGCGACCCCACTACAACAGCACCTATGTCTACAGGATTATCGATTTTCTCCATGGCGACCAACATGTAGAAAAATTTGAGACAACCGTACTGAGGCCGCAATTAGTTCCCAGAATGCGGGAACTCCTCGCGACCATGAAGGAGACTCACCAGAGACCATCAGCAAACATGTGGCGACCATGTGGCGAGCGCAGAGTCTCCTGCACTCACCTAAAAAGTCACCTAAGTGGGACAGGCCCATTAGGCACACAATGTTTGCACTGAACATTATGCCAAGTTAAACTGATCAAATCTGCCATCTGGAATGATCCATATCTCTCTATCCTTGCACTTCAATGTGCCTATCTAAAAGCCTCTTAAAAACCTCTATCATATCTACCTCCACCAACATACCTGGCAATACATTCCAGATCGCCACCACTCTCTCTGTAAATATCTTGCCCTGCTCATCCCGATTAAATTTCCCACTCCTACTTTATAACTATGTCCTCAGGTGTTGGACATTTCCACCCTGGGAGAAAGGTTCTGAATGTCTGCTCCCTCTGTGCCTTTCAAACCTCTTTCAAGCCTCCCCTCAACCTCTAACATTCCAGAGAAAACAATCCACATCTATCCAACCTATCCTAGTAGTTGACTTTCCTCTGCAATATTATTGCAGAAATTTATGGATTAAATTATGCAAGATGCCATATTCAGAAGGGAAATAATACATGTGGCTATTTGCATAAGCACATGAAGGCAGGTGAAGTTTCCAGATCAGTAGTGAGAAGTGCACTCAACAGATAGTTGTAGTCTCCTACCTTAAGCGTAACGAGAAACTGTGTGCCTGATGTATGAATAAAAAATGCTGCAATATTCAGCAGCCTATAGTTAGAATGCAACAAAAAGCTTTTCACTGTATCTCAGTACACGTGACAATAACACAAATACAATACAATACAACACCGTTTATTGTCATTTGAACCTCAAATGAAGTTCAAACGAAATTTGGTTTCTGCAGTCATACAACAAGAAAAAAAACCAACACACAATTAACACAATTTACACAAACATCTGTCACAGTGAATCTCCTCCTCATTGTGATTGAAGGCAAAATCATTGTATCTCCCCTGTTTTCCATTCTTCTCCCTACGTTAAAGCCCCCGGTGGGCGATGGCAAGTCCCACGGCCTTTAAAGCCGCGTGGGGCGATGTAAGGCCCCGCTCCGGGTCTTTTTCGGAAGGGAGAAGTTGCCGTCGTGGGAGATCCAAAAAGCAGTCTCCCGCCAGGAACCCGCGAGCTCCCAACGTCACCGTCCACCTGGCCTGCGGCTGGAGCCTCCAATGTCACACAGTTCTCCACACTCCGAAGCTGGCCAGCTCCACGATGGTGAGTCCGCAGGCTCCACGACTGGAGCCCCCAGGTCGTTCCGGTTGGAGGCCGCTCCACGGTGCTAGGCCCCAACGACAATGGAGCCCTGACAGGGAAAAGGTCGAGTCCCCCATACAGTGAAGAGATTTAAAAGTTTCCCCCGCCCGCCACATATACACAGCTAAAAACAATATATAAACTACAACCAAACTATACACTCAACATGACAAAACGTTTTTTTAACATTTAAAAAAGACAGACGGACTGTAGAAGCCGCTGCCGCGAGGCGCCGCCATCTTACAATGTGGTGAGAGTTTAATGACTGAGCAGAAGAAGAACAACGTTGACCAATTACATTGGCAGCCTTTGGGTGATCTGTGATCCATTCTGATGAAATACAGGTTGCATAGTGGTGCAGCTAGCAGAGCTGCTTCCTCACACCTCCAGTCACCCAGATTCAATCCTGATCTTTGGTGCTGTCTTGATGGATTTGGGGGTTGGGAATCCTTCTTGACTTCTCGTCATCTTAGGCAGTCCCTCGGTATTGAAAATGAATCGTTTTTACTCTGGGGGTTCACCATAATTTTCTCTGCAACTGAGCGATTCTGAGTCCTTCAATTTTCCTCCTATGTTCCCAGGAAACAATATGTGCAGATATGTAGGTTAATTATCCTTAATGTGTCTGTGAGTGGTAGAATCTAGCGGAGATTTGATTGTAAAATGGAGAGAATAAATGTGCTAAGGTAGGATTAGTATAAAAATAGGTGCTTGATCATTGACTCTGACATGGTACTCTGAAGGGCCTGTTTATGTGCTAAATCTCTATATAATGCGATAATTCTCCAAACGATTATCAACCTAAATCATTGCTTCTTCTTCTACAGGGGATGTATTACCAGCAGTTTGGCTTTTTTAATTTCGTTTTTCAGCCTTTTCACTCTCTGCTTTTATGCAACATTCTTGCTAGAGCAAAGAAATCCTCAATAATATATGCCACATCAGAGACACAATTAGGGTAAGTAAGGCTAACCCTAACCCTAACGCTAACCCTTACCCACTCCAGAGGAAAATAAATACGATAGGCCTCTGAGACAGAAACAGAAAGCAACAACACATTTCCAGCATTTTCTCTTTTCATTTGCCATTGAGAAACAAGGGCTGACTCGATGTACTGCAGAATTTCTTTAAATGATAGACACAGGGTCCTGACCTGAAACGTCACCTATCCATTTTTTCCAGAGATGCTGCCTGACTTGCTGAGTTACGCCAGCATGTTATGTCTATCTATGGTATAAACCAACATCTGCAGTTCCTTTTTATTACATTTGTTCTTGCAACGATGTTGGTTTCTCTGAAATTTGCGGTCCTCTCCTGAGGCATGTAGCCACACAACAGTATTGTTAACATTGGCTGCATGCTGCAATCATGATAATTAGCAGATGGCAGTAAGTTGGACTGCTGCCTGCACTGGAAGCAAAGGGTACAGGCTATTTCTACAAGAAGCAAACCCGATACCTGTTTTTGGGTCATATTGAACTTAGATCTGTTGAACATCAATCAAAATCTTATTGCACATATTCAGTGACTGAAGTTGTTCAGAACTGGCTGTTCAGAACAGTTTTTTTTAATTAAAAAAGTGGTGTTTTAATTCTCCAGAGTAGTCAGGACAATTTCCGCTTTATCACCTTCATTTACTTTCTTCACCAGGTGAAGTTACCACAGCCAAAGGCGAAGACCAAATCCGCAGCATTCATGTCAAATAATCCTGAGAGTTAGAAGAAATCTTTGAGTTTTGCAAAGCCACGAAGGATGATAAGGGGGAATTCCAGACCAAGCTGGAACAAACCGCATGGACATCCGTCGATTGTGGCAAGGCTTGCATGGTATCAGGCGCTACAACGTAAGTCGGGCAGTATCCCCGGTAACAATGTGTCCCTCCCCGATGAGGTGTGCCTCTGGCCATAGTAGATCAACCTTCCTGAGTGTAAACCTGTGGCAAACAACTGGTCCAGATGGAGTCCCCAGCATTGTCCTCAGTACTGCATGGATCAGCTGGTAGGAGCATTCCTGGACATACTTACAGTAACTTCTCCCAACTCCATTCTGACGTTTTCACCCTCTTTAAGAGTACAACTCTCATTCCGCTGCTGAAGATAAACAAGATAGCTGGCTTCAATGACTCTGACGATGGCTCTGACATCCACCATCATGAAGTGCTGCAAGAGGCTGGCTGTGATACAAAATAACTCCAACCTGGATCCGCTGCAGTTTGCCCACCTACCTTTGAAACAGATCCGTGGCAGACACAATCTCCCTGGCCCTATGCTAATCACTGGAACATCTAGTAGGCAGGGACACCTACGCTGTACGTCAGTCTCTTATTTATTGGCTATAGCTCTGCCTTCAAGCACCATATTCCCAACCAAACTTATCTCCACACACTCCACTGCAACTGTATCCTTAACTTCCTGACCCATAGACAAAAATCAGTGAGTATAGGTGACAAAAACATACTTGACAATAATTCTTCACACCAGTGTCCCACTAGGATGCAATCTCAGTCCATTATTATACTCCCTATATACCCACAAATGTGCACAAATTTTGATCTAACTCCATTTAGAAGTTTCTTCAAGATCTGGTCCACTATGGTGATGTCATCTGCAAACTTATAAATAGTCAAGATGAGTACAGAGATAGTGTCAAGTAGTGTCAAGATGGTGCAGAGATAGTGTCTTATAGATAGTACAGAGGTGGTGTCAAGACAACGACCTCTCCTTCAATGTCCACTGTGCCGCCCATTATTTTTTATATTACTCTCCACAGCCACTCTTCCCCAATTTCCAATGAACAAAGATCTGCCACAATGAACGGCACAGTGGGGCATCAGTAGAGTTGCTGGCTTACAGTACCAGGGATGTGGTAGGCTGGTACTGTAAGCCAGCAAGGTGTGTGATGAAAGAAAGGTTTTAAAGAAAGGAACATTTTTTTTTATACAGAGAATGCTTGATGTCTGGAACTTGCTGGCAGAGCAGGAGGTGGAATTATATATAATCACCATGTTTAAGACATATTTAGAGCAGCAAATGTAATGTCTCAGAGAAGGATATAATCTTAATGTAGACCACTGGCGTAATAGTACCTGAGAAAATATATTAGCATTGATGTGGTGAGCTGAAGGGGCCATTTCAGGTATGTACAACTCTAGGAATGTACTTTAGTTGGATACAATTAGAAAAATAAACATGGTGAATAATGTGTATAATAACCATATAACCATATAACAATTTGGCGTTATCTGCTGCTCCCATTATTAAACCAGCAATTAAATTGTCTGTTTGAACTTTATTAACATTACAGATATGCCTGGAGAGGACGGGGCATGGTGGCACAGCAGTAGAGCTACTGCCTTACAGCACCAGAGACCCGGGTTTGATCCTGATTACAGGTGCTTATCTGTATGGAATTTATACATTCTCCCCGTGACCTACATGGGTTTTCTCCAAGATCCTCGGTTTCCTCCCACACTCCAAAGACAGACAAGTTTGTAGGTTAATTGGTTTGGTATGAATGTATAAATGTTAAATTGCCCCTAGTATGTGTAGGGTTATGTTAATGTGCAGGGACCACTGGTCGGTGCGGACTCGGTGGGCCGAAGGGCCTATTTCTGAGCTGGATCTCTAAACTAAAAAAACGAAACTAAACAGGGAAAACAAAACCGTGAGAGCGTTAGTGGGTCAGATGGATCGACACTGGTAGAAAGGTTACAAATGCACCTGATTTAGGTTAGAAGATCGGATGTTTGTTCAAGTTCAAGTTCAAGTTACATTTATTGTCACATGCACCAATTGGAACAGTGAGATTTGTGAGTTACCATACAGCCATACGAATAAAAAGAACACAATGCACGATAGAGTTTAACATGAACATCCCCACACAGCAGAATCAACGTTCCCACTGTGAGGGAAGGCAATAAAGTTCAGTCATCTTCCTCTTTGTTCACCCATGGTCGGGGTTTTGAGACCTCCGCAGATGCCGGTACTAGCGGTCCGATGTTCAGGCCCTCTCGCCGGGATGATGGAACTCCGACGTCAGAACAGAAGAACACTCTCAGCGGCTTGGTTTCCGAATCGGTCGCTTGCTACCCGAGACCGCGGCTTCTGAAGTCCACAGGCCGAGCTGGATGGAGCTCCAACACTGGCGATCTCCAGCAAAGGATCCCAAGACTCCCCGATGTTAAAGTCAGCGCTGCCCGCGGCCGGAAACTCCGCAAAACACAACTCCACCATGTTAAAACAGCTGGCCCAACACTCCGGAGCACCACACGGCGATCCCCGGTAAGGCTTCGCCCGCTCCACGATGGTAATTCAGTGCTGCGCCGCTGCTGAAGCTCTGGCCGGTCTCCGGCAGGAAGGGCCGTGCCAATCCAGATGGCAGGCCGCGGGGGGGAACGAAGATGCGACTCGGTGTATAGACGCATCCCGACCAGGTATTGACTGGGAAATGGTTTCCCCCTTCCCCTTCCAACCTCCCACATATAAAAAAGTAAGAATCCTCCAGGATAAAAAATAACAAAAATAACAAAAAGGGTGAAAGGACGGACAGACTGCTGGCGAGGCTGCCTGCGCGGCTCCACCCGATGTTATGATTAACGAATGCATTCTTTACAATGTGCATGGAAAATTGCCTGACCGTATCTAAATATCTTCACAAGCAGCTGCAACTGGCAACGTAAACTGCCTGTCGTACTTCATCCCAGCAGTAGAGTCACGTTATTTTGGCATTGATAACAGATTCACTCTTTTATTTTTGCTGCCCAGCAGAAACAGGGAATGGAGATAGCCTTAAATACACAATTTGTATTTACACGGGCTGGAATTATTTTTTTGTTAAATGCCATCATTGCTGACCAAATTTCTCACCAAGCCTTTAAAAGATAGCTCAGTTTTGAGGATTGCCTTCAGAGTAGGAAGAGATGAAGGGGTTTAGAAAGGGATTGAAGCATAGAGGGTGATGCTGCCTGCTTGTAACAGTAATAACACTTTCCTGAAAGTAGTTCTAAAATGTAACAGTGCATTGGTGCTGAAATACCAAGGGATTTTATTGTTGACCTATTGTAAACTGGAAAAGAGCTGCAGAACCTCTGCGGAATTTCAATTCCCTTATGTTCAACTGCGTGCTTTTCTTTCTCTCTTTATCTATTGTAAATTGATAATGGTGATAAAGTGCTACCTACCCACATGCATGATTTTGTAAGACATTCAGCATTCGGGAAATGGACTGGGATTTACTCACTTGATAGACATCAGGCAAAGATTTGACACCTTTTCACAGGTATGGTTGAAAATTGTGATTCTGTGATTCAGTGATTCTGATTGCAGCTCCAGCAAAGCATTAGCTCATTCTTGCCATTCACAATCTTTTATGCTCATTATAAATTATCTGCCTTTCTCCAGCCTTTGTCACACTGCCAGTTTGCAGGTGTTCTGCCCATAGATTTTCATGATTATACACAGGTGAAAATTATAGGCTGTCAGTCTTTAATTTTCCATAATATGCTTCCACCAGGTGTCCAAAATAATCCCCTACCCTACTTTAGACTGTAGACTTTTAGACTGTCGAAACACAGCATGGAAACAGGCCCTTCTGAGCACCGGGTCCGCGCCAACCAACGATCACCCCGTATGCTAACCTTATCCTGCACACTAGGGACAATTTACAATTTTACTGAAGTCAATCAACCTACAAACGTGTACATCTTTTATATTGTGGGAGGAAACCGGAGCACCCGGAGAAAACACACTCGGTCACATGGAGAACGTATAAACTCCGCACAGACAGCAGCCGTAGTCAGGCTCGAACCCGGGTCTCTGGCGCTGTAAAACAGCAACTCTACCGCTGTGCCACAGTGCCACCCTGAGAAATATCCTACTGTGTAGGATATTTATAGTAATGATCTTCTACTTGCATTTACGTGCAATATCATCGCAGAAAAATGCCGGTTGTTACAAGAACAAATGCTCTATAAATTTGCTTGAATTTAAAGTACATGCATTATCAGTTCTCTTACACCATTGCTTTTATAATTTCAGCCTACCACATTGATTGGCAGGATTCTAAGGCACAGGCATGCTGGGGTGAATGGCTGCCTATCATACCATATATTCCTATGGTAGGATATGCCTTCACATAGTTGAACATTCACTGAGATATTTTGCATTATTGGAACATAGAGTTGTACAGCATCCAAAACAGGTTGTTCGGCCCATCTCATCCATGCTGACCAAAATGCTCTGTCTAATCTAATCCCTTGACCCATATACCACTAAATGTTTCTTATCCATGTAGCTGGCCAAATGTTGTTTATTTGTTGTTATTGTACCTGCCTCAACAACTTCTTCTGGCACCTCATTCTGTACACCCATCACTGTGTGAAAACGTTTGCCCATCAGGTTCCTATTAAATCTTTCCCCTCTCATTGTAAACCTATACTCTCCAGATCTTGATTTGTCTCCCCTGGGAAAAATAATCTGTGCAATTACCCTAATTATTACTCTCATGATTTTATATGTCTCAGTAAGATTGTGGATTAGCCTTCAAGGACTTAAGATTGAAGGACTTTATCCTCATATCTCAGAATAGGGGATTGCGAAGCACACCTAAGAAGGAAAGCTAATTGTCCTGTGGTTACTGATCCCAAAATGCTCATCCACTTGCCTTTCCCAATTCCATATAAGTAGGTCAAGTTTTGTCTTCTCCCTTGTAAGGCCCTGTACTGCCTGAGGAAACCTTTCCAAACATACTTGACAAATTCCAGTCCATCTAAGCCCTTGGCACTCTGATAATTCAGTCTATGTTGGTAAAGTTGAAATCCCCGACCAAGACTGCCTCTTTAGTCTTGCAACTGTCTGCATTTACCCAGCATATTTGTACCTCTAATTCTCATCTATTATTTGGGGCCTATAGCACAATCTCAACAAGGAACTTCCACTTTTATTGCTCAGCTCATCCCATATCGTCTCACCCACTGATCCTTCAATAATATCATCTTGAAATATTACGTTGATGTTCTCCCTAATCAGTAAAGCGACCCATCCTACCTCCTTTTGCCCCCACCTCTATCTTGCAAGCATAATCTGTACTTTGGAGCATTAAGTTGCCTGTCCTGCCCTCCTGAATTTAGTAACATGGTGTCAAGATAACAACCTCTTCCTCAATATCGGTAAGATGAAGGAGCTTGTTATTGATTTTGAGGAATGGAGATGGTGCACATGCCCCAGTCAGCATTAGTGGTGTCAAATTTGAGATGGATGAGAGTTTCCAGTTTTGAGGCATAAATATCACCAATTTATCCTGGACCAACCACCTCTACTTGCCCAGAAGACTAAAGAAGTTTCTCCAACAACTCTTACCAACTTCTACAGATGTGCTGTGGAAATGATCCTCTCTGAATGTATCACAAAAGGTTGGGTGATAGCTCAGCCCAAGACCGCAAGATATTGCAGAGTCATGGATGTAGCCCAGACCATCACACAAACCTGCCTCCCCCGCATCCCTTCCCCAAAGATTCCATCTACACTTCATGTTGCCTTTGGAAAGAAACCAACATAATCAAGAATAGACACAAAATGCTGGAGTAATGTAGGAAGTCAGGCAGCATCTCTGAAGGAAAGGAATAGGTGACATTTTGGGTTGGGACACTTCTTCAGACTGAGAGTCAGGGGAGAGGGGAACTAGAGATATGAAAAGGTACAAAGAACAAATGAGTGAAAGGTATGAGAAGAATAAATCAAAGCCAGCCACATGATCAAGGAAAGGTGGAGCCCACAATGGTCTATTGTTGGCTGTGGAGAAGATGATAATGAGTGGATAATCAAGGACCATTCACACCTCATCATTCTCGCATTTCCCTTGCCCGAAAAGTTAGAAGGTACAAAAGCTTCAAAGCATGTACCATTAGAATCAGGAACAGCTTCCTCCCTACTACCAACAACTACTGATGATCCTCTCATTAATATGTTGTCCTAATCGCCAAACTTACCTCATTATATAGACGTAGGCTTAGTTCCTTCCACACTGTTGAGTGCATTGGGCAGCAAGCTTTCGCCATTCTGCTCGGTTATGTGCGACGTCTTCCACCCTCGATAGGTTTGCGTCCCGAGCTTCCAAATCCTTCTGGAATGTTCGCCTCCATGTTAGTTTCGGTCGGCCTCTTTTCCTTCTTCTGTCAGGTTATCATTGTTATCTTAGGTGCACATTCTGGTAACTTTCTGAATACATGTCGTGCAAATTTCACACTCTACAGCCTCATTACAACATTTAATATTTTTGTTATTATCTGCACATTCTCTGAAGCTGTAAAGCTATAACACTGGAACACTATAATCTGCACTCTGTTATTTTTCCGTTTGCACCGTCTGTGTGTGACTTGATTGTACTCATGTATATTATGATTTGACTGGATACATAAACAAAGTTAACAATATCTCAGTGCATCTGACATTAATAAACCAATAACATCAGTGGAAATAAATTAAATTTTCAAACTCCGAATTTCCCAGAATCTACTTAAACCTGATGTCCCAAGTAAGATTAATTGAAAATAAATAATTGGTGAATAGTAATATAAGCAAATAACAATTCTTATTCCATTGTTTTGAAGTTAGAAGTTTTTTTTCTCATAATAAAATGCAAAAATTGCTGTTTATTTCAAATGCTTTCAATAATAAATCACTTGCATCCTTTGATTAAATGCCTTGGCCTGCTGTCTTGGCAGTTAATCAGCATGGGAACTGCTTAATACTTCATACACACCAGATAAATAGAAGATAGAGCTTAATTATACAGTTTTAAAAACAGCTTAACTTCTAGAAATTGGTTAATATAAGGTCCCTTCAGGGATCCACACAAGATTGGGGCAGTTTAGTCTGGATTTTGTTCATTTCTGCCAAGTGCATCCTGAGACGTACGTATGTTACTATAACCATTCTGTTGTTATGAAGGAAATGCATATTTTTTTAAAAGGAACACACTTTCAAAGAAGGCATTCAGCTCATCATCAGTAAAGTTCCACTTATGGTCTGTAATCCTAGACATTACCATCAGTGCTTTTGAATATGCCAATCAAGTACTATTGTCCCGGCAGGCTAAAATAAAGAACAGATAAATCCCCGAGGATAGTTGACAGTTGTTGCAGGGTACGGAAAGAGGTAAATGGAAAATATACGTGGCATTAACAATCATTATGAGAGACTCATTGGGTCCAGCGGGAATGTAGGGTTGGAAGTGGAGATATCAGACATTTAAAACCTGGCTTCTCTGGCACCTGAATCTAAATTATGACAAACTGGGGCAGCATGGCGGCGCAGCGAGTAGAGTTGCTGCCTTACAGCTGCCTTACAGATTTGTAGGTTAAATGGCTTTGGTAAATCAGTGCGGATTCGGTGGGCCAATATTTGCGCTGTTTCTCTAAACTAAACTAAACTAAACTAAACTAAATATTGATAAAAGCAACTCTGGGCACTGCCATTAACCATAAAACGATGGAATAAATTGTGTGCAGATCATATGGAAATGATCTGGTCTAACCAGACTCCACAATTCTCTGAAGAAAGCAACACAATCCCATGGAAAACATTTTTGGGATTCATAATAATTCCTGAGGAAAGGTTTGATGTATTGGCTCCATTTCTTGGACTGGGTTAGCAGGTGAGAGGAGTGGAGTGGGGGGGTGGAGAAGGGGGGGGGGAGAATAAGGGGGGGGGGGGGGAGAAGGTGGGGAGGGAGAAGGTGGGGGGGATAAGGTGGGGGGGGAGAAGGTGGGGGGGGAGAAGGGGGGGGGAAAGGGGGAGGGGAGAAGGGGGGGGGAGACACTTTTACAAAGCCAGACAACATAATAATTTTTAGCGGGCATTTTACCTATCGGTAGGTCTTCCTAGGTCCTGAAACTCCAATGAGCCAATCAAAATGCCCGGTCAGCAAAGGAGATTACCTACGGCTGTCCTCAACTGCCTATAACTACATAGTGACCTCACTCCACCATTAAAGTAGTGAAAACCTGGGCTGAATTTGCAACTTGCCCATGCTTGTCATTATTCTAGGAGTTAGAACATATAACATAGGACAGGAACAGGTACTGTAACTCACAATTTCTGTGCTAACCATGGTGCCATGTTAAAGAAACTTGCCAGCACATGATCCATATCCCTCAATTTTCTGAATATCTGTATGCCTATCTAAAAGCCTCACCTGTATTCACCTATCACTTGCCAGGTTTTGTCCCACTAATTTGTCTTTACAAGCTTTCCGTCTCCTGCTACAATCAATCTGAGAAAGCGTCCTGATCCGAAACGTCTATGCCTTCCATAGATGCTGCCTGACTTGCTGAGATTCAGATTATGTGCAGGTCCATAACAGATTCCCACTATGAGGTGAGACTGCTACCAATTGATAGAGACTTATGAAGGTCTTTATTTCCTGACTGTATTGTGTTTGTTTTTCAGAGTCTAAACATTACCCTCCAAATCAGTTTGATTTCCATTTATGTTTCTTCATTTTCAGTTTTATTGCTTTTTTTGCCATCTCCAAATACCAAATTCAGTTTGGTAATCATTTCAGTACGTTTATCATAAATTGAAAAGAATGAGATAGAGAAGCATTATGGGCAGTTCACTGGAACATTGGGCCTGATCATGTTTGAACCAATCGGCTGCTAAAACTCATACAAGCCCTGATTTTTGAGTTCTGTGCAGCTCCCTACAACCCTGTAGCTATCCCGCAGTAGAAGCAGTCAGAGTAGTTCCTTCTCGACAATGCATCTTGAGGTTCTATCACCCGTTAATTTAGACAGCTGATAAAGGTAAACATTAGACCCTTTTATGGCTTCATCATCATTGTGTTTGCAAAATCCCCCTGTTCCTTTCAAATTTACAGTGTTCAGCCATTTATTGGTTATTCCCCTATGCTGTCTCCATTACCCAAATATTTTGCAGAAACAGCCCCTTCAGCCCGCACCGACCAGCGTTCCCTGTACACTAACACCATCCTACACACTAGGAAATTTATAATTTTTACTGAAGCCAAATTAACCTAAAAAACCTGTACAGCTTTGGAGTGTGGGAGGGAACTGGAGCACTGGGAGAATTTCCTCGCAATCAAACTTTGTATAGATAGCACCCGTTGTAATGATCAAACCTGGGTCTCTGGCGCTGCAAGGCAGCAACTCTATCACTGTGCCATATGGAAACAGGCCCCTCGGTTCACAGAGTCCCCGCTGATCATTTAATATTCTTTCACACTAGTTCTATGTTATTCCCACTTTCTCAGCTACTCCCTACACTTTGGGGGAATTTTACAGCAGTCAATTAACCTACAAACCACCCATCCTCACACCCTGACTACCTGAGGTCATGATCGAACCCAGGTCTCTAAGGGGCCTGTCCAACTTAGGCAATTTTTCAGGGGACTGCCGGCGACTGTCAAGTTCGCATCACTTGCCTGAAAAACCAGGGTCTGGAACGGTGACTGTCAGAGTGGAATACACACACACACACACATAAACACATCGTAAAGGCAGGGGCCAAGGAAAGCGGGGGAGCGCTGTCCGAAATTCACACGGTGCAAAGCCAAGGTGATACAGACACACACCGCGATGAACAGGAAAGTTAAGACAGGGGGTGGGGGGGGAGAGAAGGGGGGGAAGGGGGGAGAAGGAGTGGAGACACTTTTCAGAAGCCATACATCTTTTAATAAGCCAGAGAAACACAGCTGTAAAGTTTGGCGGCATTTAACATTACCAGTCGGTTATCCTTGGTTCTGAAACGCGTGCTAACGTTTTTTTTCCCAAAATGAGCCAATGAAAATGTTCGGTCCGTTAAAGTGATTAACTAAAACTACCACTGCACCTACGACTACAGGATTATCAATTTTCTCCATGGCAACCAATTTATGGTTGCAGAAAAATGTTCAACATGTTGCGGCGACCATACTGAGGCCGCGACTAGTTCCCAGAATGCGGGAACTCCTCGCGATCATGAAGGAGACTCACCAGAGACCACCAGCGAACATGTAGCGACCATGTGGCGATTATAGGGCAGGCGCAGAGTCTCCTGCACTCGCCTAAAAAGTCGCCTAAGTTGGACAGGCCCTTTACACTGTGAGGCAGCAGCATTACCAGCTGCGCCACTGACCTCTCATGCTGTCAAAGCCCAATTTCTCCCACAATAATATCTCTGATATTCAAATACATTTAATAAGAATTAAAATTGACTTAAATAATTGTAAGATTATTTTTTCGAAAAAAATTAAAAGCATTAGATATAAATATATTCAAAATACATGAAGAGGCTGTCAATCAATTGCATATATAAATGTATGGCAGAACAAAAAATATATACATGAAATATTCAGCTAAATTTAATAAAGGTCGGTAATGCCATTCAATTGAATAGGGATGGGTAAGATTTAACACAACAGCTGGCATAATGTCAACAAAACATATATGCAATGTACCCAAACCCACAGGTTACTAAGCTATGGAATGCACCAAATATTGCACTGAGTCCAGAAATGGAGCAAGAAAACACACATATCTATATCTGAAATATATTCCGTACTTCCGCAGTGCAGCATATAGATAGATATACATGCCCAGAACAATCAGACAAGTAAACTTGCTGTCAGTGTTATCTGGCTCATTAATATCAATGGAACTGAATATATGGCAGGTAACATAACAGGCGGTCCTTGCAATATCATTTGTTTTGCACTACTGTCCAAGATGGATGTCAAGCCAAATGCATTCAACACTGCGCTCATTAATATTATTAACATTAATAATGTCACATTAATCATTTGATATGCTCTCATCTCCCATCATTTACTTCCCTTTTCCCAGTGCCCTAAATATTTTGCAACTCCCTGACATAATTGCTGACTTTACTAAATTGAGTACTGTATTGAGTACAAGATTTTAAATGTCTCAAAATTAGAAGATAGAGTAAAGAAAAAGAGATAAAATTAATCTTAGTTATCATAAGAGTGGAACGGTTACCTTACTTTGATTTTTTGATACAGACTATTGCATTGTTGTAATATGAATAAAGCTTTGCATTCGGATAGAAATTTGTCCTGGGCACATGCACTAAATTTGCATCACAATAGCAACTGTGCTTCAAGAGTTTCAAGAGTGTTTATCTGTTATCTGCACCGGTTATGAAACCAAAACAATGAAATGCTTACTTGCTGCAGCTTTAGATACATATTTGACATAATATCAACAAAAAATATATGAAACAAATTATTGTAACTATGATCATGCAAAAATCAAAGTGCTTTGAGCGACCATAGTAATGGAAAGTTTGTGATAGGGATATGGTTATGGTTGTGACTTAATTGAATTCAATTATTGGGAATTTCAGAAGTGCAATATTACACTCTGTCGAAGTACGTATCCCCATGATGAATTTCTGTCCCAAAAGCTACAATTGAATATTTACTTTTCTGATTTTCTAGAAAATCTACAATGTATTGATGACATTTATCTAACATTGAAAAATTACACTGTACTCATAGGATCATCAGTCTTTTGTTGTGCATTTGTTATGTTTTTAGGGTGGCTTCAGAGAAAAGTATTCACACTATACATTTTATTTTTGTAATCTGGGCATGCCGGGTAGGCCAGCATTTACTGTCCTTCTGAATTTGTCTTTGATGGATGTGTTGAGTCATCTTCTTGAACCCCAACAGTCATTTTGAGGTGGATAGTTCAATTTCCTTCAGGATCCTTGATGTGCATATTACCAATGATCTGCCATGGACTAACCATATGGAAGCCACAATGAAGAAGGCATACCAACTCCTCTAGTTCCTCAGGGGACTGAGTAAATTCAGCATGTCTGCAACAACTCACACAAACATCTACAGATGTACCATAGAAAACATACTGTCAGGTTGCATCGCAGCTTGGTCTGACAATAGTTTTGCCCAAGTGCAAGAAATTGCAGATAATTGTATATACAGCCCAGCCCATCACACAGCCCATTATTGACTCCATCTACACTTCATGCTGCCTAAGAAAAGCAACCATTGTAATCAAAGATCTTTCCCACCCTAGTCATTCGTTCTTCTCCCTGCACCCATCTGGCAGGAGATGCAGAAACTTGCGACTCAGAGACAGCTTTGTCCCCTCTTATATCAGACTTCTGAAGGGTCAAGGAACGTTAATAGAGAGTATCAAGAGAGAGTTAGATAGAGCTCTTAAAGATAGCAGAGTCAAGGAATATGGGGAGAAGGCACGAACGGGGTACTGATTGTGGATGATCAGCCATGATCACAGAGAATGGCGGTGCTAGCTCGAGGGGCCGAATGGCCTACTCCTGCACCTATTGTCTATTTTCTATTGTCTATTGTAACATACAGTCCCGATTTTTCAACCTACCTCATTGCAGACATTGGGCTTTTTCTCTGCAACTCTTCGGCTACAATGCTGAGAAACTATATTTTGTTCTCTGGTATCATCCTTCTCAACCTTTTCTACTTGAGTTTGCCGATTATATTAATGTATGTGTTATCTGATTTGACTGAACAGCACACCAAACAGTGCTTTTCACTCTACCTTAATACATGTGACAAAGATAAACCTAAGCCTAGTTCCAGAATATATATCCAGCAACACTTCTTCTTTCGTGTAGCATGCACAGCCTAAAGTTGTAGGTTTAGGTTTATTATTGTCATGTGTAGCATGCAAAACAAAGCTTTTCACTGTACCTCGGTAGGTACAGTGAAAAGCTTTGTTTTGCATGCTATACAAACAGATCCGTTATACCATACATAAATACAATCGTCAAACTCAAGTACAACAGATAGAGCAAAGGGGAAGATGCAGAGTGCAGAATATAGTTTGCAGCATTGTACTGCATCAGCACCATAAACAAAGTCCAATGTCCACAATGGGGTTGAAGTGAAACTGACAACATCCTAGCTTATGGAAAGATTGTTAAGAAGCCTGATTATAAAGGGGAAGAAGCTGTTCCACTAAAGAATCCACTAAAGTCTGATTAAAGTGGAGAGTTCAAAAGTCTCCAATAAGGTAGATAGAAGGTCAGGACCGCTCTCTAGTTAGTGAGAGGATGGTTCAGTTGCTTAATAACGGCTGGAAAGAAACTGTGCCTTAATCTGGAGGTATGCATTTTCAAACTGCTGTACCTCTTGCCTGATGGGACGAGAAAAGAGGGAATGTCCGGAGTGAGGCTGGTTTTAAAATGTAAGATAAATTGGATGTATTCTCTCCTAACCAAAGCAGTTAGTAAAGCAATAAAGGACCACATTATGTAAACATTCTCTGGCATCTGCCCCACAAATTATAACAAGAAGATCCTTTTCCCCCCTTTCATTATACTGCAATTTCAATGGAAAATCAGTAGAAATCTCAGAGAAGTTGAAACAAACTTTCACTGAAGAGCTGTGATCAGCCAATTCATGAAATGATGACTGCCAGGCAACACAACTTGTTGATGTTCTCAGTTGCTTGACAAATATCATAAAATAGTCAATTATTATATTTATTATATTTATTTTTCAAGTTTACAAATCAAACCATGCCCTACCCCATGCTGCTTCTTTTGTCCTCCAACCCTCTATGGTCATAGCTCTGCTCCAATTATAGATTTTGTTCTTCTCTAAAGGGCGGCACAGTGGTGCATTGGTAGAGCTGGTGCCACACAGTGCCATAAACCTGGGTCTGGGTCCCTGACTACAGGTGTTGTCTGTGCAGAATTTGTATGTTCCCCTTATGACCACAAAGGTTTTCACCGGCTGCTCTGTTCTCCACCCACATTTCAAAGACTTGCAGGTTTGTGGGTGAATTGGCTTCTGTAAATTACCCGAATAACATAGATCTAGTGTACAGGTGATTGATGTTCGGTGTGGACTCGGTGGGCCGAAGAACCTTTTTCCATGCTGTACCTCTAAACCAAACTAAATTAATTCCCTTCCGCATTAGCAATTGTGTCTTCAGTTATCCATGTCCTTAGCTCTGGAACCTCCTCCCTAAACATCTTCAGCACTCAACACTTTATCAGCCTCACCACCAGTTTGCACTAAAATTTATTTGGACCAACTACGACACCTCCCTCCCCTATCTTGATCTCATAGTCCCCATCACAGGAAATAGACTATTGACTGACGTCTGTTACAAACCCACTGACTCCCACAACTATCTCGACTACACTTCTTCCAACCCTCCTTCCTGCAAAGACTCTATCACCTACTCCCAATTCCTCCATCTACGCCACATCTGCGCCCAAGATGAGGTGTTTCATACTAGGGCATCCGAGATGTTCTCATTCTTTAAGAAACGGGGGTTCCCCTCTCCCATCATAGATGATCCTTCACTCGTATCTCCTCAGTACCACGCAGATCAGCCCTTGCTCCCCATACCCCTAGTCACAACAGAGACAGAGTCCCCCTAGTCCCACAGATAAGGTCCCATACAAGGATGCAGGCTGATTTGGATATGTTGGGTGATTGGGCAGATGCATGGCAGATGCAGTTTAATGTGGATAAATGTCAGGTACCACTTTGGTGGCAAAAACAGGAATGTAGATTATTATCTAAATGGTGTCAAGTTGGGAAAAGTAGAAGTACAATGGGATCTGGGAGTCCGGGTTCATCAGTCACTGAAAGTAGGCATACATGTACAGCAGGCACTGAAGAAAGCAAATGGCATGTTGGCCTTGAGAACACGAGGAGTTGAGTATAGGAGCAAAGAGGTCCTCCTGCAGTTGTACAGGGCTCTAGTGAGACCACACCTGGAGTATTGTGTGCAGTTTTGGTCTCCAAACTTGAGGAAGGACATTCGTGCTATTGAGGGAGTGCAGCGCAGGTTCACAAGGTTAAATCCCAGGATGGCAGGACTGTCATATGTTGATAGATTGGAGCGGCTGGGCTTGTATACTCTGGAATTTTGAAGGTTGAGAGGGGATCTTATTGAAACATATAAGATTATTAATGGTTTGGACACACTAGAGGCAGGAAATATGTTCCCAATGTTCCGGGAGTCCAGAACCAGGGAGCCATAGTTTAAGAATAAGTGGTAAGCCATTTAGAATGGAGATGAGGAAACACTTTTTTACACAGAGAGTTGAGACTGTTTGGAATTCTCTGCCTCAGAGGGCAGTGGAGGCTGGTTCTCTGGATGCTTTCAAGAGAGAGTTAGATAGAGCTCTTAGTGATAGTGAAGTTAAGGGATATGGAGAGAAGGCAGGAACGGGATACTAATTGTGGATGATCAGCCATGATCACATTGAATGGAGGTGCTGACTCGAAGTGCCGCATGGCCTGTTCCTGCACCTATTGTTTATTGTCTATTGTCCTTACTTTCCACCCCATCAGCTGTCTCATACAACACATAATCCTCCAAAATTTTCGCCACCTCCATCGGGATCCCACCACTAGCCACATTTTTCCATCTCCACCCATTGCCGCCTTCCGCAGAGACCGTTCCCTTCGCAACTCCCTGGTTAACTCATCCCTTCCCACTCAAACCACCTCCTCCCCAGGTACCTTCCCATGCAACTGCAGAAGATGCAACATCTGGCCCTATATCTCCTCCCTCGACCCTGTCCATACACCCCAACAGTCCTTTCAGGTTAGGCAGTGTTTCACTTGCACCTCCTCCAACCTTATCTACTGTATCCGTTGTTCAAGATGTGGACTCTTATACATCGGCGAAACCAAACACAGACTGGGTGATCATTTTGCGGAACACCTTCGCTCAGCCCGTGTAAACCTACCTGATCTCCCGGTTGCTGGACACTTTAATTCTCCTTCCCATTCCTACATAGACCTTCCTGACCAAGGTCTCCACCATTGTCAGAGTGAGGCTAAACATAAATTAGAGGAACAGCATTTAATATTTCGCTTGGGCAGCTTACAGCCCAGTTGTATAAATTGTGATTTCTCCAACTTCAGGTAGCCCCGGCATTCCCTCTCTCTCTATCCCTCCCCCACTCAAGTCGCACTAGCTTCCCGATTTTCCCAACAAACAGCTAACAATGGCCTGTTTCCTTTATCATCGTTACTTCTTTGCATATCTTTCATTCATTGTTCTTTATCTCTCCACATGACCATTTATATCTCACATTTTTCTTATCCTTAACCAGTCTGAAGAGGGGTTCGACCCGAAACGTCACCCATTCCTTTTCTCCAGAGATGCTGCCTGTCCTGATGAGTTACTCCAGCTTTTTGAGTCTATCTTCGGTTTAAACCAGCATCTGCAGTTCCCTCTCACACACTCTACATTTACCTGTTCCTTTAAGATATTTAATAAAATGTATCTCTTTGACCATCCTGCCTCAGTATTACTGTATGCGCTTGCCATAATTTTTTCATTAATAGTGAGCCAGTCGCATCTCACTTTCAGATGTTTTCCTGTGTTAAAGTAGCTACACAAATGGAGGTTATTGGTACTGTTGTTGCAGTATTGTGTGCAGTTTTGGCCCCCTAATTTGAGGAAGGACATTCTTGCTATTGAGGGAGCGCAGCATAGGCTTACAAGGTTAATTCCCAGGATGGCAGGACTGTTATCTGCTGAGAGAATGGAGCAGCGGGGCTTGCATACTCCAGTTTAGAATGATGAGAGGGGATCTTATTGAAACATACAAGATTATTAAAGGTTTGGACATGCTAGAGGCAGGAAACATGTTGAGGAGTCCAGAACCAGGGGCCACTGTTTAAGGATAAGGGGTAAGCCATTTAGAATGGAGATGAGGAAACGCGTTTTAGACTAAGAGTTGTGAGTCTGTGGAATTTCATTTCGGAGTCACGTGAGTGACTTCGTGAAGAGCCCGCCGGCGCGCATGCTCGACATATCGTCGTAACGCGTTGCTGCGACGGCTGGCGGTGGAGCGCGCTCCTCGCCAGCCCTTCATAAGGGGCCACGGAGGTGAGTATTCCACCTTTAGTTGGTGGTCCTTGTTGTTCGTTATGTCTTGCAGCAAGGACATGGATGGGAGTTCGAAGGGCCGGAGGACGTCAGGACGAGTTCGCCGGTCAACAGTTCCGGGGCCTTTACCATCGGCAGTACCTGCAGTGCAGGCCGGGACTCAGGCGGAGATGTGGGTAAGCCCTGTGTTTACAGGTCCAGAACCGCCAGCACACCACAGCTCGGAGGAGTTCGACGAGGAGGAGTGTGGTGTGCCGCCAGAGCAGGGGGACCCTGCCATGGCAGTCAGGTCGTCAGCGGGCTCGCTGGCGACCTCGAGCAGGGGGCGTGCGGCTGCACGGCCCGTTCCACTCAGCCCCCCGAGAAGGGGCAGGGCAGGAGCCCAGAAGCCTAACCCTGCCAGGGCTAAGGCATTGCCTGACACGGAGGAGCGGTCAGGTTCCAGGGCGAGACCCGGGGCGGCTGTGAGGTCCAGCCGGCACACCCCGACTCTCGACGCCGGGACGGGTCGGTTGAGTCGGGTCTCGTCACGGTCGCCGAGCCCCCCATGGATGGGTGGGCGAGACCATGCGTCGGCAAGGTCCACGATGTGGGCAGCCGGCAAGCCTGCGCGGGCTTCAGGTAGCCATGCTTCGGCTGGTGCCGACACCACGCTGCAAGTGCCCTTAGTGGCAGCGGCGTCAGCTCCCGCTAAACGGAGGCGGTTGAACACGCCCGCGTGGGAATCGCGCAGTTTCGCCTCGGCGGCTGTTAGCGACAACTACCGGCACCGGCAGGGCCTCGATGAGGTGCGGACCGATGATAGGAGCCCGGTTTTCTTTTCAGAGCCGGAGGACTCCGACCACCTGAGTGTTCAGGGTGAAGGGCGTATTGACCGTATGGAGCGGCTGCTGGAGCTCCTGCTTCAAAGCCAACAACAGCAGGGCAGCCACAGGCACAGGGCGTCGTCACCAGCCTCTACCATCAGCCTGGAGCAACAGGAGGAGGAGGTTTTGGTGGATCCCATACCACCTCCGGTGGAGGTACCAGCGGAGGATCTTCTGGGTGTGGCGACCAAATTTGCGGCCCCACATTCATCTGGACTTCCTTTAAACACGAAGCTGGCAGCCACTGTGGACTTTCTTAACAACCAGCAACTACAGGAAGAAGTCCTCATTCAGGCAATGAGCCGTCACAAGGCTCCATCCAATTGCAATTCCCTCAACGTGCCTTTGGTCAATACGCCGATATGGGGCAACATCAGTGCGGCTATCCGTCAACAGGAGGTAAAACTGCAGCGGATCCTGAAGCTCCTCACGGCCGGTATTACCGCCTTTGTGCGGTCGGTGGACGGGGACGAATTGAATTTGGACCAGGAAGATGCCCTGGCCCTCCTGTGCACGACCCAGCACGAAATTAACGGGTTTCGCAAAAACAGCATCCGCCCAGCGCTCAATCCGAAGTTTGCAGGATTGTGCAAACCACCGCTGCCGCCCCCGCCCCGTCAGCTCTTTGGGGAGGACCTCTCGAAGAGAGTCAAAGAGCTTGACGAGCAAGCCAAAACGGTGGGGATCATGCGCCCTCAGAGTGCCCCCACACCGTCAGGCTCAAAGTCTCCATACATTCGATCACGAGGGTCTGCTAGTACCTTGACGAGGACCCACCCTCAAGCTGCACAACGACAGCAACATCAGACCCAGCACCAGGGGTCTTTTTTAGGACAGGGTCGGCAGAGACCCTGGTGGAAAACGAAGACGCCGCGCCCTCAAGCCAACCCAGCACCTCCACGTCCGCACACGCGTGTCAAGGACCGCCGGTAACCATGGAGGTGAGGGGGTCTGGTTCTCTCTTTTCTCTCTGTTTAACTTCACATGTTGGTGGTCGCCTTCGGTGGTTTTTGGGTGCATGGGGTAATTTTACTGGTGACAAGTATGTGTTGCAGAATATTCAGGGGCATAAAATTGAGTTTATTAATGGCGACATTCCTCCATCCCAGCACATGCCCGCTCGAACGTTTAAATTATCTGCTGCAGAACAGGCAGCCGGCTATAAGGAACTGTTAAGTCTTGAGCACAAAGGAGTGATTGAGAGAGTGGTGCATGAGCCAGTTGAATTTGTTTCGAACATATTCACCAGACCTAAAAAGGATGGAGGTTGTCGTGTCATTATTGATCTAACCCGTTTGAATACTTTTGTAACATATACTCATTTTAAAATGGATATGTTTGAAACAGCCAAATCATTGATTTCTCATGGTTGCTTTATGGCATGCATCGATTTAAAAGATGCATATTATTCCGTATCCGTCCAGAAATGTGACAGAAGGTTTTTGAAATTCATCTGGATGGGGCAACTCTGGCAGTACAAGGCTTTGCCTAATGGGCTCACCACAGCCCCTAGATTGTTCACTAAATTAGTGAAGCCAATTATGGCTTATTTGAGACAACGACACCATATAGTTATGGCCTATTTAGATGATATCTTAGTTGTGGGCCACACCCTGGAATTGGCTGAACAGGGTGTTGCAGCTGCTGTCAATATATTTCAACAATTGGGGTTTATTGTCCATCCAGAGAAATCAAAGTTCTACCCTGCCCAGGTGATTAATTACCTAGGGTTCACGATGAACTCTATAAGCATGAGGGTTACCATTCCAATTAACAAGATTGAGGAGGTTACCCAGGTGTGTCAAGATTTAATCCGCACCAATATACCATCGATTCGGCACTTAGCTACAATAATTGGGAAGCTGGTAGCTTTGTTCCCGGCAGCGCGATATGGACCTTTGCATTATCAGAATTTGCAAAGAGCTAAAATTGCTGCGTTAAAACAGAACGCTGGTCATTATGATCGGTCCATGCAGCTGCCGCCCGAAGCGATAAATGAGTTGCAATGGTGGGTGTGTCATATTAGCAGCTCATTCAAGCCTATTAGGGAGGCTAATCCGGTGGTATATTTGCAAACTGATGCAAGCTCCAATAGTTGGGGAGCCACGAATAATTGCTCTAGTTGTGGTGGCAGATGGGACACCCTTGAATCAACGATGTTGTCAACTCAAGGGATTAACTATTTGGAGTTGCTGGCAGCATTCCACGGACTTCGTGCGTATTGTTCCAAGCTTGTTGGAGCACATGTCCGTCTCCAAATAGACAACACCACAGCAGTAGCATATTTAAACCATATGGGTGGTACCAGGTCAGTTTCGTGTGACAAATTGGCAAACTCAATTTGGCTCTGGTGTGTTCAAAGAGACATTTGGATTTCAGCTACCTATTTGCCAGGTGAGCTTAATACTGTGGCGGACACCAGGTCACGCAAATTTAATGACAATATTGAATGGATGTTGCATCCTGAGATCTTTTCTAAACTCACAGCCAAATTTGGTAAACCGGACATTGACCTCTTTGCGTCACGGTTGAACCATCAGGTACCAACCTACGTTTCATGGGAACCAGATCCTGGGGCAATAGCGCTAGATGCATTCTCGCTGGACTGGGGGAAGTGGTTTTTCTATGCCTTCCCCCCGTTTTGCCTCATCAGTCGGGTATTGCAAAAGATTCAGGCAGATGCTGCCAAGGGCATTCTTATTATACCCGACTGGCCCACACAGCCTTGGTATCCGGTGGTCTTTGACATGCTCAATGAACCTTGGGTCCTTTTGAAGGGTTGCCCACAATTGGTTACTCACCCTGTCTCAGGGGAGCCGCATCCCTGCCATGGCTATTTAAATTTGTTGGCTTGCAGGTTCAGAACAGGCCGTTAGTCCAATACGGCCTCTCGGCTCGGACCATGGATACCATCGGGGCGTCGTGTCGAGAGTCTACAAGGCGAAGATACCGCTCGCATATTAAGAAGTGGGAAGCCTACTGCGGCCGCTCTCGCATCACGTACGATGACGTGAGAATAACCGACGTCCTGGAATTCCTCGCGGGGTTGCTCCATGATGAACACTTAAGTTACAGTGCCATCAACAGCGCCAGAAGTGCACTATCATTCTACCTCAGTTTGGAGGTAGGATCCAACAGGCTAGTGTCCAGACTCATGCGGGGTATATTCAATATGAATCCGCCTACACCACGCTATAATATCACCTGGGATGTCAGGGACGTATTAACCCTGCTCAGGACGTGGTCACCCATGGAAGGGCTCCAACTGGACCAACTCACCATGAAGCTGGTGATGTTACTAGCGCTGACTTCAGCTCAGAGGGTACAGACACTACACAAACTTCGTGTCGACAGAATGACGTCTACCCCCACAGAAGTAGTCTTTTTCATTGACGAGCTACTAAAGCAGCATAGACCTGGGTGCACAGGGCTGCAGCTGAAGTTCCCGGCATACCCCGCAGATGCTAGGCTATGTTTAGCCTCACATATCCGCCACTATGTCAACGTGACGGCACGCATCAGAGGAATGGTGAGATACCTGCTTGTCACTCATAAGAGACCTCATCATCGAGTGACAGTCCAGACGATATCCAGGTGGCTTCGAGTCGTCTTGGGTAAGTCAGGTATCGACACTAATGTGTTCAAGTCTCATTCCACCAGGGCTGCATCGACGTCAGCGGCGAGGGTCATGGAGGTGCCCATGGACCAAATTCTCGCCACCGCAGGATGGGCTAATGAAGCTGTGTTCCAGCGTTTTTATAACAAGCCTGTTGCTGCTCCTCTACAGTTCGCAGAAGCCGTGCTGAATGCAGGTCAAGAACGTGGAGATGTCCCCGTATGAGGGGTTTGATTTGTTATTAATAAATATGCTCTTGTTTTGCAGTATGGACTGTTGAGCAAGTTTGTTCCTCCCATCCATCCCTGGTAGTGGTGTGTCAGCATGGACGTGGTCCAGGGCGTGTAATCACAGAAGCTTTGAAGTCTTCACGAAGTCACTCACGTGACTCCGAAATGAAATAGTAAGATTGAACGAGAACTTACCAGTTCGAAGGTTGATCTTTATTTTATGAGGAGTCGAAGTGAGGGATTTCGTGCCCTCCTCGCCCAACCCTCAATCACCTTCATCTGGTAATCTTAGTCAATTCAATCATACTATGCGAAGTCATTTCTATTGTTGGTTCTGTGATTCCACGCCGCTACTTTGAAGTATGTCGAGCATGCGCGCCGGCGGGCTCTTCACGAAATCCCTCACTTCGACTCCTCATAAAATAAAGATCAACCTTCGAACTGGTAAGTTCTCGTTCAATCTTACTATTCTCTGCTTCAGAGCGCGGTGGAGGCCGGTTCTCTGGATATTTTCATGGGAGAGCTAGATAGGGCTCTTTAAGATAGCAGAGTCAGGGGATAGGGGGAGAAGGCAGGAACAGGGTAGTGATTGGGGATGATCAGCCATGATCACATTGTATGGCAGTGCTGGCTCGAAGTGCCGAATGGCCTACTCCTGCACCTATTGTCTATTGTCTGTTTTCATGCATAGATATTCATGTATAGCTTTCAAACAGATGACTCTTCTGAAGCATATGATGATGCTTTCATTTGGATTTCATATATTGGGAAAATTATAATCTGCAGTATTTTTCAATATAGCACATTTTCAGCACATTTGGAAAGCAGATAAAGAAAGCGTGAACTGCATTCTTCTTCTCATCAAATGACACTGGGGCAAATTGCATTGCCCCTGTCACATTCTTCCACCTGGTACAAGCCAATCCAACACAAATTATGAATTGAATCCTGGCCTTCTGAATGATCACAGCGGGCTCTCTAAATGTTTATATGCACATTCACAGTTTTGTTTTAAATGGCACACAAAATAGAGGTAATCTCCATTTATCTGCAATATTCTTTGCAATAAAGTGCTCCTCTTTCTTTGATTAAATGCTTTGGTCTGCGGTCTTGTCAGTTAATCAGCTTTGGAACTGATCACTGCCTCATAGATACAGGCTGCAGCTTAATTGTGTGATTTTGTTTTAAATTGCTTGGCATTGTGAAGTTGGTGAATGTAGAGATTAATGAAGCTTCTTTGCATGTTGTCGATTTAATACAGACTTTATGCATTCCTATTTAAAGCAAAGAGGCAATATTACCATAACTACTCAGTTGTTCCTTTAAAAAGACTATATCATAGTACCTCTCTGCGGTATATCATGTGAGCCATTTAACTCTCTGTGATTCCAGATATCATCACAGCTCTCAAATGATCAGACACCAGAACTCAGTCTGACACTGGTAGCTACACATTTGGGATCTGCTTTCTGACAAGATAACAAACTGGAAAGCACCAAGAGAAACTGGAGATTGGAAACCACTTTTTCTCCCCACTGAAAAGGTTATAGGGATAAACCCAGGCATCAATGACCAATTACTGTAAAAACATGCTGCAGTGGTCCAGAGGTAGCACTGCTCCTCATGGAGTCCATGTGGAGTTTACGTCTCCTGATAACATGTTCAACTCATTGCTACATACAGACATGATTCCCAGGAATGAGAAGCATGTGGAGCTGAGAAGGGTTTGGATTTTCATGGTCGGCAGCTACGATTGTTTATCACCTTCCTCACCATTCTCTTCTGCTGCAAGTCAAATACATTTTGTTCCGATTGGTGAAATTGAACAAAATGTATGAAGGTTTAAAAATCATAAAAATAACCCCTTCTGGAACCATCTGTCAATAATGCAGTGAGGAGAATAAAAAGCTGAAGGGGTGCAGTGTGTTGAACGGCATGCGGAGAGTCAGCAGCTCGCGGAGAGTCAGCAGCCTGCAGAGATTCAGCAGCCTGCAGGCTGCTTCTGCAGTGACCAGCATGACCAGCCGGAGGCTGCTGAGTTGAACCGGAAGCCTCTGAGTGAAGCCAGAGTGGGACCAGGATCTTCTGCATGGGGCCAAAAGCTGAAGGTGCGGGGTGAACAGAGTGCAAGCCCCCCCCCCCCCCCCTTCCCACAACCCCCCTTACCCCACCCCACACCCCCCCACCTGCAGACAGCAGGTGGGACCAAACAAGTGGAAGAAAGAAGGAGAAGCAGGTGAAATGAGTATTCAAAGGTGATTTATTTGGATTAGCACCTCCGATTTAATAAAATATGAAGCCAAGCACAGGCCAATCCATTCTGTTAACTCAGAGTTGACTCGCAGAGTGCTTCTTAAATTGCAAAGATCCCCAGCAGAATTTTGTGCAGACACATTAAAGTAGGTGAGGGCTGATGCAAAATCATGACTTGACAGTTGGTTAAGACAGAAAATAAAGATCACTGTTATACTTATCATTATTGTTTTCTTTGTGTGTTGTTTTGTTTTTGTTTTATATTAATAAAAAGATTTTACAAGAAAGAAAGAAATAAAATAAAATAAATAGGCATAAACAGATACTTCTCAGTTTGGCAGGCGATGACTGGTGGATTTCAACAGGGATCAATGTTTGGACTCCAAATACACACAACCTATACCAATCATTTGGTGAGGGGTCCAAATATAACATTACCTATGTTGCTGATGAAACAAAACTAAGCGGCGATGTGTATTATTGAAGATGCAAAATGGTTTCAAGAAGATGGGTGAATATGCCATCCAGTGGCTGAATGGAAGATGCCAGAGAGTAATGGTGGATGGCTGTTTGTCAGGTTGGAAGCCAGTGACCAGTGGGGTGCCTCAGGGATCTGTGTTGGGTCCACTGTTGTTTGTCATGTACATCAATGATCTAGATGATGGGGTGGAAAATTGGATAAGTAAGTATGCAGATGATACTAAGATAGGGGGTGCTGTGGATAATGAAGTAGATTTTCAAAATCTACAGAGAGATTTGGGCCATTTGGAAGAGTGGGCTGAAAGATGGCAGATGGAGTTTAATGCTGATAAGTGTGAGTTGCTACATCTTGGCAGGACAAATCAAAATAGGACGTACATGGTAAATGGTAGGGAATTGAGGAATGCTGTGGAACAGAGGGATCTAGGAATAACTGTGCATAGTTCCCTGAAGGTGGAATCGCATGTAGATAGGATGGTAAAGAAAGCTTTTGGTGTGCTGGCCTTTATAAATCAGAGCATTGAATATAGGAGTAGGGAAGTAATGTTAAAATTGTACAAGGCATTGGTAAGACCAAATCTGGAGTATGGTGTACAATTTTGGTCACCTAATTATAGGAAGGATGTCAACAAAATAGAGAGAGTACAAAGGAGATTTACTAGAATGTTGCCTGGGTTCCAGCAACTAAGTTACAGAGAAAGGTTGAACAAGTTAGGTCTTTATTCTTTGGAGCGCAGAAGGTTAAGGGGGGGACTTGATTGAGGTCTTTAAAATGATGAAAGGGATAGACAGAGTTGACATGGATAAGCTTTTCCCATTGAGGGTAGGGAAGATTCAAACAAGAGGGCATGACATGAGAATTAAGGGACAGAAGTTTAGGGGTAACATGAGGGGGAACTTCTTTACTCAGATAGTGGTGGCTGTGTGGAATGATCTTCCAGCAGAAGTGGTGGAGGCAGGATCGATTTTAACATTTAAAAGTAAAGTGGATAGGTATATGGACGGGATGGGAATGGAGGGGTATGGTCTGAGTGCAGGTAGATGGGACTAGGGGAAAATGAATGGTTGGCACAGACTTGAAGGGCCGAAAAGGCCTGTTTCCGTGCTGTAATTGTTATATGGTTATAATATGCTGGGTGAATATGCAACACCATGACAGAAGGAGAAAAATGCAGAAAGGTGTGAGGCTTTCCACTTTGGTATTAAAAATAGCAATATAAGTATTTTATAAATAGTATCAGATAGGGAAATACTGATGTTCAAAGGGAATAGTAAGATTAAATGAGCTTACCAGTTTGAAGTTTGATCTTTATTTTATGAGGAGTTACGATGAGGGATTACGTGAAGACCCCGCCAGCACGCATGCGCGACATTCTTCAAAGCAGTGGTGTGAAATCACAGATAGCAACGTAGACTAATATAATAAGATAAGAGAGAACTTCCATACCAGTTGAACTTTATAATAGAGGGTTTTGGGAGCGGAGGGCATGTAATCCCTCATCGTAACTCCTCATAAAATAAAGATCAAACTTCAAACTGGTAAGTTCTCATTTAATCTTACTATTTTACTTCGGAGTCACGTGAGTGACTACGTGAAGATTTCAAAGCTCTGTGATTTCATCCCCTGGAACGAGTCCATGCTCACACACTGCCATGCTGGGATTAGAGGATGAACATATTTCAGACATGACACTGGCTGAAAAACAAAATAGGTATTTATTCATACCAAAACAAAATATATCCCATATAGGGTAATTATTTAGCAGTACTCAAAATTTTTCCTGCAAAAGTGTCAGGAGAGGCCACGGGTTTGTTATAGAAGCGTTGGAATGTCTTCTCATTGCTCCAACCCGCTGTGGCCAGGATGTGGTCCATGGGTACTTCCATCATCCTAGCCGCCGAAGTAGATGCAGCCCTGGTGGAGTGAGATTTGAAGACATTAGTGTCCACCCCCGCTGCATCTAACACCACCCTTAACCATCTTGATATGGTTTGCACCATGACTTTGTGATGGGGCCGTTTATGGCTTATAAGCAAAGCTTTCTCCGTGCCCCTTAGAGTCTTAGTGACTGTGATATATTGTAATATCAGAGTAACGATGCAGAGTCGAGTATCTGCAGGATAAGCTTGAAACTCTAATGTTTGTCCAGACGACCCGGGTCGGTCTTGTTTTAACAGCCCCTGTATAAGAAAAGTTATTTTGCCATTGGAGATTGTCATGGTGTCCATACTTAACTTGCGTAGGGACTGAACCCGTTGTGCTGTGACAAGTGCCATAATCATTACCATTTTATAGGTGAGCTTGTCCAAGGTGAGCCCCGTATTGGGTGTCCATCCTCATAACATGGTCAAGACTATGCTAATATCCCACGTATGGTTGTATCGGGGCCTGTGGGGATTGGAATTAAATATTCCCCTCATTAGCTTAGACACTAATGGGTGTGATCCAATAGCCAGATGATCACTCCCTTTGCCCAGATAATTCATAGAGCACTCCTTGCACAGTTGATGGCACTGTAGCTTAATCCTTCATCATGGTGAAGGGTAGCCAGGAATTCCAGAACTTCCGTGATGGTGGCCGTTTCATAGGTAGTGTTCGTTGTAGTGCAGAACACTTCCCACTTTCTGATATAGGTCAGGTACTGTTTCCTGGTGGACTCCCTGCACGACGCTGAGATGGTATTTATTGTTCTGTCGGTGAGTCCGAATCCCAGAAGTGGCCGTTTCAGAATCTGCAAATTAACAGGTCCATGCGGTCATGACATGGATGGCTTTCCCCTGTAACGGGATGTATCAATAAACTAGGCCATTTGTTGACCGGATGCAAGGTTCTGTGGCCATCTTCTGTACTGCTGGGAACCATGGTTGGGTAGGCCAGTCGGGCACAACCAAAGTACCCGATGTGGAGTCTTGTCTTATTTTTTGCAAGACTTGACTGATGAGGCAGAAGGGGGGAAATGCATAGCAGAACAAATCCCCCCAATGTAGCGTGAAAGCGTCCATCGCTACTGCCCCTGGGTCTGGTTCCCAAGCAACATATGTTGGAAGTTGGTGATTAAGTCTGGATGCAAAAAGGTTGATATCTGGTGTCCCATAACGTTCTATAATATCCGTAAACACTTTCCGATCCAACATCCATTCTATGTTGTCGTTGAATTTTCGTGATCTGGTGTCTGCCACTGTGTTTAGCTTACCTGGAAGGTAAGTGGCTGAGATCCAAATTTCCCTTTGCAGACACCAGTGCCAGATATTATTAGCCAATTCATCACATGATATCGACTTTATTCCACCCATATGATTAATATAAGCCACCACTGTGGTGTTGTCAATTTGTAACCTGACATGCAACTGGTGCATATCTGAGCAGTATGCTCTTAGACCATGAAATGCTCCCAGCATTTCTGAATAATTAATCTCTAATGTTTTGAATAGGGTTAGCTCTTGTGCACTCCATCTGCCTCCACAACCTGTGGTGGTATTAGTTGCTCCCCAACCTTTGGCACTGGCATCAGTTTGTAAGATAACTGAGGGATTCATGATAGTGATGGGGTTAGAACAAAACTGTGCATTTTCTATCCACCAATTTAATTCAGATTTTGCCTTTTCTGGTAGTTTCATAGGCCTGTCAAAATGGCCTGCATGATTTTTGAGAGCTATAATTTTTGCTCTTTGAAGGTTTTGATAATGGAGTGGCCCAAATTGTGCTGCGGGAAATGCAGCCACTATTTTCCCAATCACTCTGGCTACTTGCCGAATAGATGGATCCCTGATGCCAGTGAGGCTCCTGCAAGCTTCCATCAAGTCCACCACCTTGTTAGGTGGTAAGGTGATAGACATTTGCACCGAGTCAATGGTGAACCCCAAATAATCCATGGTAGTGGAGGGTTCCAATTTCGATTTATCTGGATGTATGATAAATCCCAGCTTTTGAAAAAGATGTTTTGTGGCTAGAACTGCCAATGTAGCCATTTCCAAATTCTCCCCGACAATGAGGATATCATCAAGGTAAGCCATGACAATATGGTTTTTTTCCCTTAAATAGGCTAAAGCTGGTTTCAATATTTTGGTAAACAGCCTGGGTGCTGATGATAACCCATTGGGTAAGGCTTTATATTGCCATAATTGTCCCATCCAGATAAATTTCAGGTATTTCCTATGATCCTTATGTGTTGGTACTGAATAGTATGCATCCTTAAGATCAATGCAAGCCATGTAGTACCTTTCAGATATTAGCTGTCTAGCCGTGACAAAAGTGTCCATTTTAAAATGAACATACTGAACGGAAGTATTTAGTTCGGTCAGGTCTATGATGATGCGGCACCCGCCATCTTTTTTATTTTTGGTAAATATATTCGATACGAACTCCTGAGATTCTCTGATAGTCTTCTCAATTACCCCTTTGTTAATTAGTCTAGATAGTTCAGCATGGCCTGCCGTTCTTTCTTTCTGTGAAAGTATAAACTTTCGGCTAGGCGAATGCTGAACTGGGGTAGGGAGTTCGAGAATAAACTCAATTTTATAACCCTGAATACTTCCGAGTATGTAAGGATCAGAGGTAAAGGTGCGCCATACTTCATGAAACAAGTGCAACCGTCCCCCCACATTAGATGAATTTAGACATGCAATGTTCCTGAGGGAATCAGACCCACCAACCTCCATGGTTACTGCCGGTGTTGCGGTCTTTGCCCTTGCTTGTTGTGTTGCTGTGTTGCTGAGTTGTAGGGATGGCGCATTTTCCAAGAAGGCCGGGCTGGGCCATGGCCTAAAAAAGACCGTTGTGCAGGTGGGCCGGCCTTCGAGCTTTCACCACCGGACGGTCTGTTGTAATATCGCTGTCCGGTGGGTGTGTAGGGGTGCTGCCGCTGCTGATAGTGGGGTTTAGAGGCACCAGGTACCTTAATCAGGCCTATAGCCTTGGCCTCCTCATCCAGGTCTTTCACCTGTTTTGGGAGGTTATCCCCAAACAGCAGATTAGGTGGTTGCAAGTTACCTGACCTGCATAACCCCGCAAATTTTGGATTAAGCGCAGGTTTGATGATGCTCTTCCGATAGTTATTTATTTCGAACTGTGTGTTACACAGCAAAGCTAGAGCATCTTGCAGTTCTTCTGGTAACTCCACCCCTACAGCAGTCCTGGCCACTGCTGTAATCCCGGCGGCCAAAAGTTTCAGAATCCTCTGAAGCTTGATTTCTTGCCCTCTGATGGTAGGGCTCATGTCCCCCCATATAGGGTTATTCACCGCAGGAACATTCAAAGAGTTACAATTCTCAGGAGCGAGATACTTCTCAGCTGTTGCATTAATGGCTTGCTCCTGAAGCTGGTTGGTAGCCATGTAATTAATGCTGGCTGACAGCTTCTGGTGAATAGTCAGTCCTTTCTGTGTAGGAACAGCATGTTTATTCACCATATCCAGTAACTCTTCCTGCACCCCTGACACTGCTGGTTGTTCAGCCAAATCCCCTTCTTCAGGGTCAGCCCAGTTCTGACCCCTAATGCTCCCCTGCGAAAAGGGTGAGACATTTGGCAGTCCATGGTAGGATTCTGCCGTGGGCCTGCGAAGAGGCCCACTGTGACTCTGCCCCTGCAAAAGCAGTCACGCTGGAGCAACTGCTCCATCATCCGCTCCATGCGGGAAAGACGCCCGCCGTCGCTATCAGCAAACGGGGTGTCTTCGGGTCCGGACCCAGCTGAGTCTACGGCCCCGTCCGACTTCCGGGTGGTTCTGCCGCCCGACCGCGGCGTACCTGCGGTCCTCATCGGCGAAAAGTCGGGAGCTGCCGGTAACACCTGCAGCTCAGGAGTAGCGGCACGCTGCTGGCTGCTGCCCAAAGCAGCAGATTTTGCCGCTGCTCTTTTTGATTTTCGCGACTCCATGTAGGCTTTTCTTCCTGTAGACAAGAAAAATACCGAGTCGCCACGCTCACCACTACAGGTGAGACTTACCTTCCGTAAGTTTTTAAACTTACGCTGGAGGAGCGACCCTCCTCCCGACTGTCGCTTCCGCAATGCGTTCGACGATATGTCGCGCATGCGTGCTGGCGGGGTCTTCACGTAGTCACTCACGTGACTCCGAAGTAAAATTTACTGTTCTTGTACATAAGACACCTGCAGCTCGCATGCCGGTGCAGAAGGCAGTTGTGAGGGCAAATAGTTTGGTGGCCTTAATTTGTTGGAAACCTCGGTACAAGACCAAAATGATCTTACTGTTGTAATATAGACCTTAGTGAGGTCAATCCTGTAAAATTATATCTCTTTCCTGAAAGAAGGATACTTGATTTAAAGGGAATAGGTAAAGATTTACTTGGATTGGTTTGTAGGATGGCAGCTCTTACATATGGGGAAAGGTTGAGTGGATTACGCTTGCATTTAAAGCTTCAAAGACAGAGAGATAATCTATTGAAACATACAATATTATTCAAGTTAAAGGTGCAGCCATGGTTACTTGTACAGGCTTGATTGATGCCTGCATTTTTATTGGTTACATCGAACAATTCTTATTCCAAACATACACTGGCACCATACCCCAACACTTTCTCCGCCACATTGATGACTGCATTGGGGTTGCCTTCTGCATCTGTGCAGAACCCATTGATTTTATCAGCTTGACCACTCATACAGCTCTATGGCCGAACACACTGCTACCGATCCAGTTTTGGAGCGGCTTGCCGTGGTGATCAAATCGGAGTGGCCCACGAAGCGCTCCAGCACGCCGACTGAAACACAGCCTTTCTTCCTGGTCCGCAATGAACTGGTGCTACAGACTGGCGTTATCGTCAAGGGACATAAAGTTGTGGTCCCGTCCTCCCTGTTTGATTTCTACTATTGCGCAGCCCATAGCGGACACCCCGGGGTCGATGCAACACTCGCTCAGTGCCAGTTCTACTGGCCTGGAATGGCCAAGTATATCCGGGACTGCGTTTCTGGCTGCTCCACGTGCAACAGTCTTGCACCACACCAGCAGCGACAGCCCCTGCTGCAACAACCTGCTGCTGCCTTGGCCTGGTCCTCGCTGGCTGCCAACATCTTCGAGTGGCGTGGTAACCACTACCTTGTCCTGGTCGACTCGTACTCAAACTGGTTCGAGGTGGATTTGCTGACATCCCTCACGTCGGAGATTGTTCTCCACCTTTGGGTCTCCTGTCCGGTTGCAGACTGACAATGGAAGGCAGTTCACCAGCCGAGAGTTCAAGGTTTTTGCCGACAAGTGGAACCTTGTGCATTTCACCAGCCGTCCAGAGTACCCACAGAGCAACGGCCTTGCTGAATGGGCCGTCTGCAGCGCCTAGCTTCTGATGGAACAGGACTGTCTAACTCTGATTTGTATTTGGATCTCCTGAACCTCAGGAACGTTTCCAGGGATCCAGCCATGGGGTCCCCTGCTCAGCGTCTGATGTCCAGAACAACCAGATCCACTATCCCGATTGCTCAGCGCCAGCTGCAAACTCGGGTGCTGGAGCCTGGAGTTTCTCCCGAATGGAGGCGCATTCGGGAGAAACATGACAGCCAGCGGCGTTCCCACGATCATTCGCGCAGATCACTCGACCCTCTGCTGCCTGGAAAGGTTGTTCGGTTGCAAACCACCAGTGGTTACTCCCGTCTGGCTACCATAGTTGGGGTGGCTGACGCACTTCGTTCGTAATGGTCGACTTTGAAGGAACTATCTACCGTCGAAGCCGTCAACACCTGCTTGCGGTGAATGAACGGAAGCCGCAGCCTCCGGGCCCCTATGCCCCGCCTCTCTCACACCAACAGCCGGCTGCCGTGCCTGCCGGTGTTCCCTGCATGCCTCAGTCCCCATCTCGCGCGCCCTGTTCCCCTCTGCGTGGGTCTCCTGTTGCTGCTCGTGTTTGCGGTTCTGACTCTCCTGCTTCTCCCACCCTGCAGCCCTTCTCTGGTTCTCCAGCTGCTTTGTGGCCTCCTGTTCCTTCTGATCTTTCAGGGGAAGGGGGAGAGACACGTACGTGCTCGCGTCGGATTAGTAGGCCACTTGTCCATTATGGCGATTATGTTTAAATCTGTTGTCATGACTTCCAATCTGTTTTGATTTTCTAAGGAGAAGGATGTAGATGGTTTATGCATGCAACCAATAACATAGCTACCTCAGTACCATTAACCCCACCTTAGTTAACATCAATCATAACGCTTTCCCCTCCCTGGGCACAGTTCAGTAGAAGAATGTAACCAGTGCTTGCTGACGTGTGTTATACCCTGTGCTATCATTAAAGGATGTCTTACACTTCAAGAGTATGTGAATTGCATATTTACACACTCTACTCTCAAATTCATTTTGACTATCTCTGACTCATTCCTTTTTTCATTCTCTATGTCTCCATCTCTGTCTCCAATACGAGGTATGGACTATTGACTGATGTTCACAATCAACCCACTGATTCTAGCAGTTAACTAGACTACGCCATAATATGGTCAGTTTTAATCTACAATTGGAGAGGGAGAAGGATAGATCACAGTTTTAGTTGAATATATGGTCAGGAGGCCAGGAGGGAGGAGCTGGCCAAAGTTGACTGGAAAGAAACACAAGCAGGGATGACAGTGGAACAACAATGGCAGGTATTTCCAAGGGGAGTAAGGGGCGACCGTGGCTGACAAGGGACGTCAAGGACAGAATAAAAATTAAAGAGAAGTACAACGTAGCAAAGATGAGCGGGAAGCAAGCGGATTGGGTAATGTTTAAAGAGTAACAGAAGATAACTAAAAAGACAATACGGGGAGAAAAGATGAGGTACGGAGGAAAGCTAGCCAAAAATATAAAGCAGGAGATTAAAAGCTTATTTAGGTATGTGAAGAGGAAAAAAAATAGTTAAGGTCAAAGTTGGACCCTGGAAGACCGAAAAAGGAGAATTTATTATGGGAAACAAGGAAATGGCCAATGAGTTGAACAGGTACTTTGGATCCATCTTCACTATGGAGGACACAAACAATCTTCCTGATATAGTCGTGGCCAGAGGATCTGGGCTGACGGAGGAACTGAAGGAAATCCACATTAGGCAGGAAATGGTGTTGGGAAGACTGATGGCACTGAAGGCTGATAAATCCCCAGGGCCTGATGGTCTGCATCTCAGGGTACTTAAGGAAGTGGCTCTAGAAATTGTGGATGCATTGGTGATAATTTTCCAATGTTCTATGGACTCAGGATCAGTTCCTGTGGATTGGAGGGTAGTTAATGTTATTCCACTTTTTAAGAAAAGCGGGAGAGAGAAGATAGGGAATTATAAACCAGTTAGCCTGACATCGGTGGTGGGGAAGATGATGGAATCAATTATAAAAGATGAAATAGCCACACATTTGGATCGCAGTAACAGGATCGGTCCGAGTCAGCATGGAAATATGAAGGGGAAATCATGCTTGACTAATCTAAAATTTTTTGAGGATGTAACTAGGAAAATAAACAAGGGAGAGTCAGTGGATATTGTGTACCTGGACTTTCAGAAAGCATTTGATAAGGTCCCACATAGGAGATTAGTGGGCAAAATTAGGGCACATGGTATTGGGGGTAGAGTGCTGTCATGGATAGAAAATTGGTTGGCAGACAGGAAACAATGAGTAGGGTTTAACGGGCCCCTTTCAGAATGGCAGGCAGTGACTAGTGGGGTGCCGTCAGGCTCGGTGCTGGGACCACAGCTATTTACAATATACATCAATGATTTGGATGAAGGGATTCAAAGTAACATTAGCAAATTTGCAGATGACACAAAGCTGGGTGGCAGTGTGAACTGTGAGGAGGATGCTATGAGAATGCAGGGTGACTTAGACAGATTGGGAGAGTGGGCAGATGCAGGGCAAATTAAGTTTAATGTGGATAAATGTGAGGCTATCCACTTTGGTATCAAAAACAGGAAGGCAGATTACTATCTAAATGGCGTCAAGTTGGGGAAATGGGAAGTACAGCAGGATCTGGGGGTCCTTGTTCATCAGTCAATGAAAGTAAGCATGCAGGTACAGCAGGCAGTGAAGAATGCGAATGGCATGTTGGCCCTTATAACAAGAGGATTCGACTATAGGAGCAGAGAGGTCCTTCTGCAGTTGTACAGAGCGCGAGTGAGACCACACCTGGAGTATTGTGTGCAGTTTTAGTCCCCTAATTTGAGGAAGGTCATTCTTGCTATTGAGAGAGTGCAGCGTAGGTTTACAAGGTTAATTCCTGGGATGGCGGGACTGTCATATGCTGAGAGAATGGAGCAGCTGGGCTTGTACACTGTGGAGTTTAGAAAGATGAGAGGAGATCTCATTGAAACATATAAGATTGTTAAGGGTATGGACACGCTAGAGGCAGGAATAGTAAGATTAAATGAGAACTTACCAGTTTGAAGTTTGATCTTTATTTTATGAGGAGTTACGATGAGGGATTACGTGAAGACCCCGCCAGCACGCATGCGCGACATTCTTCAAAGCAGTGGTATGAAATCACAGATACCAGAGTAGACTAACATAGTAAGATAAGAGAGAACTTTATATACCAGTTGAACTTTATAATAGAGGGTTTGGGAGCGGAGGGCACGTAATCCCTCATCGTAACTCCTCATAAAATAAAGATCGAACTTCAAACTGGTAAATTCTCATTTAATCTTACTATTTTACTTCGGAGTCACGTGAGTGACTAAGTGAAGATTTCAAAGCTCTGTGATTTCATGCCCTGGAACGAATCCATGCTCACACACTGCCATGCTAGGGATAGAGGATGAACGTATTTCAGACATGATACTGTGCTAAAAAACAAAGAAGGTATTTAATCATACCTAAAGTGATATGCCCCACATTGGGTAAATCATGTAACAGAACTTAACATTTTCCCCCTGCAAACGTCTCAGGAGCGGCCACGGGTTTATAATCGAAGTGCTGAAAAGTCTGTTCACTGCTCCAACCCGCTGTAGCAAGGATGTGGTCCATAGGAACTCCCATCATCCTAGCCGCCGATGTGGATGCAGCCCTGGTGGAGTGAGATTTAAAACATTAGTGTCCATCTCCGCTGCACCCAATACCACCCTTAACCAACTGGAAGTGGCTTGCACTGTGACCTTATGATGAGGGCATTTGTGGCTTATGGGTAAAGTCCTCTCCGTGCCCCTAGATTCTTGGTTCCTTCTATATCGTAAAATATATGTTGCAATGCAGAGCTGACTATCTGCAGGGTAGGCCAGAATGATAATTTTTGGCCAGAGGAACTGGGTCGATATAGTTTGAGTAACCCCTGTATCAGAAAGGTTATCTACCTTTGGTTAACACATGGCATCCATACTTAGCTTTATAAAGACTGGACCCGTTGTGCTGTTACAAGTGCCATAACATAACCATATTATATGTTAGTTTATCCAGAGTGAGCCCCGATATTGGTGTCCATCCTCGAAGCATAGTAAATTCTATGCCTAAGTCCCATGTATGGGTGTATCTGGCCCTGGGGGAATTAATACCCCTCATCAGTTTAAATACCAGTGAGTGTGATCCTATACCAGGTGATCACTCCCTCGGCCCAGGTTATTAGATAGGGCACTCCTTGCAAAATTAATGGCACTGTAGCTCAAACCTTCATGGAATGAAGGGTGGCCAGAACTCCAGCACTCAGTGATGGTGGCCGAGTCATATGAAGTGTTTGTTCTAAAGCAGAACACTCCCATCTTCTGACATATGTCAGTGCTGTCTCTGGTGGACTCCATGCATGACGCTGTGTTGACATAGATCGTCCTGTCGGAGAGTCCGTAGTCCAGAAATGGCCTGTTCAGAATCTGCATCAATAGGTTCATTCGATCATGGCACGGATGACTTACCCGTCACAGGGTGTGCCAACAGGCCCGGCCGTTTGAGGATCCGAAAGCAGTGTTCTGCGGCCATCTTTAGTACTGCTGGGGACCATGGTTGGGTAGGCCAGTCGGGAAACCCGAAATATCCGTTGCGGAGTCTTATTTAATTTTTTGTAAGACCCGACTGATGAGGCAGAAGGGGGGAAATGCATAGCAAAACAATCCCCCCAATGCAGCGAGAAGCATCCATCGCTGCTGGCCCCGGGTCCCGATCCAACATCCATTCAATGTTGTCGTTGAATTGCGTGACCTGGTGTCCGTCACCGTATTTAGTTTACCTGGAAGGTAAGTGGCTGAGATCCAAATTTCTCTATCCAGACACCAGTGCCAGATGTAATTAGCCAATGCATCACATGATATCGATTTTATTCCACCCATATGATTAATATAGGCTACCACTGTGGTATTATTAATTTGTAACCATACATGCAACTGGTGCATATCTAAGCAGTAGGCCCGGAGTCCATGAAATGCTCCCAGCATTTCTAGATAATTAATCCCTAGTGCTCCCAACAGGGTTAAACCTTGTGCACTCCATCTGCCACCACAACTAGTGGTGGTATTAGCTGCTCCCCACCTTTAACACTGGCATCAGTCTGTAATGTAACCAAGGGATTCATGATAGTGATGGGGTTAGAGCAATGCTGAGCATTTTCTATCCACCAATATACTTCTAATTTAGCTTCTCTGGTAGTTTCATAGACCTATCAAAATGGCCCGCATGATTTTTAAGAGCTAGAATTTTTGCTCTTGCAGGTTTTGTTAATGGAGTGGTCCAAATTGTGCTGCTGGAATGCAGCCACTAGTTTCTCAATCACTCTGGCTACTTGCAGAATGGATGGTTCCCTGATGCCAGTGAGGGTTTTACATGCTTCCGTCAAGTCTGTCCCTTTGTTTGGTGGCAAGGTGATAGACATATGAACAGAATCGATAGTGAACCGCAGATAATCCATGGTAGTGGAGGGTTTCATTTTTTGATTTATCTGGATGTATGTTAATCCCAGCTTTTAAAAATATGTTTTAAGGCTGATACTGCCAATGTAGCCATCTCCAAATTTTCACCTACAATGAGAATATCGTCAAGGTAAACCATGGCAATATGGTTATGTTTCCTTAATTATGCTAAAGCTGGTTTTAACAATTTTGTAAGCAGCCTGGGTGCCGATGACAACCCAATGGGTAAGGCTTTATACTGCCAAGGCTGTCCCATCCAGACAAATTTTAGATATTTCCGATGATCCTTGTGTATTGGCACTAAATAGTATGCATCCTTAAATTGATGCAAGCCATGAAGTACCTATCAGAAATTAGCTATTTGGCTGTGACAAACGTGTCCATTTTGAAATAGGCATACTGAACGGAAGTATTTAGTTCGGTCAAATCTATAATGATGCGGCATCCGTCATCTTTTGTTTTTGTAAAAATATTTGATACGAACTCTTGAGATTCTGATTGTCTTCTCAATTACCCTTTTTTCGTTTAGTCTTAACAGTTCATATACAAATTTAATTAGTACCCTGAATACTTCCGAGTATGTAAGGATCAGGGGTAAGTGTGTTCCACACATGATGAAACAAGTGCAACCGACCACCAACCCTTGATGAATCTAGGCAGCAATGTTTTTGAGACAACCAGACCCACCTACCTCCAAGGTTACCGGGTTTTGCGGCCATCTTGTTGTGTGGGTTGTCTCTGTCCTTGTTTCTTCGTGTATTGTGTTGCTGCGTTGTGGGGTTGGCGCATTTTCCAAGAAGGCCGGGCTGGGCCATGGTCTAAAAAGACCGTTGTGCAGGTGGGCCGGCCTTCGAGCTTTCACCACCAAATGGTCTCTCATAATAACGATGTCTGGTGGATGTGTAGGGGTGCTGCTGCTGCTGATAATGGGTTTTGGTGGTGTTTGGTACCTTGATCAGGCCTATAGCCTTGGCCTCCTCATCCAGGTATTTTACCTGTTTCGGGAGGTAGTCCCCAAACAGCAAGTTGGCGGCTGTGTAATCCTGCATAATCCCGCAATATTGGATTGTGTGCAGGCTTGATGATGCCCTTCGTGTAGCTGTAAATCTGAATAGAGTATTGCACACGAGTGCTAGAGCATCTAGTAGCTCTTCAGGATCTCAACCCCATCGCTGTTCTGGCCACTGCTGTGATACCAGCAGTCAGCAGTTTAAGGATTTTCTGGAGTTTGCCTCCTGGCTCCTTGTAGTTGGGCTCATGTTGCCCCAGATGGGTTGTTGACTGCAGGCACATTTAGAGAAACGCAGTTCTCTGGGTTGGTACAGCATGTTTATCACCCATGCCTACAACTCTTCTGGCACCCCTGACACAGGTACTCTTCAGCCATTGCCCCTTCTTCAGGGTCAGCCCAGCTCTGACCCCTAATGCTCCCCTGCGAAGAGGGTGAGACATTTGGCAGTCCTTGATAGGATGCTGCCGTGGGTCTGCGAAGAGACCCACTGTGACTCTGCCCCTGCAAAAGCAGGTCACGCTGGAGCAACTGCTCCACCATCCGCTCCATGCGGGAAAGACGACCGCCGTCGCTAACCGCGAACGGGGTGTCCTCAGGTCCCGCCGAGGCAACGGACCTGTCCGACTTCCGGGTGGTTTTGCCGGCGGACCGCGGCGAACCTGCGGTCTGTTGCGGCGAGAAGTCGGGGGCTGCTGGTAGCACCTGCAGCTCCGGTGAGACGGCACGCTGCTGCCTGCTTTCCACAGCAGCGAATTTTGCCGCTGCTCTCCGGTATTTTCTCGACTCCATGGTGCTTGTTTCGACTCTGGAAAACAGAACACCGAGTCGCCACGCTCACCAGAAATGGTAAGACTTACCTTCGGTAGTTTTTTCAAAAACTTATGTTGGAGGAGCGGCGCTTCTCCCGACTGTCGCTTCCGCAATGCGTTCGACGATATGTTGCGCATGCGTGCTGGCGGGGTCTTCACGTAGTCACTCACGTGACTCCGAAGTAAAATCATGTTCCCAATGTTGGGTGAGTCCAAAACCAGGGGCCACAGTTTCAGAATAAGTGGTAAGGCATTTAGAACGGAGACGAGGAAACACTATTTCTTACAGAGAGTTGTGAGTCTGTGGAATTCTTTGCCTCAGAGGGCGGTGGAGGTCGGTTCTCTGGATACTTTCAAGACAGAGCTAGATAGGGCTCTTAAATATAGCGGAGTCAGGGGACATGGGGAGAAGGCAGGAACGGGGTACTGATTGGGGATGATAAGCCATGATCACATTGAATGGCGGTGCTGGCTCGAAGGGCCGAATGGCCTACTCCTGCACCCATTGTCTATTGTCTATTGCCTTCTCTCCTCCCTGCCCCTTGCAAATACACCATACTCTACATTCAATTTCTCTATCTCTACCACATCAGCTCTCAAGATGAGGCTTTGCATTGTGGGATACTGGAGATGTCCTCTTTCTTCAGTAAACATGGTTTCCCCCGTGCCGCCATGGATGGATACCTTACCAGCGTCTCCTCTGTGATCTGCAGTTCTGTTCTCACTCCCCTTCCCCCAGATGGAACAAAGATAAAGTTTCCTTGGTCCTCAGTTTTCACCCCACCAACCTCTGAATCCTACGTCATTTTCCAACGTTTCCGCCGCCTTCAACGTGATCCCACCACCAGTCTTGCTTTCAACAGATTGTTGACTTTAGTAGAGGGAGGCCAATAATCCATGAACCTGTCTTAGTTGACAGGTCGGTGGTGGGGAAAATCAATAACTTCAAATATTGTAGTCTGAAAACTGTGACCTCCAGGCTGAGGAACAGCTTTGTCTCAACAACCAGCAGTCTATTAAATATTCTTTTGATAGAGTCATAGAGTCATGGAGTGATACAGTGTGGAAACAGGCCCTTCAGCCCAACTTTCCCACACCAGCCAACATGTCCCAGCTACACTAGTCCCACTTGCCTGTGTTTGGTCCATATCCAACCAAACCTGTCCTATCCATGTACCTGTCTAACTGTTTCTTAAATGTTGGGATAGTCCCTGTGTCAACTACCTCCTCTGGTAGCTTGTTCCATATACCCACCACCCTCAGTTACCCCTCAGATTCCTATTAAATATTTTCCCCTCCATCTTCAACCTATAAAGGTTATTTGAAAGATGAATTTTCATTGAGATTCAATCATAGAAGATGATAGGGTGGCATAGGTCACAGGGCGGCATGTGGCGCAGCGGTAGAGTACCAGCGACCCGAGTTCGATCCTGACTACTGGTGCTTGTCTCTATAGAGTTTGTACATTCTCCCATTGACTGCATGGGTTTTCTCCAAGATCTTCTATTTCCTCCTACACTCCAAAGACGTGCAGGTTTGTAGGTTAATTGGCATGGTATAAATGTAAATTGTCCCTAGTGTGTGTTGGATAATGTCGGAGAGGACAGTGGGCTGAAGGGCCTGTTTCCACGCTGTATCTTTAAATTAAACTAAATTAAACTAAACTAAAGAAATATAATGTGTCTCACCTAAAATCAATTATATCAACACAGAGTCTTTGCCAACTACATATTCACCTGCACGCAGTTGGTGATCACTATTCTATGCATTTATATAAGTCTATTCTGTACTCATTAAGAAATATGCATCCAAAAATAATATTCATGGACAAAAAATGATTGCCAAAGACATATTTTAGAAATGTTCTGAAAAATATAAAGAAGAATAAATTTGGATAAATAAAGTCAGACATCTTAAAATTAGGCTATTTGCTTAAAAAATGCCAGTGTTTTTATCTATGATTGTTACAACGACATCTCTCCAGTAAATTCTTGTGTGAAAGCTGCATGAGAAGTATTTACCTCAGGTTTGATTTCCTGTGTTGTGAGGAACCTGTTGACCTTGATTGGTCAGGCTTATAAATGACTTGTGACTACATTGCTGTGATATTGTTGCCAGTTTAATTTTGTCAGAGTTAACATTCTAAACAGAGAGAAATACAGGAAATTGTAAAGGCTGATAAAGAATATTTGGTTAACAGGAAGTCACACTGGATATCAGTAAGAATTTAATGCTGTACAGTAACTCGTAAAATAACAAGTATAATTTTAATTGCATTAGAAGGTTGTCCAAATTGCAAATCGTTTCACACAATTGGTTATTATTGCTTTTAACTCGCTTTAATTTGGTGGAAGGCTGGAAATGTCAGGTTAAGCAACACGTTTAATGGAAGGTGACTGTGTAATTTTGGTTGTGAGTTTGGAAAATGTGTAATCAATATTCAGTTAACAGAAGCTAGGGCTGGAATAAACCATTTACAGAGGATAATTATAATGGGTTATATAGGTAATAGTTCAGGATGTTTAATTTCTATTCACTTAAACGATTAGGTGAATTGAAGAATGTTCAACCAAGCTTTGCATTTGTTTGCCAAACACTGTTGTATAATAACAAATTTGTCAGAAAATGCATGGCAGAAATACGTTGGTTCTTTTAGTACATTTCTTTATACAATAAAGATACTGGTTTTTTTTGTTGCATTATCACCTATGTCCTACTCAACAGAACAAATTACACTTCCATTGTAAACCAATCAAATTTTAATTCTAATAATACATGACTAGGATTGATGCAAATTTGGTATCTTTTGGAGAAAATCCAAACATTGAGGTAATAAAATTAACACTTATGGGCTAGTCCCACTATCAAGTTGCTGGCAATCGCCTGAAAAACCGGCAACTGGAACGGCGCCTGTCAGAGTGGAACACACATGCATCACTTCCTTCACCAGCCCATTATGCAGGCGGGAGACAGTGCTTGCAGGGGGAGCACAGTCTGAGTGAAATTCGCTCGGTGCAAAACCGAGGTGATACAGACACACACCGCGATGAACAGGAAGGTTGGCGCTGACGGCTAAAGCACAGTGTATGGTAAGTCCTTTAAAAGAGGGGGGGAGGGGGAGGAGGTGGGGAGTAGGGTGGAGAAGTAGGGAGCAGTAGGGAGAAGGAGTGGAGACAACTTTTAAAAAGCCAGAGATACATGGCTGTGAAGCTTGGCAGACATTACCATTACTGGTTGGTTATCTTTGGTTATGAAAACTACTACTTACTTTTTTTTCCCAATGAGCCAATTAAATTCACCGGTCAGCACCAGCTACAACCTATGAAAACCTATGAGACCCTTCGACCTCTGGCAACCTACTAGGACCTCCCGGCAACTCTCCATGGCGGCTCCATTCTAGTCCATATTGAGGCCGCGACTAGTTACCAGAATGCGGGAATTCCTCACGACCATGAAGGCGACTCCCCGGCAACCACCCGCAAACATGTGGCGACCATGTGGCGACTGCATTGTCTCCTGCAGTCGCCTAAAAAGTCGCCAAAGTGGGGCAGACCCATAAGACTCACTGAAGTGGGTGTGGAAATTTAAAGCCCTCGCTACTTTCAAAGAACATTGCAATTAGTGTAGATGTGTAGACTTTACTTTAGACTTTAGAAAATCAGCATGGAAACAGGCCCTTCAGCCCACTGAATCCGTGCTTACCAGCGATCACCTCATACACTAGCACTACCCTACATACTAGTGACAATTTAACAATTTACTAATTAACCTACAAACTGTATGTCTTTGGAATGTGGGGTGAGAAAATCCACGCGGTCATGGTGAGAGCATACCAACTTTGTACAGACAGCACCCATCGTAAGGATCAAACCCGGATTGCTGGCATTGTAAGGCAGCAACTCTACCGCTGTGCCACTGCGGGTATTTGATGGTCAGCATGGGTTAGGGGTGGGATGAGGTGGAGTGGTGTGCTATGGACTTGTTTCTGCGCTAATTAATATATTTTACAATTTTTGTTAGACCTTCACATCAAGGAGTGCTGAGAAAAACAAATGATCAGGCTAAGCACTAACTTTACTGAACTGTATGTTAAAAAAAAGTCACTGTACCTCTGCACATGTGAGAATAAAGATCCATTGGACCATTAATTTTCAGGTTGAATGTGACCAACTGAATGTTCAATACAGTTGACGATGTAGTCAATGTGGTTGGCAAATTTATATACAACATGAAAATTGGTGGCTATCTGACTAATGGAAGGCGATCTAAGTTTGCAAAAGGATTTGGATCAACTAGTAAAGTGTGCCAAGGAATGGCAAAATGAATTTAACTCTAATAAGTGTGAGGTGTGAAGCATTTTGGTAAGTCAGGACTTATACAGAAAATGGAAGAGCCCTGGAGACTTTGCACAGTTCACCCAAAGTGGTGACACAGCTAAATAGTGTAATGAAAGTGTTTGCCATGCTCGCATTAATTAGCAAGGGTATTATTATAGGAGTTGGGGAATCATGTTGCAGGTGAGCGGGAAAAGATTTGAAAGAGACCAGAGGGGCAATTGCTTCATTCAGAGGGTGGTGTATTTATGGAACAAGTTGTCAAAGAAAGTTGTAGAAGCCAGTACAAAGGCAATAGTTAATAGACACTTAGACAGCTATATGGCAGGGAAACATTCAGAGGGACATGGGCCATTCTCATGCAAAGTAGCTTATTTATAAAACTTAGTTGGGAGGAAGGGTAAGGCCGAAGGGCCTGGTTCCCTAACATATGTCTCAATGAATTTAAATTGTATAGGGTCAACCCTAAGCACCTGAACAGCTTGCTGTCTTATATTCTCAAACAATATGTTCACAGAAAACATAGAAAACAAAGAAAAATAGGTGCAGGAGTAGGCCATTTGTCCCTTCGAGCCAGCACCGCCATTCAATATGATCATGGCTGATTATCTAAAATCAGTACCCTGTACCTACTTTTCTCCCTTATCCCTTGGTTCCTTCAGCACTAAGAGCTAAATGTAACTCTCTTGAAAAAAAAACAGTGAATTGGCCTCCACTGTCTTCTGTGGCAGAGAATTACACAGATTCACAACTCTCTGTGTGAAAATGTTTTCCCTCATATGTCCTAAATGGCCTACCTTTTATTCTTAAACTGTGACCCCTGGTTCTGGAGTCCCCCAAAATCAGGAACATTTTTCCTGCATCTAGCCTGTCCAATCCTTTAAGAATTTTAGAAGTTTCTATAAGATCCCCACTCAGCCTTCTAAATTCCAGTGAATACAAGCTCAGTCGACCTATTATTTCATCATATGTCAGTCCCACCATCCTGGGAATTAACCTGGTGAAATGATGCTGCGCTCCCTCAAAAGCAATAATGTCCTTCCTCAAATTAGGAGATCAAAACTGCACACAATACTCTAGGTGCGGTCTCACCAGGGCCTTGGACAACTGCAGCATCGATACACAGCTATTTTCAGGTTCCTTCAGAGATGTTCGATGGGGCTCAAGTCCAGGCACTGGCTGGGCCACTCTAGGACATTCACAGACTTGTCAAGAAGCCACTCCTACATATTATTTTCATCAAGGATCTCTCTGTACTTTGCTCCGTTCATCTTTCCCTCGATCCTGATAAGTCTGCCAGTTGAAAGACATCCTTGCCATAGAGGGGGTACAGAGAAGATTCACCAGACTGATTCCTGGGATGTCAGGACTTTCATATGAGGAAAGATTGGATAGACTTGGTTTGTACTCGATGGAATTTAGAAGATTGAGGGGGGATCTTATAGAAACCTACAAAATTCTTAAGGGGTTGGACAAGCTAGATGCTGGAAGATTGTTCCCGATGTTGGGGGAGTCCAGAACAAGGGGTCACAGTCTAAGGATAAGGGGGAATTCCTTTAGGACCGAAATGAGGAAAACATTCTTTACACAGAGAGTGGTGAGTCTCTGGAATTCTCTGCCACAGAAGGTAGTTGAGGCCAGTTCATTGGCTATATTTAAGAGGGCGTTAGATGTGGCACTTGTGGCAAAAGGGATCAGGGGGTATGGAGAGAAGGCAGGTACGGGATACTGAGTTGGATGATCAGCCATGATCACATTGAATGGCGGTGCAGGCTCGAAGGGCCGAATGGCCTACTCCTGCACCTATTTTCTATGTTTCTATGTTTCTATATTTCATGCTGCTGAAAAACATCCCCACAGCATGATGCTGCCACCACCATGCTTCACCGTAGGTATGCTATTGGCTAGGTGATGAGCAGTGCCTGGTTTTCTCTTGATGAAAACCTGCTCCAGATCGTTCTGGACCTCAGACTGGGGTGAAGGTTCACCTTCGAACAGGACAATGACCCTAAGCACACTGCCAAGACAATGCAGGAGTGGCTTCATAACAAGTCTGTGAATGTCCTTAAGTGGCCCAGCCAGAGCCCAGACTTGAACCTGATGAAACATCTTTGGAGGGACCTGAAAATAGCTGTGCATCGATGTTCCCCATCCAACCTGACAGAGCTTGAGAGGATTTACAAAGAAGAATGGGGAAATTACCCAAATACAGGTGTGCCAAGCTTTTAGAGTCATACTCAAGAAGGCTTAAGGCTGTAATCGTTGCCAAAGGTTCCTCAACAAAGTACTGAGTAAAGGGTCTGAATACTTATGTAAATGTGACATTTCAGTTATTTCTTTTTAATTACTTTGCAAAAATTTCAAAACACCTGTTTTCAATTTTATTACGGGGTATCGTTTGTAGATTGATGATTTTAAAAAATGAATTAAATCGATTTTAGAATAAGGCTGTAACATAACAAAATGTGGAAAAAGTGAAGGGGTCTGAATACTTTCTGAATTTATTGTATGTGGCAGTTAAAAAGATATGTATGTGCACAACGATCTCCGAGAGAGACTAGTCTGTAGATTTTCATACCCATCGTCCGTGCATTCTTGTAGACAAAGAATCAGATCCCATTTCCCTCTACAAATGCTGCCTGGCCTGCTGATTTCCTCCTGTACTTTGTTTTTTAATTAAACTGGTACTTATTTTAATAGTTTCCAAGCACATTTTAAATGAGGTTCAGCACCGGTATAGATGAACATTTTTCATTAAGAAGTTTTTTCAATAATATAAGAAAGTCGGAGATTCCTTTTTTATTTTATTTTCCAGGATTCTATTAGTGATGTATTTTTTTTAATTGATTAATTAATCAAATCGTTTGCAGCCGCACAGCACAAAACAAAAATCAGATTCTGAGTTTCAAATTTTCAAGCTTAAAAGTCGAAACTCGATTACTGCTGAGTCAAGAAATCCATCACTTTCCCACACTTTGTCTCTGCTTAACCAAAATAGTAATTACCTGAATGTGCATCTAATAAAGAAAAAAGTCAGTTTAAAAAAAAACCCCACTATCTTAATTGTAAAGCATATGCACACAGAAATTAGGACGAATTAGTGTCACATTTGGGTAGAGGTACTGTATTTCCTGCATGCTCTCACTGTATTGACACTGAAAGGGAGGTATTCATTTTTCTTAGTTTGTGTCAGTGCAAATAATCATCTGGGCAAACTGTGCTGAGAAATATAAAGCCGGGCAGTGACTGTTTTTTCCTATGCTCCAGAATCTAACAATTATTTAACACCCAACACAGAAAAAAGGACATTGTTATTTCCATGACTTTTCGCAATAACAGCAGTCCAAACCCAGGGATTTTTGGTCCTTGAGGGCATTAATGAAATCAAAGGGGCTAAGCTCCTATGTTTGCAGATGCAGTGTCTCTTTTGCTGCTATTTTACTCTCCTTTCTGCTTTTGCCTTGTAGATTGGCTGCTATTTACTTTCCGCCCACAGTCTTCATTTTCACATGAAGCACAATGGCATGCCCTTTGGGAGCTGCCCTCCATCTTTGCTGCATTAAAGAAGAGGGGAAGCAACAGACAGGGACCAGACTAATGAGACTGCACTGCAGGCATCTGACACCCACCCGCCTGCAAATCATCACCATTGCCTGCAAGCAGAAACTGCCTTGCATGTTTTTCGACCGATGAGAATGTTTGTAGATATTTTGTATACAATGGAAGTTATTGGCAAGTATATGCCATTGCTATCATCAGATCTGCAGTCCACTTCTTCAAGATGTATTGCTTGTTCAGAGGCTATGAACAACAACTTAAAGTGATCTGGCACTTACACACAAAAGAAGCCTGAGGTGTCGGACATTGGACTGAAAGAGTGATAGCAACATCATGTCCACTGTGCAAGAACCTGGCCAAAGATTTGAAACATAGATGATGGATACGAATGAAGAAGTGCTATAATACTAGCATACTATTCCAGAAATCTGAATTTAAGCCTCACCATGGGCAGATGGGAATTCAAATTCAGTTAATTATAGAAATGTTGAATAAAAAACTCTTATCCATGGGAACAAAGGGAAAACATATAAAACTGGAAGGATCGCTTGGCTTTAAGTTTATAATGAATATGAAAACAATAATAAAAGGGCTTACTGTGCAGTCAATGGTGCCTTGTCCTCTTCATGAGCATAAGTGGATATGTGTGAATGTTGGGAGAGCAGTAGCCTGGCAATGTTATTCCCTCTGAATCATGCCTGTCAGCAAATATCCTGGAAATGTCCACCATCAACTGAAGGAATGGAGATCAAGGCACCAAGTGTACATTCCAGAATGCACAAATCATCACTTCATGAGATTAGGAGATTAAGGGGGGATTTTATAGAGGCTTGCAAAATTCTTAAGGGATTGGACAGGTTAGATGCAGGAAGATTGTTCCCGATGTTGGGGAACTCCAGACCAATGGGTCACAGTTTAAGGATAAGGGGGGAGTCTTTTAGGACCGAGATGAGAAGATCTTTTTTCACACAGAGAGTGGTGAGTCTGTGGAATTCTCTGCCACAGAAGGTAGTTGAGGCCAGTTCATTGGCTATATTTAAGAGGGAGTTAGATGTGGCCCTTGTGGCGAAAGGGATCAGGGGGTATGGAGAGAAGGCAGGTACAGGATACTGAGTTGGATGATCAGCCATGATCATATTGAATGGTGGTGCAGGCTCGAAGGGCCGAATGGCCTACTCCTGCACCTATTTTCTATGATTCTATGATTCTAAAATAAATGTGCTCAAGGAAAGCTCTTGTTGATGACCATCCACTCTCTTCACTCACCAGATGAATCATTGCAACTCCATGTTGTAGACTACTTCAACCAGAATTGGAATGTAACAACATCCTGGAGTTGGCCTACATAGTTGAGTTTAAAGTCCCATCACGTAGAGCATCCATGAATACCAATGCTAGAATACCATGATAGAATTAATAGAAATGATTACTTTACAGCCAGTCTTAACTCTTCTTCACCGTAATCCTTTCTACTTGGAGTAAGTCAGAATAAATCCATGTGACCATGTGGGTCATCTTAAGGAGCTGAATTTTACCCACCACAAGCTATTCAACTGTTTTTCCTATTGCATCTATTTTTTCCCTTCCAGTCCCATTTCTTCCTATAAGATGATTGTAAAACCATGGTTGGTTTGGTTCAACATTGAATGTTAAACATTCTTGCCAGGAACAATATTAGGCATACTTGCTAACTTCTTAAAGTCACCCAAGATTACTGCATTTATGCCAAAGAGTAAATGCTTCATGCTAGAGAAATAACTAAGTGATCCTATAAATTGCTCATTTCAGTAAAAACACTGAAAAGCACTTGAAACAACTACGTTTTATTTTAACAAAAGCGCGTCACAGTTCAACTAGTGTACCAATCCCACCGCGGGTTCGATCTTTGTATCTGCCTGTTCAAGCCCTGTAGGCCTCTCTCAGCAGAGACACTCCAGAAATTCACGCAGTCCCAAGCGCTCTCCCAGAAGATCGAGCCTGAACCTCGTGGCAGCGGACTTTTACATATCCCAGGACCTCGAGAGGTTGAACCACATGGGGGTGGTCTCTTAATAACCCAATTATAGATATCGATTAACCCCATACATAACAGACATTTCCATAACCCAATAATGCAACAGCTCATACATTGTATAAGAAAGAAAGCTCTCGAAGGAAGCTAACAAGAATAATTGAAGATCTAAAGTCCCTGCCGCGCTGCAGTTAGAAGCACCGCAGATAGCAGGGCCGGCGGTCGGAGCTCTTCTCCAGGGATCCCCGGCGAGGGGTCCCGCTCCGGATGGTAAGTCCCCGCCACGCCCACGGTTAGAAGTAGGACGCATGCCGGCGGTCAGAGCTCTTCTCTTCTGGGATTCCAGGCTCCGGATGACACACCAGCTGGTGCTCCGCAGGCCGCGGCTTCAGGCTGCCACGGGCCAGCGATCGGAGCACTCCCATCTGGCGACCCCCGTCAAAGGCTCGCCCGCTCCGTGATGAAAAAGTCTACGTTGCGCCCGCTGCGTCTCTGGGAAAGGCCGCCCCTATCCTATGTGTTAGGCCGCGAGGGAGGCGACATGGAAAAAGTCGCCTCTCCGTGGAGGAGGTGACCAAAGCGATTTCCCCCTTTACCCCCCCCACACCACCCCCCACACATGACACACTGAAAAACATTAAATACACCCATTGGGACATACTAAGAAACAAAAAAAGTTGAAAAAACTAACACGTTGCTGGCAAGGACAGCCGGCTCACAGCGCCCCCACCGAGATTGCCCCAAATAATTTCTCCAAGGCTCACGAGTTCGCCCAATCATCAATTAACAGGATGACCATATAACAATTACAGCACGGAAACAGGCGATTCCACCTTCAGGGAACTATGCACAGTTATTCCTAGATCCCTCTGTTCCACAGCATTCCTCAATTCCCTACCATTTACCATGTACGTCCTATTTTGATTTGTCCTGCCAAGATGCAGCACCTCACACTTATCAGCATTAAACTCCATCTGACATCTTTCAGCCCACTCTTCCAAGTGGCCCAAATCTCTCTGTAGACTTTGAAAATCTACTTCATTATCCACAGCACCCCCTATCTTAGTATCATCTGCATACTTACTAATCCAATTTTCCACCCCATCATCTAGATCATTGATATACATGACAAACAACAGTGGACCCAACACAGATCCCTGAGGCACCTCACTGGTCACCGGCTTCCAACCTGACAAACAGCCATCCACCATTACTCTCTGGCAAATCCCATTCAGCCACTGTTGAATCCATCTTGCTACTCCGCCATTAACACCCAAAGATTGAACCTTCTTAACCAACCTTCCATGGGGAACCTTGTCAAAGGCCTTACTGAAATCCATATAGTCAACATCCACTGCTTTACCCTCATCAATTTCCCTAGTAACGTCTTCAAAAAATTCAAGAAGGTTTGTCAAACATGACCTTCCAGGCACAAATCCATGTTGACTGTTCTTGATCAGACCCTGTTTATCCAGATGCTTAGATATATTATCTCTAAGTATCCTTTCCATTAATTTGCCCACCACTGACGTCAAACTAACAGGTCTATAAACATCTTGCAACATTATTTATACTGTTTACAATGCTTTTGCAGCGAACCAATAGAAATGATGCATTTAACATTAGCTTGCAAAACCACTATACATGTTATCAATTTAAGAGAAATGTGGAGAACACCTGGACCCTTTACCATCCTGCAATCAGTCTGAGCCTAGACTGGCTGGTGCCAATCAAAGCCTGTAAAGTTCAGCTGACAAGGAATTAAGCAATTCTTTCAAGTGCAGGGATCCTCCATTCTATGGTGTCTTTAATTTAGCCAATATTAACAATCCCTTAGCCACTGTATGAAATCAAAGCATATGTGCATTTCCACATCCTGTTACAAATCATAGCATTTTATTAAATGGCCTAGGCACCATATATTCTCTCTGATTGCTTAATGAGCCCAATTCCAACGGCACTCAAGAATCTTGAAACCATCCAAGTTAACTGACTGATCACATTTGCAATGCTAAACATTTGGACCCTGTACCACTGGTGCAATATGGCTCCAGTTTCCACCACCTACATCTTACATATTGAAGATCAATTCCACAGTAACTTCAAAATACACCAAAAGAAATGTGTGACATTAGCCAAGATCTTACGCAAAGGTTCATCAAGAAAGACTAACTTTCCTGCCGAGTATAGACATTTCTGGAGGGAGATAGATACAGAATGCTGGTGTAACTCAGCAGGGTCAGACAGCATCTCTGGAATAAACGAATAGGTGATGTTTCGGGTCAGAACCCTTCTTCAGACTGTGCATGTAGAACTGGTAATTGGCTACTGCAGTTTTAATAAATGTTATATTTTATAATATAATTTTACAGTTCTAAACTACAATCAAGCCATAACTATAATACAGTCTCCATATCCTTGCAACATGTTTTCAACAATTTTGATTTAAAATACTGTCCAGTTTCCTCTTTAAACTGCAATTATCTTCAAAGTCCTCCATCAACACATTACTTCCCACCACCAAAATAATGAGGTCTGGATTAGAGGTGGTCATAACACTGGGAATCTTGCTATGACTATTGAAATGATTCGGAGCTGGAAATCACAATGTAGTCAAATCAGTTCCTGTTTAGCATCAGAAATCTCATCTCATCCAAGTGGAAAATTTAAGCCATTGAGTTCATTATGCAGCAAGATTAGCATTAAATGAATATAAAAAAGGGTAGAGTGGAATATAATTGTCTTGTAACATGGCACATTTCCTTATTTTAATACTTTGTAATACTTTTCATATTTAGGACTCCTGCTATATTCAGCCACAATAGGTGAGACGATATGAAACAATAAGTGTAAAAAGAAGACATTGTAGACATCCTTGCCCTCGTGGGGAGGATGGGGTTAATGGGGAGGAAGTAGGAGCCTGAGTTAAGAAGGGTAGGTAGATCAGCCATGATGTAATTGCAGAGTAGACTTGATGGGCCAAATGGTCTAATTCTACTCCTATCAATTATGAACTTATGAACTCATTGAAGTAAATCAAATGAGAGCAAGAGTGAACGTAGACATTCACAACAAGCCAGAAAGTCTGAATGGAGGATGACACTTCTCAGGTCCCCACCAGTACAGTGTATGCATCAACATTTTATTCAATCCAATTCAAGCATCTGGCAATGGCTGACTGCATTGAATAGGGCAAAAGCTATCGGAATATAATAAATAGAAGCTGACATGGGCTATATGGTTAACTCAACCTAAATCCAGCAATCAGAAAGGTCATAGCTGATGCTTCACCTCAAAGATTATTTACATGCTTAATCCCCATATTTCCGTATCGCCTTAATATCCACAAAAGTCCACCTATCTCAAACTAAATTATATTCAATGATGAAACATCCACAGCTCATCCATTACTGAAATATAAAGGAGACACAAGAAACTGCAGATTCTGGAACTTTGGTCAAAACACAAAGAGTTGGAGGAACTCAGCAGACCAGTCAGCATCAATAGAGGGAATGTACAGCAGTTGTTTCAGGTCGGGTCCATTCTTCAGACTGAAGAAGGGTCCCGACCTGGAATGGCACCTGTCCATTCCCTCCACAGATGCTGCCTGACCCATTGAGTTCCTCTAGCACTTTGTGTTTTCAACTGAAATATAATGACCTCTTAATGTGATGGGATTTGAAATCCCATCAGTCCAGGACACTAGTACTTTTGCACATAAGGAAAAATATTTCTATTTCTTTAAGTCCACATGCAGCACGTTCAAAGAGATCAAATACTGTTTTAGCAATGTATTTTAATTATCATTAAAGTGATGGAAAGAGTTAACTACTGTGCTTTTTCACCAAGAACAGCTCACAGATACTCAACATGCCATGTTCACTCAGCTCCCGACCTCTTTAATATCTCCGGTTAATTGAGGAAGGTGAGAGTGAATATTTTCACTAAGGACTGCCCAACCTACCAGGGACCCATTCCCCACACCAAACAAATTTTGTTATGGAGTACAGATGTGGCGGGAATACATATTCCATTACGCAATGCAGCTTCTCTGCACCCTTTAATGCTACCCTGCCAATTAGTACACAAGATCTTACAAGCAACAGAGAGGTGAAAGAACAATGTTTGTCCTGTGTTATTTGTTGAGGAAGAAATGTTTTCTTAAGAAAGGTTTTCCTTGAAATTGCCGAGTTAAGTCTTACGCATCAATTTGGATAAATGTGACTTTAGTACAACAACGAACCATCTCATCAATTCATAATTTTGCAGCTTGACATTGATGTCTAATCCTATATTATGAGTTTGCAACCTAGAGTGAGGTTCAATTTATAATCCTCTCATTCACAAGCAAATTTTCTATAATGATTCATAGCAGGTATTGTACGTTAATTTTGTTTCATGTTCAATGTAACTGAATCCTATTTGCCCTGTAAACGGTGTTTTTCCCAATGTTTTTCTACTGTTTGTTTTAACTATTTCTTAATACAACTAAACTGTTAACATATCTGCACATACTGTTTACCTCTCCAGCGGCAGTACCACTAAAATATATGACTACATATTTAAGCAGAAGAATATAAGAAATAGCAGGACTAGGTATATCAGTCTTTCAGTCTCTGTCCTTTTAAATCTGCTCTATCATTCATTAAGATTGTGATGGTTCTTCTACCTTAGCTCCATTTTCCTGTACTGTATTTATAATCCTTGATCCCCTTTTTGTCTAGAGATCAATAGTTCTCAATTTTGAATAAACACACCTTAGACTCCCAAGCCTTCCCAGTGGAGGATTCTGAAGATTCAGCTCTCTTTGAGTGAAGACAATTCTCCCCACACTATTCCCTTATTTTGAGAATTTAGTTTTAATTTCCTCAATCATGGAAAATATCCACTTGGATTGATCTGCTGAACCCTGCAATACTTTTATAGGAGGGTGCTGTGTCTCTCGCCAAAACGCCAACCATTGTTTTCCCTCAATGAATGTCGCCTGACCCATTGAATTCCTCCAGCCATTTGTATTTTGCTCAACTTGAAAATTTCAATATGATCACTTTTTCCTTCTGAGAATATAGACATTGTCTACTCAATATATTCTCATATGGATAACCACAATCCAAGGATTTCTACATTCTGGTGAATATTTGTTACAGTCACTTGATGGAAAGTGCATATTTTTTTGTGATAAAGAAGGTCAAACGCTATACAATATTCTAGGTGTAGTTTCATTCAGGGATATATAGTTTCAGCCAAACCATCTTCTCTCCTGTACTCAGAACATCTTGTTATTAATTTAACATAACATTTGCTTTCTCAATTACTTGCTGCACCTGCATGGTGGCTTTCAGTGGATTGATTTTCTGAGAATTGAACTACTTACTGTGGCATCTCAAAATGCTGGAAACATATCATTAACATTGTCTCTTCATAATTCTTTAACTTCACTGGTAAAACAAGCTAACTAATATTAATATCCTCTCCAAAGCCAACATTCACAATGTTCGAGTCAGAGAGTCAGAGAGTCATACAGCATGGAAACAGACACTTTGGCCCAACTTACACAAGCTACCATTTACACTAGTCCCACTTGCCTGCTTTTGGCCCATATCCCTTTAAACCTATCCTAACCATGTACCTATCTAAATGTTTCTTAAACATTGCAATAGTACCTGCCTCAACTACCTCCTCCAGCATTTTGTTCCATACACCCAACCGCCCTTTGTGTGGAAAAGTTACCCCGCCATGTACCCATTAAATCTGCCCCCCTCACCTTAAACCTATGTCCTCTGGTTCTTGATTCCCCTACTCTGGGCAAAAGACTCTATGCGTTTACACAATCTATTCCTCTCATGATTTTGTGCATCTCTATAAGACCACCCCACATCCTCCTGCACCACAAGGAATAAAGCCCTAGACTGCTCAACCTCTCAGCTATGTCCCTCCACTCCTGGCATCCTCCTGATAAATCTTCACTGAACCCTTTCAAGTTTGGAAACATAGAAACATAGAAAAATAGGTGCAGGAGTAGGCCATTCGGCCCTTTGAGCTTGCACCACCATTCAATGTGATCATGGCTGATCATCCAACTCAGTATCCCGTACCTGCCTTCTCTCCATACCCCCTGATCCCTAAAGCCACAGGTGCCACATCTAACGCCCTCTTAAATATAGCCAATGAACTGGCCTCAACTACCTTCTGTGGCATAGAATTCTAGAGACTCACCACTCTCTGTGTAAAGAATGTTTTCCTCATCTCGGTCCTAAAGGAAGTCCCCCTTATCCCTAGACTGTGATCCCTTGTTCTGGACTCCCCCAACATCAGGAACAATCTTCCAGCATCTAGCTTGTCCAACCCCTTAAGAATTTTGTAAGTTTCTATAGGATCCCCTCTCAATCTTCTAAATTCCAGCGAGTACAAGCCAAGTCTATCCAGTCTTTCCTCATATGAAAGTCCTGACATTCCAGGAATCAGTCTGGTGAATCTTCTCTGTACCCCCTCTATGGTAAGAATGTCTTTCCTCAGATTTGGAGACCAAAACTGTACGCAATACTCCAGGTGTGGCCTCACCAAAACCCTGTACAACTACAATAGAACCTCCCTGCTCCTATACTCAAATCCTTTCGCTATGAATGCTAGCATACCATTTGCTTTCTTCACTGCCTGCTGCACCTGCATGCCTACTTTCAATGACTGGTGTACCATGACACCCAGGTCTCATTGCATCTCCTCCTTTCCTAATCAGCCACCGTTCAGATAATAGTCTACCCTCATGTTTTTGCCACCAAAGTGGATTATGCTCACATTTATCCACATTATACTGCATCTACCATGCATCTACCCATTCACTCAGCCTATCCAAATCACTCTGCAGCCTCCAACCATCCTCCTCACACCTAACTATACCCCCCAGCTTGGTGTCATCTGCAAATTTGGAGATGTTGCATTGAATATCCTCATCCAAATCATTAATATATATTGTAAATAGCTGGGGTCCCAGCACTGAGCCTTGCGGTAGTCTAAATGATTTGGATAGTCACTGTCACTGCCTGCCATTCTGAAAAGGACCCGTTTACTCCTACCTGCCATCCCACTAGTCACTGCCTGCCATTCTGAAAAGGACTCCTACCCTTTGCTTCCTGTCTGCTAGCCAGTTCTCTATCCACATCAATACTGAACTCGCAATACCATGTGCTTTAAGTTTGTATGCTAATCTCTTATGTGGGACCTTGTCGAAAGCCTTCTGAAAGTCTAGACATAACACATCCACTGGTTCTCCCTTATCCACTCTACTAGTTACATCCTCGAAAAATTCTATCAGATTTGTCAGACATGATTTACCTTTCGTAAATCCATGCTGAATTTGTCTAATGATTTCACCACTTTCCAAATGCGCTGCTATCCCATCTTTAATAACTGACTCTAGCAGTTTCCCCACTACCGATGTTAGACTAACTGGTCTGTAATTCCCCGCTTTCTCTCTCCCTCCTTTTTAAAAAAGTGGGATTACATTCGCTACTCTCCAATCCTCAGGAACTACTCCAGAATCTAAGGAATTTTGAAAAATTATCACTAATGCATCCACTATTTCTGTGGCTACCTCCTTGAGTACTCTGGGATGTAGACTATCTAGCCCTGGGGATTTATCGGCCTTCAATCCGTTCAATTTACCCAACACCACCTCCCGGCTAACCTGGATTTCACTCAGTTCCTCCATCTTATTTGACCCCCATTCCACTGCTATTTCCGGCAGGTTATTCATATCTTCCTTAGTGAAGACAGAACAAAAGTAGTTATTCAATTGGTCTGCCATGTCCTTGTTCCCCATGATCAATTCACCTGTTTCTGACTGCAAGGGACCAACATTTGTTTTAACTAGTCTCTTTCTCTTCACATATCTATAAAAACTTTTGCAGTCAGTTATGTTCCCTGCCAGTTTCCTTTCATAATCTATTTTCCCTTTCCTAATTAAGCCCTTTGTCCTCCTCTGCTGGATTCTGAATTTCTCCCAGGCCTCCGGTAGGCTGCTTTTTCTGGCCAATTTGTATAACCATATAACAATTACAGCACGGAAACAGGCCATCTCGGCCCTTCAAGTCCGTGCTGAACAACTTTTTTCCCTTAGTCCCACCCGCCTGCACTCATACCATAACCCTCCATACCCTTCTCATCCATATGCCTATCCAATTTATTTTTAAATGATACCAACGAACCTGCCGCCACCACTTCCACTGGAAGCTCATTCCACACCGCTACCACTCTCTGAGTAAAGAAGTTCCCCCTCATGTTACCCCTAAACCTCTGTCCCTTAATTCTAAAGTCATGTCCTCTTGTTTGAATCTTCCCTATTCTCAAAGGGAAAAGCTTGTCCACATCAACTCTGTCTATCCCTCTCATCATTTTAAAGACCTCTATCAAGTCCCCCCTTAACCTTCTGCGCTCCAGAGAATAAAGACCTAACTTATTCAACCTATCTCTGTAACTTAGCTGTTGAAACCCAGGCAACATTCTAGTAAATCTCCTCTGTACCCTCTCTATTTTGTTGACATCCTTCCTATAATTGGGCAACCAAAATTGTACACCATACTCCAGATTTGGTCTCACCAATGCCTTGTACAATGTTAACATTACATCCCAGCTTCTATACTCAATGTTCTGATTTATAAAGGCTAGCATACCAAAAGCTTTCTTTACCAATGCCTCATCTTTTGTTTTTATACTATCCCTGATTTCCCTTGTTATCCATGGATGCAACACCTTCCCTGATTTATTCTTTTGCCAAACTGGTATGAACAATTTTTGTATTTCATCCATGCAGTCTTTAAATACCTTCCATTGCACATCCACTGTCAACCCTTTAAGAATCACCTGCCAGTCTATCTTGGCCAATTCACATCTCATACCTTCAAAGTTACCTTTGTTCAAGTTCAGAACCCTTGTTTCTGACTTAATTTTGTCACTTTCCATCCTAATGAAGAACTCAACTATATTATGGTCACTCTTGCCCAAGGGGCCATGCACAACAAGACTGCTAACTAACCGTTCCTCATTACTCAATACCCAGTCTAGAATAGCCTGCTCTCTCGTTGGTTCCTCCACATGTTGGTTGAGAAAACTATCCCGCATACATTCCAAGAAATCCTCTTCCTCAGCACCCCTGCCAATTTGATTCACCCAATCTACATGCAGATTGAAGTCACCCATTATAACCGTGTTACCCTTGTTGCACGCATTTCTAATTTCCTGTTTGATGCCATCCCCAACTCCAATACTACTGTTAGGTGACCTGTACACAACTCCCACTAGCGTTTTCTGCCCCTTAGAGTTTCGCAGCTCTACCCATATCGATTTCACATCCTCCACGCTAATGTCCTTCCTTTCTATTGCATTAATCTCCTCTCTCACCAGCAATGCTACCCCACCTCCTTTTCCTTTTCGTCTATCCCTCCTGAATATTGAGTATCCCTGGATGTTCAGCTCCCAGCTTTGGTCACCCTGGAGCCATGTCTCCGTGATCCCAACTATAGCATAGTCATTAATCGCTATCTGCACCTTCAACTCATCCACCTTATTACGAATGCTCCTCGCATTGAGACACAAAGCCTTCAGGCTTGTTTTTACAACACTCTTACTCCTTATACAATTATTTTGACAAGTGGCCCCTTTCACATCGATCCCTATTACACTTGGCCATACTCTCCTATCCCTTTGTGAGCTTTCTTTCCCGTTAATTCTGGGGTCATTAACCATTCCTTTACTCTCTTTCCCTTCAACTCCGTCCTCGATTATCCCATTTGACACCCCACCCCCCTTATTCAGTTTAAAACCATCCGTGTAGCAGTGGCAAACCTGCTGGCCAGAATGCTGGTCCCCCACCTGTTAAGATGCAATCTGTCCCTTTTGTACAGTTCCCCCTTACTCCAAAACAGATCCCAGTGATCTAAGAATCTAAATCCCTGCCCCCTGCACCAGTTCCTCAGCCACACATTCAGGTCCCGTATCTCCCTGTTCCTGCTCTCGCCAGCACGAGGAACTGGAAGCAAACCGGAGATAACAACCCTGGAAGTCCTGCTTTTCAGCATTTTTCCGAGATCTCTGAAGTCCCACAGTAGAATATTCATCCCCTTCTTTCCAACATCATTTGTGCCAACATGCACGACCACTTCTGGCTGTTTGGCAGCAGCTTTCCTATAATATGGTGACCAAAACATAACATGGTGACCAAAACATAACATGGTGACCAAAACATAACATGGTGACCAAAACATAAGATGGTGACCAAAACATGGTGACTCTCTTCTTTTTGTTGTTCATACATTGAGGTCTCATTTGCTTCCCTCTAATTTTCACACTTTTAGAACTTTGAATTAAGGTAACCACTGTACTATTAATATAGCTAACCCTTCCATGAGATGTAAATCATTGGTTCTTAGTGTGCATTAGCTATTAATTTCACCAACTTCTTCATTACTTTATTTGTACTCATATTAATTGTATTAATTTCAGCATTCCTGCCAAGCCCTTGGTTTCCTTGTGTTTTTCCAGTATTTCTTTATTCTCCATTATAGATTTTACCACGGGTTACACAAAAAGCTGGAGAAACTCAGCGGGTGCAGCAGCATCTAAGGAGCGAAGGAGATAGGTGACGTTTCGGGTCGAGACCCTTCTTCAGATTTTACCACCACTGACTGCAAGGAACCCACATATCCTCTTACTTTTTACATAGAAAATCTTACTGTCCATTTTTGTACTTCACACCAATTTACACCAATATTCTATATCCATTTTCACTTTCAATTTCTTTGTCCTTTTTACTGAGCACTAAAACCTTCCCAATCGGGTTTATTGCTCCTTTTGACATCTTTATAAGTAGTTTTCCACTAATTTAATACTTTAATGCTGGCTACTGACAGACCAGATTTCCTGTTGGGATTTCATGCCAATGTTTGTTTTTTGCAAATCATGCCATATTTCTTTAAATGAATGCCTGCAATACCTTTGAATGGGGTTTTATAAATCGACTGCAGCCAAGTCATCACTGATACCTTCTTTGTTTCCTTTGTTTACATTAAGAAATTGATCTCGTACATCACTCTCACGCTCAATGCAAAATTCTATCATATTATTGGCATGCTCCCCTGAACAGATCTATCCAACAAGATTATTAATTAACCCATTCTAAGTGCAGATAAAAGATATTTATTAAATCACATTCATTTCCACGGGCTATTGATCGGTCCACCCATCTTTGCAAATGTTGTTATAATTTTGTCAAATTATGTTGGAATAAAGGACGGTACAGTGGCGCAGCGGTAGATTTGCTGCATTACACTGAATGCAGCGCCAGAGACCGGGGTTCAATCCCGACTATGGGTGCTGTCTATACAGAGTTTGTATGTTCTCCTCGTGACCTGCGTGGGTTTTCTCCGAGATCTTCGGTTTCCTCCCACACTCCAAAGACATACATGTTTTAAGGTTAATTGGTTTGGTAAATGGACAAAAGACAATAAGCTATAGGTGCAGGAGAAGGCCACTAAGCCATTCGAGCCTGCACCGCTATTCACTGTGATCATGGCTGATCGTCCACAATCAGTACCCCATTCCTGCCTTCTCCCTATAACCCTTGACTCCGCTAACTTTATGAGTTTGATCTAACTCTCTCTTGAAAGCATGCAGAGAATTGGCCTGCACTGCCTTCTGAGGCAGAGAATTCCACAGATTCACAATACTCTGGGTGAAAAAGTGTCCAGTCCCTTAATAATCTTATATATTTCAATTAGACTCCCACTCATCCTTCTAAATTCCAGAGTATACAAGCCCAGCTGCTCCATTCTATCAACATTTGTGCAACCTATGCTGCATTCCCTCAATAGCAAGAATGTACTTCCTCAAATTTGGAGAGCAAAACTGCGCACAATACTCCAGGTGTGGTCTCACTAGAGCCCTGTACAACTGCAGGAGGACCTCTTGGCTCCTATACTCAACTCCTCGTGTTATGAAGGCCAACATGCCATTAGCCTTCTTCACTGCCTGCTGTACCTGCATGCTTACTTTCAGTGACTGATAAACAAGACCACCCATATTTCATTGTACTTCCCCTTTTCCTAACTTGACACCATTCAAATAATAATCTGCCTTCCTGTTTTTAACACCAATGTGTATAAATTCACATTTATCTACATTAAACTGCATCTGCCATGCATCTGCCCACTCACCCAACCTGTACAAGTCACCCTGCATCTTCATAGCATCCACCTCACAGTTCACACAGCCACCCAGCTTTGTGTCATCTGCAAATTTGCTAATGTTACTCTTAATCCTTTCATCTAAATTTAAAAATCGTCCCTAGTGGTTGTAGCATAGTGTTAATATGCGGGTATCGCTGGTTGGCATGGACCCGGTGGGTCGAAGGGTCTGTTTCCGTGCTGTATCTCTAAAACTAAATACAACTAAAACTAAATATTCCAAAATTTAGAGTATAAAAGGCCCTAACACAAACCTTTGAAATACGTCGATAACCACTGGCTGGCATTCTAACCATTGTCCATTTACTTTAAATATTTTTTGCTGCTGTTATTCCTTAAATTGTTCCACTACGCATGTTAAGGATAAGTTTTCCATATTAATGGAAAAAAACTTAGGGCTGATATGAAATGCAAGACAGTATCAATAGTGCTCAAAAAGTGGAATTAATAATATTTCCCATAATTATCATAGAATTTAATGTTTGTAGCACCTATGTCTTACTTTGGACATTTGAAAAGGTGTGTTGAAAGTTTAAATGTACATTATATCTTCGCTTTTTAAATGTAGCATAGAACACAAATCTTGAAAATAAAGTCAGAGAAAAGACACCATTTTCAATATCCTACCTCATTTAGACCACAGTAATTGTTGTGCACCAAAGACCCATAGCCATATAATCTATTGCATGAGACAATAAAAAAGAAAAAGAACTTGAAGCCAATTCAGGAAAATCTCTCTGAAATGTCTTTTTAACTCCCTAAGGCAATCAAATAAACTCCAGAAGACAAAGGTCACCCATAACTCCTCACACTACCTAGGCACTACCAACATTCATTTGAAAACTGTCAGGAACTTGCCAAGTAACTCTTTAAAGAACTGGGGGGGAAATCATTGTCATGACATTTCTGTAGCTCTGCCTTTTTGTGAAATGAAACACTTCCTTGGAACTAATACATTTCCAAAGACGTACAGGTCTTTGTATGTCATTTTCTACCCCACCTTTTCTACGTCACAAATGACTTATTCAGATAGTCTGTCAAATTCTGTTACCATTCTTGAACTGAAAAACGTATCAATTCTGAAATTCCTCACATAATCAACACCTATAGCAGCACTGCAAAAAGTGAATGAAATAAGTGGAATCCACTTATCATTATCATGTATTACTCAAATACACAGAAGTTTCCTGGACTATATTTGTCGCAACTTCATCATGTCATCGAATCATAGAGTAATGGGCCTGTCTCAATTAGGCTATTTGTAGGGACTGCCAGTGATTGTCATAGTCGTAACAGGTTGCCGATAAACCGGCAACTGGACCCCCCTTCGACATAAAATTTGAAATAGAATCATTACTTTAACAACAAAAAAAAAGCGAAGTCAGCACCGGCGACAACCCACGTCACCTGGCGACAACCTACATTAACCTGACGACAATCTATGTCACCTGGCGACAACTACAACAGCACCTACGTCAGTGGGTCAAGCTACGCTCATTGGCGTCAAACCCACTGTCGCCGAAAAGTTTTCAACATGTTGAAAATCCAGCGGCGACCAGAAAGTCGCTACGACTCTTTGGGCGACTGAGGAGACTACTCACGGCCATACAGGTGACACCCCGGCAACCATGTGGTGACAGCCTAGTCGCCTGTAGTCGCCTAAAAAATCACCTAAGTGGGACAGGCCCATAAGGAAACAGGCCCTTCAGCCCAATGTCCTTGCCGACCAAGATGACCCATCTACACTAGTCCCACCTGCCTGTCTTTGGTGCATATCCCGCGAAACCTTTCCTATCCACGTACTCATCCAAATGTCTTTCGATTGTTGTTATATGATTTTTACATGTTGTTATAGGTAAAATAAACTGACATAACAGCCCCACCAAGCAACGTAAGTAACGGTGAAAGTGAGGAAGTTTCCTTCCCTGAATTATATTTATATCTGACTACTCTCTGGCTAATTTTCTTAATAAAATATGTTTGATTCAAATACACACATTTCACTTGCTGGATTTGAACGGAGTGCCTTTGGTTTACTAAACCAATATTTTTTTTTATTTAAAAAAAAATGTTTTTATTAGAAGTACATAATAAAAACATTTTGTTTGTGGCAGTCATACATTATTAATATTGTCAATATTATCAATTATTTAATAGTTCTACTATATATATATTTTTATATAGATAGAAAATAATAGAGAGAGATAAAACAAAAAAAACAAGAAGGTATAATAAAAAAGAATGGAATAATTAACTAAAAATACATCATTGGAGATACGTTCGTAAATAATAAAATGCAATTCTTCATCTAATCCTTAAATCGGGTTTCAGTCAGGTTCTCGTGCTGAACCAGTTTGCCCCTTCAGATAATTAATAAATGGAGACCATATTCTGATAAAACGTTCTTGTTTGTCCATTAAGACAAATCTTATTCTTTCCAAATGTAGGGTCTCCAACATTTCCATAATGCACATTTTGATTGTGGGGGTTATAGGACCTTTCCAAAATTTTAATATTAATTTTTTCCTAATTATTAAAGTTTCTTTGGCTTGTAGTAAATATTTGACTTTGTTCTAATATTCCTAATATTATTAGTTTTGAGTCGGGGTCCAATTGGGTGTTGCCAACTTCCGAAATTATCTTAAAAATCTCTGATCAAAAATTATTAATTTTTATACAATTTACAAATGTATGTGTTAAGTTAGCCGCTAAGTGCTGACATTTTTCGCAGATAGGAGATATATTTGGGAAGATTCTATTTAATTTCGTTTTTGAATAATGTAATCTATGTAATACTTTAAATTGTATTAAGGAGTGTCTAGCATTTAACGAACAATGATGTATATGTTGTAAGCTTTCATCCCAAATATCTTGCATTATTGGTTGGCCTAATTCATTTTCCCATGATTGCCTATATATTTCTGTCGTAGGTGCCTCACTGTCTAATAGGATATTATAGATATAAGATATTCATTTTTCTGTATTAGGGTGTTTATTCAAACATTCATCAAGAATTTCTGGATCTCTATTTCTATAGTCCTGTGTATTTGATTTAGCATAATCTCTAAGTTGTAGATATCTGAAATAGTCATTTGAGTGAAGTCCATAAATTTGTTGTAACTCTTAAAATTAAAGGAATGTGCCTTTCCAATAGAGATGACCCATCTTTTTAATTCTGTGATTTCTCCATTGCAAAAAACCTTTATCCAACATTGAAGGTTTAAATGCAGGGTTGTTTACAATGGAAAGAAGTAGTGATAGATTATCCAAATTTAAAGTATTTTTTAATTGTTTCCAAATTCGTATACCACTGTATATTATAGGGTTTTCACTACAGGGTTTTTGCTTAATTTAGTGGTAGCAAACAAAATCAAAGCAATTTCAAAGGGTAAACAGTCTTCCTTTTCCATTATTAACCAATCTGGTTGCTGGTCCAATTCTTCCAACCAGAAGTTCTCATTTTTAATGTTAACTGACCAGAAATAGAGCATGAAATTCGGTAAAGCTAAACCTCCTTTTATTTTTGATTTACATAAATGCTTTTTGTTTATTCTGTGATTCTTATAATCCCAGATAAAATTAATGACTATAAAGTCTACCTTTTTTAAAAAAGTTTTTGGAAGATATATCGGGATTGATTGAAAAAGGTACAATAATTGCGGAAGAAAAATCATTTTTATTGCATTAATTCTACCAAACATTGAGATAGGTAGTGTTTTCCAATATTGAATATTCTTATGCAATTTGTTCAATAAAGGTGGGAAGTTTAGTTTAAATAAAGAAGTATGTCTTTGTTACATAAATTCCAAGATATTTAAATTTTTCATTAATCATTTCAAAGGGGGATTGTTGTAATATATGTGGATTGATTTCCATTAATGGCATAATTTCGCTTTTATTCCAATTAATTCTGTATCCTGAAAAGGAGCCAAATTGAGTTATTAAATTTAATAGGTTTGGGATACTAAGTTCCGGTTTTGTAATGTTGATTAGTACATTGTCTGCATATAAAGAAATTTTATTCTCAGTGCCTTTAGTATTATACCCGTATATTTCAGGATGGGACCTAACATTTTCTGCTAGTGGCTCAATTGCAAGTGCGAATAGTAACAGGGATAACGGGCATCCTTGTCTACAGCCACTAGATAAATTAAATTTAGTCGATAACATTTGGTTTGTTGATATTCTAGCTGTTGGATTAGTATATAAGAGTTTTATGCATGTACTAAACTTCTCGCCCAGTTGAAAATTTTCCATGACCGAGAATAATTAGGGCCATTTCATCCGATCAAATGCTTTCTCAGCATCTAACGAAATAATTGCCAAATCTTTGTTAATAATTCTCTTTGAGTATATAATATTGAATAATCGTCTCAGGCTATATGAAGAGTAGCGTTTTGGGATAAATCCTGTTTTGTCAGGGTGTATTCATTTATTAATCACTGTGCTTAATCTTTGTGCTAGGATTTTAGTTAATATTTTTTGATCACGATTTAAGAGAGCTATAGCTCCATATGAACCTGGATCTTCCAGGTCCTTATCTGTTTTTGGTATGAGTGTTATTATAGATTCGTTTAGCGTTTCTTGTAATTTTCTGTTGGATATAAATGTGTTCATACAGCGTCTGTAAACGTGGAGAGATCAGATCATAAATTTTTAAATAGAATTCAGAGCTTATACCGTCACGGCCCGGGGCCTTGCCGTTTTTTTGAGATCTGATAGACTCTTCAATTTCTTTTACTTTTATTTCAGCACCTAGTAATTCTCTATCTTTCAAATCTAACCCTTTAAGGTTACATTTTTGTAAGAATGCTTCCATTCCTGTCGAGGGATCAATCATTTTAGCTGAGTAGAGGTTTTGATAATGTTGCAGAAATCTCTCATTGATATCCTTAGACTGTACTAGTGGTTCTCACATTTCTGATCTAATTTTGTGAATTGTTTTTTCCCCGCCCAGTTTTCGAAGTTGACGGGCTAATAGTTTTGTGGTTTCTCGCCAAATTCAAAATGTAATTGTTTACTATACTGATAAAGTTTCATAACGTGGTCTGGATATATTTTATTTTATTTATATTTCAATACTGCTATTTTATTATGTTTTATCATAGTTGGTGCAGCCGCATTTTCTATGTCTAATTGTCTTATTTCCCTTTCCAGTGCCTGTTGTTTAACCCGATTCTTTTTATTGTGAAATGCTTGGGAGAGGATCATTGCTCCTCGGGCAAATGCTTTAAATGTTTCCCAGAGAAGGGAGGCAGACGTTCCAGGGTGATCATTGGTCTCAGAGAACATATTAATCTGTTTAATAAGATATTCCTGACATACGTTTTCCTTTAAGATTTGTGGGTTAAGTCTCCATCGTCACTGTTTCTCCGAGCATGGTCTGAGATCATAATGTCACGATATTTCAAATTGTAAGTAAATGGGATAAGCTTGGAATCTACTAGAAAATAATCTATTCTTGAATATGTTTTATGTACCGATGAATAAAATGAATATTCTCGTCCGGTTGGGTTTCAATTCTCCAGACATCCTTAATATTAGTAGTATCTATATAAGCATTTAATAATGCACTTGGCTGAGATTTTATTTTCCGTTGTCTTGATGATCTGTCTAAATAAGGGTCTAGTGTACAGTTTAAGTCTCCTCCAATTATTAAATTGTGTTGTGTAAATTCCGGAATTGTGTTAAATATTTTCTTGAAAAACAAGGGACTATCAAAATGTGGTCCATAAACACTAATAAGAATAACTTATTTTGCAAGTAAGTCACCTATTAATACAATATATCTATCATCATTGTCCGTTATAGTTGATATATGTTTAAAAGGTATCCGTTTACGGATTTGTATTGCAACACCTCTGGATTTATGCGAAAATGAGGAGTGATACGTTTTATCAATGTTTAACCAATAATTTAAGCAATATTTTGCCATACCTAATTTCCAAAATTTTCTCCGAATGAAATACAATAACTTCTCGTGCCGGAATTCTGAAACTAAACCATAGCAACTGTGGTGAGAGAAACAATGATAATATTTCAGATTGGAGACCCTTCAACAGAAACAGCAATGAGTTGAAGGCTGCAGAGGAAAGTTAAAGTGAAATGTAGTGAAGGAATAGAGGAATCTTCACTGTACATACAATATTCACAGTTGCTTTCTTGCCCACAAGTGGGAAATAGTTTCATCATTGTTCTTTACTTGAAGTTTTTTGTTTAACTGTGAGAGTTGCTGAATGAAAATTGCTTTATCTACTTTGATTAAATTGTCAGGTGAGAATCAAGAGGAAGAATAAAAACACCAGTAACAAGTCCCACAGCAACCTGGTGCTCACAGACCTGGGCCTGCACATCCATGAAAGAAGCAATAGGGAAGTAGTCAGAAACAGAAAGACCAGCAGTGAAGTAATGCTCACACTCAAAGGATAGTGGGTGCATGGAATGAGCTGCCGGAGCAGGTAGTTGAGGCAGGTAGGATCACAATGTTTAAGAAGCAATTAGATAGATACATGGAAATGGCAGGTTTAGAGGGACGTAAGCCCAACACAGGCAAGTGGGACTAGTGTAGATGGGACATGTTGGTCGGTGTGGGCAAGTTGGACCATAGGGTTTGTTGCCACACTGTATGACCATGGCATATGAAAATACACAGCCACACTAAATTGCAGGAAGTTCCAGATGTCATGTGAATTGGTAGCAGGCATCTGCAGCCTCCTAAAAAAACACTGTGACTCTTTCAGGTGGACACCTACTAGAACCCTCTTTCATAGAAACATCGAAACACAGAAAAATAGGTGAAGCAGTAGGCCATTCGGCCCTTCGAGCCAAAATCAGTACCCCGATCCATTTTCCCCATATCCCTTGATTCCTTTAGCCCTAAGAGCGGAATTTAAATCTATCTTGAAAACATCCAGTAAATTGTCCCGCACTGCCTTCTGTGGCAGAGAATTCCACAGATTCACAGCTCTCTGGGTGAAGAGGTTTTTCCTCATCTCAGTCCTAAATGGCCTACCCCTTATTCTTAAACTGTGATCCCTTGTTCTGAACTCCCCCAACATCGGGAACATTTTTCCTGCATCTAGCCTGTCCAATCCCTTAAGAATTTTATATGTTTCTGTAAGACCCCGTCTCACCCTTCTAAATTCCAGTGAATACAGGCCCAATCGACACATTCTTTCATCATATGTCAGTCCCGCCACCACGGGAATTAACCTGATGAACCTACACTGCAATAATGTCCTTCCTCAAATTAGGAGACCAAAATTGCACACAATACTCCAGTTGTGGTCCCACCAGGGCCCTGTATAACTGCAGTAGGACATCCTTAAACTCAAATCCTCTCTCAATGAAGGCCAACATACCATTAGCTTTCTTCACTGCCGGCTGTACCTGCATGCTTACTTTCAGTGACTAATGTACAAGCAAACCAAGGTCTCGTTGCACCTCCCATTTTCCTAATCTCGCACCATCCAGATAATAATCTGCCTACATGTTCTTGCCACCAAAGTGGATAACCTCACATTTTACTACATTATACAGCATCAGCCATGCATCTGCCCACTCACCTATTGTAAATAACTGGGGTCCCAGCACCGAGCTTAGTCACTGCCTGCCATTCTGAAAAGACTGGTTAATTCCTAATTTCGCTCATTAATTACTTGTTTAAGAACATGTGAAAGGCTTTTGGAAAGTCCAGATACACCATATCCACTGGCTCTCCCTTATCCATTCTACTTGTTACTTCCTCAAAAAATTCCAGAATATTAGTCAAACATGATTTACCCTTCATAAATCCATGCTGACTTTGACCAATCCAAATGCACTGCTATAACATCTTTAACAATCGACTAAAGCATCTCCCCCACTAAGGCTAACTGGTCTATAGTTTCCCATTTTCTCTCTACCTCCTTTCTTAAAAAGTGGGGTTACATTGGCTACCCTCCAGTCCACAGGAACTGATCCAGAGTCGAGAGAACATTGTAAATTGATTATCAATGTATCCATGATTTCTAGGGCCACCTCCTTGACTACTCTGGGATGCAGACCATCAGGCCCTGGGGTTTTATCTGCGTTCAATCCCACCAGTTTACCTAATACCATTTTGTGATTAATGTGGATTCCCTTCCATTCTTCCCTCATCTTAGGCGGTCACTCAAAACGAGTATGACTGTCCTCTTTTGGGAGAACGCCTGTGCGTGACATTGTTTAGTGTGGGGCGACTGGTGCACAGACAGCCACCACATGGTTCTTGACTGATCTGGGTCAAGATCCAGTGGCATGGAGTCTAAGACAACCGGAGACCCTTTTCAGCTGCAGCCTTCATCCACCTTCCCAGCGATTGTGACGCTCCACTAAAGTTAGCCATCATCCTCCGCCTATTCCACCATTGAGGTCTTGGATGGAATGCTCTTTGTCAGAGACCTCCCCCTCAACCTTACCGCCATGGGTGGCCCTACCAGGAGCATAGCTCCAGATGGCATCGCTCACAGGATCTCAGGACCACACAAGCTTCTTCACCATGACAAGGTGACAATCCATGGGCAATCGTCCCTCCTACTAGATCCCGAGTCCCCTAGTATTTCTGGGAGATTGTTTGTGTCTTCCATTGTGAATACAGAACCAAAGTATTTAACTGTTCTGCCATTTCTTTGTTTTGCATTATAAATTCACCTGTCTCTGATTGTAATGACCTACATTTGTCTTCACTAATCTTTTCCTTTTAGCATATTTAAAGAAGCTTTCAGTCAGCTTTTGTAATCCCCACAGGCTTTCTATCATACTCTCCCCCCCCCTCTTAATTAACCCCTTTTGTTCTCCTCTGTTGAGTTCTAAATTTCTCCCAGTCCTCCGGTTTGCTGCTTCCACTCTCCAATTTATATGACATTTCCTTGGATTTAACACTATCTTTGATTTCCTTCATTAGCCACGGTTGAGCAAATGTCCTTGTTTTATTTTCTCGCCAGACAGTATTTATTCCGGCCAAATTGGAGAGGCCATGACACTAAAATTGAGTAAAGGCTTCTGGGCTGTTAGGCCATTTGCTCAATATAAATGTGCCTTCTGCAGAAATAGGACAAGCTGCAGAATGGTGCCAGTTTGTCTAGAGCCTTGATAAGAGATGCAGGAAGAGAAGGAAAACATCTGCAGACCCTGACAATTAGGTGCAAATTGCATGGAATAGATTGGATAAATGCAAACCAGACACACACATTGTATATAATGTTGCAAAGCTTTACTTTGCTGGATGTTGATTGGATTAAGTATTGAGCCTTGTCTGGTTTTCTTGCATATCAAGGCACAATGTTGCGATGTTCGTTTCCTTCGAGAAGCACTGTTTGAATACATCGTATTAGTCACTGTATTAATGGTTTAGGGAAATGTCTATCATTTACTGTGTTAATCGATATCAGTTATTGGACTGTTAGGCTGTGGACCGAGGAGCGTTTTTGTGCAGTTTCATGACCCAACTCACGGAACTACATGAAAGTTTCACATGTTGTGTAAAAATATTATATAAATCATCCCTGAAACTCGTCAAGAACAAAACGTGCACATTTTTATTAAATTAGAAAAAAAACCAGAACATTTACGGGTATTTTTAGTCCAATCAAAGCACAGTTAACATTGAGTCAGACGCCAGTCAGCCTATCACGCGCGTTGTTTCAGGCTAATGGAGAGTATCGGGCATATGAACTTTCCAAATGTAAAAACCTATTCCTGACTACAACGGATTCACAAGGTAAGAGATACATGTTATACAAATCCCATTACAAAGGTTATCAAAGACAATATAACTGTACTATAACAGTAAAGCTTTGCAGTATGGGATAAACTGTTTGTTGGTTATTGGGATTTACCTTTAATTATTATTAGCCCAGTGGCAAGAGATTGGGGTAATAGCAATCTGTTAGAAAACTGAGTAATTGGCAATATAGCAGCTGTGTTGCAGCTGAGCAAATCAAGGAACTGATATTGTGTAAGTAGCAATTAGATTGTTGCTAACAACCTTGTGCTATTGTCAATTGAGACTACTTCAGCCACAATGATGAAGTAACAGTATTCAGCTTTGCTGAACATGACAATAACTCATTGAACTTGAAACTCACTACAGTAGTTTGGTCGGTTGAATTCAGTTATTATGAACTGATGTTTAGAACTCTAAGATGAGAAGTTCTAAATACCATCACCTACTCAAAGGTAGTGGAGATTGCATGAGTTACTAATTCTTCAGTTGTTGGTATCAACTAAATATACACACTAAATGCTCCCATGAGTAAGGGGTTTTGAGCGAATATACATATTCTACATGCTCAAATTCAAGTTGCTACTCTACGATGGTGACATATGTTAGTCACATGATAATCAAGGGAAAAATATTCTGTAATTAATCTCCTTGCCACTGGTGTATCATCCAGTTCAGATCGATGATAACACAGAATAAGTGTTGGATCTCAAAGTATGATGAAAGCATGGTTCAATACCTCATCGAATATTCATCATGTTAATTCATGTTTTTCACTCATTGCAAACAACTTGTGGCACAACAATACGGAGAAATACTTTCTCGCTTCAATAGGAGGAATGGTCTTTATGTCTTCTTCATTTTTTGCCTCATTAGCCGGGTCTTAAAATAGTCAGCAAGACCTCGCATGGGTTCGTACTGTCGGACTGGCCAAGCGTCCATATTGCCTGCTTCATCAGGAATTATCATAGAATCATAGAAAATAGGTGCAGGAGTGGGCCATTCGGCCCTTCGAGCCTGCACCACCATTCAATTTGATCATGGTTGATCATCCATCTCAGTATCGTGTACCTGCCTTCTCTCCATACCCCCTGATCCCTTTAGCCACAAGGGCCACATCTAACTCCCTCTTAAATATAGCCAATGAACTGGCCTCAACTACCTTCTGTGGCAGAGAATTCCACAGACTCACCACTCTCTGTGTGAAAAATGATCTTCTCATCTCGGTCCTAAATGACTTCCCCCTTATCCTTAAACTGTGACCCCTTGTTCTGGAGTTCCCCAACATATAACCATATAACCATATAACAATTACAGCACAGAAACAGGCCTTCTCGGCCCTTCCAGTCCATGCCGACCATTTATTTTCCTCTACTCCCATCTACCTGCACTCAGACCATACCCCTCCATTCCCTTCCCGTCCATATATCTATCCACTTTACTGTTAAATGTTAAAATCGATCCTGCCTCCACCACTTCTGCAGGAAGATCATTCCACACAGCCACCACTCTCTGAGTAAAGAAGTTCCCCCTCATGTTACCCCTAAACTTCTGTCCCTTAATTCTCATGTCATGCCCCCTTGTTTGAATCTTTCCTACCCTCAATGGGAAAAGCTTATCCACGTCAACTCTGTCTATCCCTTTCATCATTTTAAAGACCTCAATCAAGTCCCCCCTTAACCTTCTGCACTCCAAAGAATAAAGACCTAACTTGTTCAACCTTTCTCTGTAACTTAGTTGCTGGAACCCTGGCAACATTCTAGTAAATCTTCTCTGTACTCTCTCTATTTTGTTGACATCCTTCCTATAATTAGGCGACCAAAATTGTACACCATACTCCAGAATTGGTCTTACCATTGCCTTGTACTATTTTAACATTACTTCCCTACTCCTATATTCAATGCTCTGATTTATAAAAGCCAGCACACCAAAAGCTTTCTTTACCACCCTATCTACATGCGATTCCACCTTCAGGGATCTATGCACAGTTATTCCTAGATCCCTCTGTTCCACAGCATTCCTCAATTCCCTACCATTTACCATGTACGTCCTATTTTGATTTGTCCTGCCAAGATGTAGCACCTCACACTTATCAGCATTAAACTCCATCTGCCATCTTTCAGCCCACTCTTCCAAATGGCCCAAATCTCTCTGTAGACTTTGAAAATCTACTTCATTATCCACAGCACCCCCTATCTTAGTATCATCTGCATACTTACTTATCCAATTTTCCACCCCATCATGTAGATCATTGATATACATGACAAACAACAGTGGACCCAACACCGATCCCTGAGGCACCCCACTGGTCACCAGCTTCCAACCTGACAAACAGCCATCCACCATTACTCTCTGGCATCTCCCATTCAACCACTGTTGAATCCATCTTGCTACTCCGCCATTAACACCCAAAGATTGAACCTTCTTAACCAACCTTCCATGGGGAACCTTGTCAAAGGCCTTACTGAAATCCATATAGACAACATCCACTGCTTTACCCTCATCAATTTCCCTTGTAACCTCTTCAAAAAATTCAAGAAGGTTTGTCAAACATGACCTTCCAGGCACATATCCATGTTGACTGTTCTTGATCAGACCCTGTTGATCCAGATGCTTATATATATTATCTCTAAGTATCCTTTCCATTAATTTGCCCTGACATCTGAAATATTTCTGTCATAGCCCCTGCTATCTCTACACTAACGTTCCTCAAGGGTCTTAGGGAATATCCTGTCTGGACCTGGAGACTTATCCACTTTTACATCGGGAACAATCTTCCTACATCTAGCCTGTCCAACCACTTAAGAATTTTTAAGTCTCTATAAGATCCCCCCTCAATCTCCTAAATTCCAGCGAGTACAAGCCGAGTCTATCCAGTCTTTCTTCATATGGAAGTCCTGTGATCCCAGGAATCAGTCTGGTGAACTTCCTCTGTACTCCCTCTATGGCAAGAATGTCTTTCCTCAGATTAGGAGACCAAAACTGTACGCAATACTCCAGGTGTGGCCTCACTAAGACCCTGTACAACTGCAGTAGAACCTCCCTGCTCTTGTACTCAAATCCTTTTGCTATGAATGCCAACATACCATTCGCTTTCTTCACAGCCTGCTGCACCTGCATGCCTACTTTCAATGACTGGTGTACCATGACACCCAGGTCTCGTTGCATCTCCCCCTTTCCTAATCGGCCACCATTCAGATAATAGTCTACCCTCCTGTTTTTGCCGCCAAAGTGGATTTTGGTCACATTTATCCACAATATACTGCATCTGCCATGCATTTGCCCACTCACCCAACCTATCCAAGTCACCTTGCAACCTACTAGCATCCTCCTCACAGCTAACACTACCCCCCAGCTTTGTGTCATCCACAAACTTGGAGATGTTGCATTCAATTCCCTCATCCAGATCATTTATATATATTGTAAATAGCTGGGGTCCCAGCACTGAGCCTGGCGGTACCCCACTAGTCACTGCCTGCTATTCTGAAAATGACCCATTTACTTCTACTCTTTGCTTCCTGTCTGCCAGCCAGTTCTCTATCCACATCAACACTGAACCCCCAATACCGTGTGCTTTAAGTTTGAATGCTAATCTCTTATGTGGGACCTTATCAAAAGCCTTCTGAAAGTCCAGATACAACACATCCACAGGTTCTCCCTTATCCACTCTACCACATCCTCGAAAAATTCTACAAGATTCGTCAGACATGCTTTACCTTTCATACATCCATGTTGACTTTGTCCAATGATTTCACCACTTTCCAAATGTGCTGCTATCCCATCTTTAATAACTGACTCTAGCATTTTCCCCACTACCAATATTAGACGAACTGGTCTGTAATTCCCCGTTTTTTCTCTCCCTCCCTTTTTGTGGCACAACGGTATACGGTTATGCCAAAAAACAAGAACTTGCTGTTCAAACTGTGATTCAGGAGTCCGACTTTTGCACAGTAAAACAATTATTGACCTACACATTTTGAATGGATTGACTTTTTCCTCAGGTTGTCACATCAAGCCATGAAGGTGCTCACTGCAGTGTGCAGGGATAGCACCCAAAAAAAGCAGTACATTCTCTTTGAGGGGATCAGAAGTGTTTTGTTAAATGTTAATGTTACATTTAATACGGTACAGATTACTCACATTTCCAGCTCATTTTAAATGGTATTGACAATAATTCAGTTATAGAGACACTACAGCTGCAACATAAGGGAACTACGCTCTCGGGTCCATCCCGGATATCGAGTTGTTAAAAGATCTTGACACAAGTTCTCCCACTACAAAATTATGTAGTTGGTTATTGAAAATGTGTGAACATTACTTCACCAAGGGGTTCCAGCTACATCCTTAGTTATGACACTTATATCAGCACAACGACGGCAAACATTGCAAACGTTGTGGCTAGATAGGATGGAATTGGCTGCAGGTGCCACTTTATTTACATTCTGGTCTACACATCCAGAGTAGACTAGGGGTAGCATGATTGAAGATCATTTGAACACCCCACGGTTTCACTTCTATGTTATCTAGGCCACCAAAATCCTAAGAAGTATGGAATCAGCATTGTTTATTAGCTAACAAACAACTACACAAAGGAAGGTTGGTTCAGACTTTTTTCATAGTGGCTGCAGCAGGTTCTGGTTTATACAGATATTAACACTGCCGATTGTATATCTCATTCCACCCGGTCAGTATCAACGTCAGCGTATCATTTAGATAGTATGTTTACATCTCATTCCACTAGGGAAGCAGCTACATCGGCGGCCAAGGCAAGGGACGTGCTCTTTGACCATATTTTGACGGCCACCGGATGGGCAAATGAGCTAATGTTTCAGAATTTTTATCATCGGCCGATTGTCAATCCAGGACTGTTTGCCTATACCATTTTAAGTACCTAAATTTAAGGGGTACTGTCATTTGTTTACATTGTTAAGTAAACCCTATTTCTACATTGAATGCAATGTTACTACTAATGTATTTATTGCTCTTTCGAGTTAATCAATGCAGTGGGATACCGAGATTTGTAATCTGAGACATGAAATCACAAAGCTTTGAACTCTTCACAGAATCACTCACGTGACTCTGAAGTAAAATAGTAATATTAAACGAGAACTTACCAGTTTGAAGTTGGATCTTGATTTTATGAGGAGTTACGTTGGTGATTACGTGCCCGCCACGCCCAACTCTCTCTCATAAAGGATCATATGGTAGTTCTCGAGTCACTGATCTTACTATGAACTTCGGTGTTGTTTATTTGTGATTTCATACCGCTGCTTTGAAGTTTGGTGCGCATGCGGCCTGGCGGGCCTTCTTCATGTAATCACCAACCTCCCGATAAAACCAAGATCAAACTTCAAACTGGTAAGTTCTTGTTTAATCTTACTATTCTTGATTCGTGCAGGTGTCAGAGGTTATGGGGCAAAAGCAGGAGAATGGAGTTTGGAGTTTATATTTAAAATCGGTGAAGCCTTTTATTATATTAAAAATACTATCTGACAATCCACACAAATTAAATTATTTTGATGGGTCAAAGACACTATGAAGGAATAATAACGGTATAGTGTGCCATTAAAACAATAATACCTCAAACAAGAAGCATTTTCAGAGCCCATTACAATGGGTATCTAACATTTTCATAAAATTCACTGATTTATGAAGATTATGTGAATAAATATAGTCTGCGGAAAAGCAGGACATGGATAGACATGTTTGGATTTCCATTTTAATGACATATTTCAATAGCTCCTAGCACCTGCAAATTATAATGATGGTCAAATTGAACTCTTCCTGCTCTCTGCTAACTGCTAAATTCTGGCTATTGAGGTGTGTCACTAATTGCTTGAAGAAAAACTTGGGATCACTATAAAAAAAAGGAAACTTGGAGAGGCGCAGGACTCCGATATGGAATTAAGGCGAAATCTTGTGCGTAAACTTGCAAAAGGCATAAAGAAGGAGACGGACGGACAGACGGACAGAAGCAAAAATAAAACCAGCATAGATAGGAGCAAGTCCAAGAGGAGCACTAAGTACTAGGATAAAATACTAAACTGGAGATGTGGACAATAAATTGATGGAATTTGTGGTACAATAAGATACCAGCAGCACAAGCTTGGTTAAAATGAAATTTAAAGAGAGCGGAGGAAGGAAGAGGAGCAAATACACTACAAAATCCTCAGGATTACAAAGGTAAATAGAGAAGATGGGCTGACAAAATTGGAGGCAGTTGTTCTTATGGAGGTGAAAGGAGGCTATCTTCAAAATATAAAAAAATATGTGGTCAAAACCTTAGACTGGAATTGAACAGTTTACTAAAGGACTCTTCTAGCTCAAGGCAGTATCTGGAGATGAGCAGGATTCTGGAGATGGGCAGTTTATGGTTTTGTAAAGTTTAGCAGGATTACCTACTCCTTGCTCTTCAATAATGTGGATTGATCCCACTTTCACCCAATGTTATCAGTTGCTGGCAAAGCTTCAAACACAGCTATCATAAATCAAGAAACAGGTCTGTAATTTTCTGATACTCACGAGTAGAAAATTGCCACTTTATGTTTAGTTTCCCTCAGTGTATTGGCCTGAAATGAAATTGTTTTGTTATCATTTAAATTAGAATGAATTATAATGGATAGACATAAATCCTTTGCCTCACAAAATAGCCCTGAAACTATTTCCAGCAGTGATTCAGATTACTATCTTTCGCTCATTCAACTGCACCAGTCATTGAATATAAAATATGTGTCAATACCAATGGCATTCTTCTCCTGCACATCAACGTATTTATCTGATTGGGGCACTACTTGGACAAAGACCTTGGTTCAATCTGTAAACTGACTCTGAGCTTTTTGCGACAAATATTGGTGTGATTCTGAATCCTACTCCACTGCATGACCAGAATTAATCAAATCTTACACTTGGAATAGCCTGGTGGCACAGTGGTAGAGTTGCTGCCTTACAGCTTGCAGCACCAGAGACCTGGGTTCAATCCTGCCTACAGGTGCTGTCTGCACATAGCTTTGTACGTTCTCCCCATGACCGTGTGGGTTTTCTCCGAAATCTTCGGTTTCCACCCACACTCTAAAGACATACAGGTTTGTAGATTAATTGGTTTGGGTTTGTATACTTGAATCAAGGACCAGAGGATAAAGGTTTAAGGTAAAGGGGAAAAGATTTAATAGGAATCTGAGAGGTAACGTTTTCACACAAAGGGTGGTGGGTGTATGGAACAAGTTATCAGAGGAGGTAGTTGAGGCAGGGACTAACCTAACATTTATAAAACAGTTAGACAGGAACATGGATAGGATAGGCTTGGAGGGATATGGACCAAATGTTGGGTTGGTCCTACAATTGGTGTAGCTGGGACAAGTTGGTCAGTGTGGGCTAGTTGGGCCAAAGGGCCTGTTTCCACATTGTATCACTCTATGACTCGATGACATAAGAACTTTGAAAGCAGTAAGATATAAAATGGTGTATAGAAAAGAACTGCAGATACTGGTGTATACCGAAGTTAGATAGAAACTGTTGGAATAACTCAAGAGGGTGATAAAAAGGATGGTTGACTTTTCTTCAGACTGCCTAAATGATACAAAATGATGCTGGAAATGTGGCAACGCTAGTGTAATTTACTATTTTTACACTCTTGTACTTATGTATGATAGTTTATGTATACTAAGATTTTACTGAATTGCGTACAAAAAAATGAATTTTGCTGTATCTCGGTTGGTGTGGCAGCACCTAAAGGCAGCGGCTCGACTACAGTCGTCCGTCTTTTTTTTTTTAATTTTTGTCTTGTTAAATGTATTTCTTGAGCTTAGTTTTTATTATTTTTTTGCTGTGTATATGTGGGGGTTGTAGGGGGGGATGTGGGGGAAACTGTTAGTCTCTTCCCTGTACGGGGACCCAACATTTTCCCTGTTGGGACTCCAGTGTCGTTGGGTCAAACATTGTGGAGCCGGCGGCGGCCTCCAACCAGGACCAACCTGAGGACTCCAGTCGTGGAGCCTGCGGACCTAACATCGCGGAGCTGGCCGTCTTCGGAGAAGGGAGAGCTGTGGCGGCGCTCGGCAGCGACCCGACTTTGGAGCTTCGGAAGCTCCGGCTGCAGGCCTGGTGAACAGGAACATCGGGAGTTCACAGGTTCGTCTAGATGCTGCAGTTGGACTGCTGGACCGCGGGTGAAAAACAAAGGGAAGAGATAAGACTTTGCCTTCCATCACAGTGAGGAGGTGTTGGAGACTCACTGTGATGGATGTTTATGTAAACTGTGTTAAGTGTGGGTCTTAGGTTTTTTTGTAATGTAAAAAACTGTAGAAATTGCAATTTTGTTCAAACCAAGTTGTTTGAATGACAATAAAAGGCATTCTATTCTATTCTTCATGTGACAATAGAGTACCATTGAACTATAGGCCATTGTTTCCAGCATTGAAAACCATCCCAAAATGCTTCACAGCAATGTATTCAATTAAATTGGCGAGGGCAGGCCCACTTTGTTTGAGAATGCAAGATCAAGGAGTAGTGAATCACGTTCAAGGCCACAGTGGCGTTGAGAAGGATAGAGATGGAAAATGCAATTGGAATAGTCAGAGAAGATGTCTTCAGTGAGAGATATTTTAGTATTGAAGCAGGGAAATTTTTTACTGGAAGTTCCGTGAAAGATGTTCTTGGAATGTGGGAAGAGGATTAGCTTTATGCAAAATTAGGAAAGATTGTGAATAGTTTGGTTTAATAGTAGATAATAACTGGGGTGGGTTGGGAGGGAGGGGGGTAGAAGAATTAATGGTGTTCCTTTCCTGTATCTATCACAAATGACAGGAATCTAATATGCCAAGGAGACACAGAAGCTGGAATAGATCATTTAATCCCTCAAGTCTGCTCCATAATTCAATAATGCTAGCGCTGATCCACAATCTCAAATCCACTTTACTGCTCGATCCTCATGTCCTTTGATTCATTTAGTGTCCAAGAGACTATTGATCTCTGTCTTGAAAATGTTCAATGACTGAGCACCTACAACCCCTTGGGATAGACAAGTCCAATGACTTACAACCTTCCGAGTAAGGCATTTCTCCTAATTTTTGTCCTAAATTGTCGACCACTTATCATGAGTCTACGCCTTCTAGTTTTGGCATTCAAACAAAAGGAAATAGCTTCTCAGCCTCAGTCCATCTCAGAATATTATCAGCTTCAAGATCACCTTTCATTCTTCTAAATTCTGGTGAATATAAACTAATCTCACTCAATCTCTCATCATAGAACAACTCCTCCTTCCCAGCAATCAGCGGGAATCAATCTTGTGAATCAGCTTTGGAATGACTCCAAGGCATATACTTCCTTAGGCACGGTGAGTAAAACAGCACACAGTATTCCGAGAGAAGTTTCACCAAAGCTCTGTACAAGTGCGACAAGTGTTCTTTGCCCTTGTACTCCAAATCCCTTGCAATTAATCCAACATATCGTTTGCTTTTTTAATTGCTTGCTGAACCTGAATGTTAATTTCTTCTGCTCTGTGAACGAACATGTCAAGATCCCATTGTACAGCACCATTTAGTCATGTCTTACCATTTGAAAAATATTCAACTTTTTTTTATTATTCCTATTAAAATGAATAATTTGTTGCGTCACACATTATAATTCATTTGCCATGTTCTTGTCCATTTACTTAATCTGCACACATCCAGATTGTTTGTGTTCTCCTCTTAACTCACTATTCCATTTAGTTTTGTTTCATCAACAAACCTTCATCAGACGCAGACTTAATTCAAATTTTGAAAAGCTGAGAAGTTGCGACCTAGAGAAGTGATCCTTATTTCACTCAATTAGTGTACCCTGCCAACTTCAAAATAATATTTCTATTCCTGCTGTTTTCCTCCTTTAAAGCACTCTCTTACTATGATAATACATTGGCCACAAAGCCTTGAACCTTACTTGGTGTAACAATATTTTGTATGTTACCTTGTGATTATGGATCGAGCTGCCTAAGGCTGTATTTGAGGCAGGTGCCATAACAGCATTTAAAGCTGCATGGATTGGAAAGGTTAAGAAGGATATAGGCCAAACATGGGCAAATGGGACTAACTTAGATGGGGCACCTTGATCGGCATTGACGAGTTGGGCTCACTAGCCTGTTCTTATACTGTATAACTCTATCACTCTACATTCAATTAACTCAATTTCCAGACTGTATAAAATGATTAAAGAAAGAAAACTAAAAGACATTTACCTTCAGATGGCCTATATGAAGGTAATGTCTTCTAGTTTTCTTTCTTTGACTATTTTTTTTCTATTCTATTTAGTTTAGTTTAAAGATACAGAGCGGAAACAGATCCTTCGGCCCACCGAGTCCGCGCCGACAAGCAATCACCACTCCTTAACACTACCCTACACACACTAGGGACAATTGTACATTTATACCAATCCAATTAACCTACAAACCTGTGCGTCTTTGGAGTGTGGGAGGAAACCAAAGATCACCGAGAAAACCCACGCAGGTCACGGGGAGAATGTACAAACTCCGTCTAGACAGCACCCGTTGTCAGGATGAAACCCGGGTCTCTGCATCGTAAGGCAGTAGCTCTACTGCTACGCCACCTTGGTGCACTATTACTCTAATAATATTTAAATACTACTTAATTTGTTTTAAAAAATAAACATGTGAGATTCCTTGGCGACGACGAACCATTAAATTACCGAGGAAAAAGAAAAGGGTTATTATGTTTATACTGGTTATATTGCACAGTGGATCAGGACATCAAAATAGCAAAATGGTTTAGTATATTCAGCAAACATTAAAATTATTATGCACCAGCATCTTCTTTTCAATGAAGAGCCTTCGGGAGATTTTCTATATTTGAGGGACTGTATAACTGAAAGCTATTATGATTGTTATCATCTTTCTAAAATCAAAGATGTTTGTGAGAAGAAGGAGTTTTAAAGAGGATCTGATGATTAAGGTTTATACATAAACTTATTATACATATAGTTTTATACAGTACTTTCTGCCATCGGAAGAGGTGGAATCAAGAAACAAATACTGGATTTAAGAGGCATTTAGGCATGCACTTCAATAGGCAAAACGTGAACGATACAGAATAGGGTTGCTGCAGATGGGCAAAAAGGCTGGAATGATGTGGCCATGTATCTGTGCCCGATAAGAATATGACTCTATGTAAGTCATTAGTTCAAAAGATGCACTTAAAACATGGCTTCTGGAGAACAATTGTGCTTTTGCTTTATTATGTTTTCCTATACATTTCTTAGGACGCCACGGTGGTCCCAAAATTGCATTTAGTTTAATTTAGTTTAGATATACAGGACGGCAACAGGCCCACCGAGTCCACGCCAACCAGCGATCACCTTTACACTAGTTCTATCCTACACACTAAGGACAATTAACAGAAGCCAATTCACCTACAAACCTGGACTCTTTTGGAATGTGGGAGGAAAGCAGAGCACCCAGAGAAAACCCACGTGGTCACAGGTAGAACGTGCAAACTCCATGCAGATAGCACACATCAGGATTGAACCCGGGTGTCCGGCGCTGTAAGGCAGCAACTCAATCACTGCGCCACTGTGCTGCCACTGACTAAACGTGTCCCAAGAAGAAGGCCTCAATGTTGAAAGAGGCAGAGGATAATGACTGGCCAGCAGATGACAACACAACAGTTGAGAAGGCAGATGAAGGCTGTGGCTGGAGGAGACTCCCAATTGTCGTGGAATCTATGCTGTTGGACCCAGTTCTGATTCTGTCAAGGACCGCGTGTTTGCTGTTCATGCACTAGTTGAAAGATGTCACATTTAGCCTTTCATCACTCTGCAATTTCTTGCGGATTTGGGCAGGTATGTTGTCAAATCTAGCTCTGATGCACATCCATAGGATACATTAGTAGAAGATGCTAAGAGTTATTGGAGATATGCCTAACTTCCTTTGTCTTCTGTGCAAGTAAAGGCATTGGTGTTATGGCAGGAGCTTAAATTGAGTTGATCCAGGACAAATTGTTGGTGATACTTGGGAACTTGAAGCTTTGGACAATCTCCACTTTTATTGCAGAATGTTGCATGTTTGCAAGGTGATTATTCTAATCCTCTGGCTCAAATGAAGCACAGAAGTATTTAGCTTTCCCTCAAAGCTGTCCTTGCCCCCCTCAACTATCATATTTCCCAAGAATTTTGTTAAACATACAAATACATTTAATTTTCTCTAAATTCTCAACTCACCATTGAAGAGTGGAGTAAATGTCTACCCTTTATTCTCCCTCATTAAACCTGAACATCAGTGGAAAACTGTGGTCAGGTTTTTAGGTTTCAAGCATTTTAGCATCTTACCTGACCCAAGCCAACACTTTCCAAATTAAAATTCACCCCATATATCAGAAGGTTATTTTTAAATTAATTAATGCATTTGGCAAAAACATTACTGCAGCTATCCTTTGATAAACTGTTTGCAGCTGATGACATGGCTTTGCTATTTTATAATTACCACTTTCTGGATAGGGGTGTTTTAGGACCATTAGTGGATAATGTTCATTTCACCATGCCTGAATAATTATCATTCTGGTTTTAAGTAGTCAGAAATTAGCATGTTTCAATAAAATTGTTCCATTCTTTCTAATTCACTAAAGCACGCATTAGAAAAAAAGTAGGGAATTTGGTCAGTTGGAATACATAGATCAAGCCTGATGTAAATCGTCTGAAGTTGGGTACAGAGTTGAATTTACTGAAGTAATCTGAGAGCTCTTTTGGGAGGACAGTGAGATTAATGTTCATTCCCCAATGATAGTAGTTGCTGAAAATTTGAAATTGATTGTAATATCCAAGTTATACTCAAATGGTCTAACAGAGCCTGTGGAGAATGAAAAGGTTTTAACATTTAAAAATGATAACATTTCAACAAAATTATTTATTTTTCAGCCTAGTGAATTAAACAATGGGCATCGCATATGCCAACCAGTAGATTACTATCCTGGAATTAGGGATTTAATGGTGAATTGTCAATTGTAAATGTAAACTTTTTGCTTGCAAATGTACTCAATGCCATTTTCTAATCAGCAGCCAATATCTCATACATTTAATGGAGTTTTTTAAGGAGGTGACAAACAAGACTAATGAGAAAAAGGTAGCAGATGTTGTTCACATGTACTTTGGCAAAGCCTTTGACATGGTCTGTCATGGTAGGCAGGTCTGCAAGGTTGAATCGTATGGGATCCAGGGTGAGATAGTCAAATGGATATAAAATTGTCTTGGTGAAAAGAGGGCTGTTACTCAGCTTGGAAGCTGTGACAGTGGAGTGCCACATGGATCGGCGCTGGGTCCACTGTTGTTTTTCAACTGTATTAATCATTTGGATGACAGTGTTGGTAACATGATTACTAACTTTGCAGATGACACAAAATTGGTGGCCTAGTGCGCAGTGAACAGGATTCACATGAACTGCGCAAGTGTGCGAAGGAATAACAGCTGGAATTGAGCTCAATAAACAGAGTGGCTACGAAGGTGTTTGGCACACTTCTCTTTAGTGTGCAGGGAACTGAGTACAAGAACTGGAGTTACAATTGAATGTCATTGATTACACCACATTAGGAGTACCTTGTGTACATCTGTTCACCCAGCTATAGAAAGGATATCATTACACTGGTAAGGGTGCAGGAATAATTCATGTGTATGATACAGGGACTGGAGGGCTTAAGTTATGAATGAAGGCTAGATAGTCTGCATGTTTTGTTTTTCTCTGGAGTATAGAGACTAAGGGGTGTTGAAATGTATATATGGGTTTTTCTGTAAATAAGGGTACCAACCTGTGACATGGGTAGCCAAATTTGAAAGTTATTAAATCATAATGAAATACCAGAGCATTCAAAATGGGCCTACCTATGATAATTATGAGCTAATTTGTGATCAAAATCAACCAACATTTGACCAAAATGTAATAATTTCAAAATATAAAAAACAAACGAGAATTTTTTTTATTTATAAGACATATGGGACAGTTACTGATTTCTAAGCTCCCTTACAAATTGTCAGCACCTAGCCCACCACGAGGCCTGTAGTTCACGCCAGGTTCATAATAATCGCATTGTTTGAAATTGTTTTTAATCGCGACCAGTGCAAAAACATACCAGTTATAGCATTGACAACGTGAGACAACGGGAGGGACATCAGAATGAGACATCGCTAAAATAGATGAGCAAACTAGGTGTTTATTTCATGATTTTAAGTTCTATTCATTATTAAGTATTTCAATGGAAAGCTTAAACACAAAATATATCCAATAAAAAAATAAACAATAAATATAAAAGCAGTTATTCTGCTTTTAATTCATACATTTCACATGTGACCAAATGGACGCTGCTACTTACATTCTGCTGCAAAAACGTAGGGCATCAGAAAATCCTTATCGGGTGATAAACGACAAAAATCGTAAGCATAATCAGAATATAGCTTACATAGTTAATTATTGTAATATTTCGTATAAATCAGCCTAAATTTTGATGAAATCCCGTTTCACAATATCACAAAAAAAGGCATATCTGATATTTTTTTCCAGAAATCGATAAATTGTAGGTGGATTCATACATTTTGGAGAATGATAAATGTAATCCCATTATTTAGAAATTGAAACAGAAAACTACAAACTACAGATTGGTATTAGAGAACATGATGGAGGTTTTTTATAAACTCTGATATTGGAGGACATAGGTTTAAAGTGAATGGGGAAATGAATTAATAGGAATCTGAGGGGTAACTTTTTCACACAAAGGGTGGTGGGTCTTTGGAACAAGCTGCCAGAGGAGGTAGTTGAGGCTGGGACTATCCCAATGTTTAAGAAGAAGTTAGACAGGTACATGGATAGGACAGATTTGGAGGAATATGAACCAAACACAGGCAGGTGGGACGAGTGTAGCTGGGGCATGTTGGCCAGTGTGGGCAAGTTGGGCTGAAGGGCCTGTTTCCATACTGCATCACTCTATGGCTTTAGGACTGAAAATATCAAGGTGATTCAACAAAGTCAGCATCGATTTCTGAAAGATAAATTGTTTTTGTAAAAAAACTGAAGTAACTGTAGAATAGATAAGGGAAAACTAGTAGATGGGCTGCACTAGGGGTTCATAGAGCTTTTAATAAAGGCTCATAGAAAGATTAGTGTGCAGGATTAAAACCGATTGCACTCGGAGTGACGGATTGAAAGTTGATTAAAAGACGGGGACCAGAGTGGGAATAAATCAGGGTGGCAGGCATTGGATGCCTTGTTTGCCAGTGGTGATGAGTGAGTAAATCATTGACACAGAAGTACTTTGGGATGTCTAGAAATCACAATGAGCTATTCTATAAATCCATGTTCAAGAGTTGAGTTAAAATTGTTTAATTGTCATATGTCATATGTACTGGGACCAGAACAATTAAATTATTACTTTTGCAACTTTTACAGGCAACTTAAACACAACAATCTAATAAATAAATACACAATGAATTATGAGTTATTCGAGGTGAACTTGACCATGTCAGTGTACATTCTTTATTCATGCCGCAAGATATAAAGGTCTCCTATACTATTGAGTCCAAAATGTAAAATTATTGTCTGTATGAGACAGCAGCTCAGCATTGTGTCGTGGAAATGCACAAATGGATTACTATTCTGGTGTTTTGGTGATTGCTCTTGATGATCAGGAGCTATTCATAGTGTGTGTCAATGGTTCAGAGTGCAATTTTGGTCTCAGACCCTAAATAAAGTATTGACTTGCCATAAATCACATGGTTTTAGCTTTATTATTGTCATGTGTACCAAGGTTCTTTTTGTAGATATGTATATAGCGCTGCAGAAACTGTGCACCTTATCCCCCCCCCCCCTTTTTGTCGTCTTGTTTTTGCACTGAGTAGGAGCAGTTTTTAATCTCACTGTACATCTGTGTAGTGACAATAAAAGGCATTCTGATTCTGATTCTGAGGTTCAACGAAAAGCTTTGATTTGCATGCTATTCAATCAAATTACATTAAATCCATGCATAAATACAATCAAGCTAAACTTAAGGACAACAGGTAGAACAAAGTGAAAGATTTAAAATGTAGAATATACGTAGTTCTCAACATTTTAGTGCATTAGCTTCATAGACAAAGTCCAATGTCTGCAATAGGGTAGACTGCACCTTACCTTATGGAAGGATTGTTCAGAAACCTGATAACATATGAGAAGAAGCATATGAGATACCATGAACAGGTATGTACTCACTAGAGCTTAGATTTCATGCCTACATCTGTGTGCCAGGTCCAGGAATAGTCATCAAGAACGTAACACTAGTGAGGACATACTACATACAAGAGCTCAGAAGAATGAAAAAGGACCTATTTAACTAGATCCATCGAAATCTACAATGACATCTGCAAGCTTCATTAAATTAGCTCTACATTCTCCATTAGGTACAAAAAAAAGAAAAGTTAACCCTGTCTCTCAGCTTGACCTAATGTCAGCACAGTGTCCCACAAATTGGAGGTTCTAGTCTTACAATTTATTTAAGGCCAATTCAGACATGTTTCATATTCTGGAAGCACATAAAAAAAACACTATTATCTCTGGTAATTTTATTTGAGGTTGTAAAGTTAACTGTGCAAAGAAAGATTTGCTTTATTTATAATCTACACGATGAGGAATTGCACTCACCCAAGCTGACTTTACCTCCATCATTTGGTGTTTTATTTATTATGATTAGGTGAAGGATCATGTGAGCATACCTCTGGATTCTGAATCTTGCTTGAGTCCGTGTCTACAAATATAGTTCTCTTCAAAACTGGATTATAAACCATCCCTGGTTTAGAACGGTAAATTGCTACTTAATTTAGTTTAGTTTATTGTCATGTGTTCCGAGGTACAGTGAACATCTTTTGTTGTGTGCTGTCCAGTCAGCAGAAAGACAACACATGATTGTAGAAAGCGGATTCAGGGGCTATGGGGAGAAGGCAGGAACGTGGTACTGATTGTAGATGATCAGCCATGATCACATTGAATGGCGGTGCTGGCTTGAAGGGCACCTATTGTCTATTGGCCATTGTGTATTGTAATCGAGCCATTACAGTGTATAGATACATGAAAAGGGAATAACGTTTGGTGCAGGGTTAAGACAGCAAAGTCTGATCAAGGATAGACAAAGGGTCACACAATGAGGTAGATAGTAGTTCAGCACTGCTCTTTGGTTGTGCAAGGATGATTTACTTGCTTGGTAACATCTTGGAAAAAACATTTAACAGTAGGACTATCATTTATCATGGATTAATTTACAACATGTAGATAGACAATTTGGCCAAACTTATTGTAGACAATAGACAATGGGTGCAGGATCAGGCCATTTGGCCCTTCGAGTCAGCACCGCCATTTGATGTGATCATGGCTGATCATCCCCAATCAGTACCCCGTTCCTGCCCTCTCCCCATATCTCCGGACTCCGCTATTTTTAAGAGCCCTATCTAGCTCTCTCTCTAAAGTATCCAGAGAACTGGCCCTCACGCCCTCTGAGGTAGAGAATTCCACAGACTCACAACTCTCCGTGTGAAAAAGTGTTTCCTCAACTCTGTTCTAAATTGCTTATCCCTTATTCTTAAACTGTGGCCCCTGGTTCTGGACTCCCCCAACATCGGGAACATGTTTCCTGCCACTAGCGTGTCCAAACCCTTAATAATCTTATATGTTTCAATAAGATCCCCTCTCATCCATCTAAATTCCAGAGTATACAAGCCCAGCTGCTCCATTCTCTCAGCATATGACAGTCCCGCCATCCTGGGAATTAACCTTGTGAATTCCCTGCACTCCCTCAATAGCAAGAATATCCTTTTTCATATTTGAAGACCAAAACTGCACACAATATTCCAGGTGTGGTTTCACTAGGGCCCTGTACAACTGCTGACGGACCTCTTTGCTCCTATACTCAACTCCTATTGTTATGAAGGCCAACATGCCATTCGCTTTCTTCACTGCCTGCTGTGCTTACTTTCAGTGACTGATGAACAAGGACCAGTGGCAGGCAGTAACTAGTGGGGTACCGCAAGGCTCAGTGCTGGGACCCCAGCTATTTACACTATATATTAATGATTTTGACGAGGGAATTGAATGCAACATCTCCAAGTTTGTGGATGACACTAAGCTGGGGGGTAGTGTTAGGGGTGAGGAGGATGCTAGGAGGCTGCAAGGTGACTTGTATTGGCTGGGTGAGTGGGCAAATGCATGGCAGATGCAGTATAATGTGGATAAATGTGAGGTTATCCACTTTGGTGGCAAAAAGCAAGAGGGTAGACTATTACCTGAATGGTGGAAAATTAGGAAAAAGGGAGATGAACGAGACCTGGGTGTCATGGTACACCAATCATTGAAAGTAGGCATGCAGGTGCAGCAGGCAGTGAAAAAGCAAATGGTACATAGAAACATAGAAACATAGAAAATAGGTGCAGGAGTAGGCCATTCGGCCCTTCGAGCCTGCACCACCATTCAATGTGATCATGGCTGATCATCCAACTCAGTATCCCGTACCTGCCTTCTCTCCATACCCCCTGATCCCTTTAGCCACAAGTGCCACATCTAACGCCCTCTTAAATATAGCCAATGAACTGGCCTCAACTACCTTCTGTGGCAGAGAATTCCAGAGACTCACCACTCTCTGTGTAAAGAATGTTTTCCTCATTTTGGTCCTAAAGGAATTCCCCCTTATCCTTAGACTGTGACCCCTTGTTCTGGACTCCCCCAACATCGGGAACAATCTTCCAGCATCTAGCTTGTCCAACCCCTTAAGAATTTTGTAGGTTTCTATAAGATCCCCCCTCAATCTTCTAAATTCCATCGAGTACAAACCGAGTCTATCCAATCTTTCCTCATATGAAAGTCCTGACATCCCAGGAATCAGTCTGGTGAATCTTCTCTGTACCCCCTCTATGGCAAGGATGTCTTTCCTCAGATTTGGAGACCAAAACTGTACTCAGTACTCCAGGTGTGGCCTCACCAAAACCCTGTACAACTGCAGTAGAACCTCCCTGCTCCTATACTCAAATCCTTTCGCTATGAATGCTAACATACCATTTGCTTTCTTCACTGCCTGCTGCACCTGCATGCCTACTTTCAATGACTGGTGTACCATGACACCCAGGTCTCGTTGCATCTCCCCCTTACCTAATCTGCCACCATTCAGATAATAGTCTACCCTCATGTTTTTGCCACCAAAGTGGATAACCTCACATTTATCCACATTGTACTGCATCTGCCATGCATCTGCCCATTCACTCAGCCTATCCAAATCACCCTGCAGCCTCCAAGCATCCTCCTCACACCTAACTATACCCCCCAGCTTGGTATCATCTGCAAATTTGGAGATGTTGCATTGAATTCCCTCGTCCAAATCATTAATATATATTGTAAATAGCTGGGGTCCCAGCACTGAGCCTTGCGGCACCCCACTAGTCACTGCCTGCCATTCTGAAAAGGACCCGTTTACTCCTAACCTTTGCCTCCTGTCTGCTAGCCAGTTCTCTATCCACATCAATACTGAACCCCCAATACCGTGTGCTTTAAGTTTGTATGCTAATCTCTTATGCGGGACCTTGTCGAAAGCCTTCTGAAAGTCTAGATATAACACATCCACTGGTTCTCCCTTATCCACTCTACTAGTTACATCCTCAAAAAATTCTATCAGATTTGTCAGACATGATTTACCTTTCGTAAATCCATGCTGACTTTGTCCAATGATTTCACCACTTTCCAAATGCGCTGCTATCCCATCTTTAATAACTGACTCTAGCAGTTTCCCCACTACCGATGTTAGACTAACTGGTCTGTAATTCCCCGCTTTCTCTCTCCCTCCTTTTTTAAAAAGTGGGGTTACATTAGCTACCCTCCAATCCTCAGGAACTACTCCAGAATCTAAGGAATTTTGAAAAATTATCACTAATGCATCCACTATTTCTGTGGCTACCTCCTTGAGTACTCTGGGATGCAGACTATCTGGCCCTGGGGATTTATCGGCCTTCAATCCGTTCAATTTACCCAACACCACCTCCCGGCTAACCTGGATTTCACTCAGTTCCTCCATCTTATTTGACCCCCGTTCCACTGCTATTTCCGGCAGATTATTTATGTCTTCCTTAGTGAAGACAGAACCAAAGTAGTTATTCAATTGGTCTGCCATGTCCTTGTTCCCCATGATCAATTCACCTGTTTCTGACTGCAAGGGACCAACATTTGTTTTAACTAGTCTCTTTCTCTTTACATATCTATAAAAACTTTTGCAGTCAGTTTTTATGTTCCCTGCCAGTTTCCTTTCATAATCTATTTTCCCTTTCCTAATTAAGCCCTTTGTCCTCCTCTGCTGGATTCTGAATTTCTCCCAGTCCTCCGGTAGGCTGCTTTTTCTGGCAAATTTGTATGCCTCATCTTTTGTTTTTATACTATCCCTGATTTCCCTTGTTATCCATGGATGCACCACCTTCCCCGATTTATTATTTTGCCAAACTGGTATGAACAACTTTTGTACTTCATCCATGCAGTCTTTAAATACCTTCCATTGCACATCCACTGTCAACCCTTTAAGAATCACCTGCCAGTCTATCTTGGCCAATTCACATCTCATACCTTCAAAGTTACCTTTGTTCAAGTTCAGAACCCTTGTTTCTGACTTAATTTTGTCACTCTCCATCCTAATGAAGAACTCAACCATATTATGGTCACTCTTGCCCAAGGGGCCACGCACAACAAGACTGCTAACTAACCCTTCCTCATTACTCAATACCCAGTCTAGCATGGGTACGTTAGCATTCATAGCGAGAGGACTTGAGTATAGGTGCAGGGAGGTTCTACTGCAGTTGTACAGGGTTTTGGTGAGACCACACCTGGAGTATTGCATACAGTTTTGGTCTCCAAATATGAGAAAATACATTCTTGCCATGGAGGGGGTACAGAGAAGGTTCACCAGGCTGATTCCTGGGATGTCAGGACTTTCATATGAGGAAAGACTGGATAAACTTGGCTTGTACTCGCAAGAATTTAGAAGACTGTAGGGGGGATCTTATAGAAACTTACAAAATTCTTAAGCGGTTGGATAGGCTAGATGCAGGAAGATTATTCCCGATGTTGTGGACATCTAGAACAAGGGGTCACAGTCTAAGGATAAGGGGGAATTCCTTTAGGACCGAGATGAGGAAAACATTTTTCACACAGAGAGTGGTGAGTCTCTGGAATTCTCTGCCACAGAAGGTAGTTAGGGCCAGTTCATTGGCTATATTCAAGAGGGATTTAGATGTGGCCCTTGTGGCTAAAGGGATCGGGGGTATGGAGAGAAGGCAGGTACAGGATACTGAGTTGGATGATTAGCCATGATCGTATTGAATGGTGGTGTAGGCTCGAAGGGCCGAATGGGCTCCTCCTGCACCTATTTTCTATGTCTCTATGTTTCTATGACCCCCAGATCCCATTCTACTTCCCCTTTTCCCAACTTGACACCATTTAGATAATAATCTGCCTTCCAGTTTTTGCTACCAAAGTGGATAACCTAACATTTATCCACATTAAACTGCATCTGCCATGCATCTGCCCACCCACCCAATCTGCCCAAGTCACCCTGCATTCTCATAGCATCCTCCTCACAGTTCACACTGCCACCCAGCTTTGTGTCATCTGCAAATTTGCTAATGTTACTTTGCATCCCTTCATCTAAATCATTGATGTATATTGTACATAGCTGCGGTCCCAGCATCTAGTCTTGCGGTACCCCACTAGTATCTGCCTGCCATTCTGAAAGGGACCCGTTAATTGCTACTCATTGTTTCCTGTCTGCCAACCAATTTTCTATCCATGTCAGCAGTCTACCCCCAATACCATTTGCCCTAATTTTGCCCACTAATCTCCTATGTGGGACCTTATCAAATGCTTTCTGAAAGTCCAGGTACAGTACATCCACTGGCTCTCCCTTGTTCATTTTCCTTGTTTCATCCACAAAAAATTCCAGAAGATTAGTCACGTACGATGTCTCCTTCATAACTCCATGCTGACTCGGGCCGATCCTGTTACTGCTATCGAAATGTGCCGCAATTTCATCTTTTATACTCCAGCATCTTCCCCACCACTGATATCAAGCTAACTGGTCTTAAATTCCCTGTTTTCTCTCTCCCGCCTTTCTTAAAACATGGGATAACTTTCGCTACCCTCCAATCCAAAGGAACTGATCCTGAATCTATAGAACATTGGAAAATGATCACCAATGCATCCACGATTTCTAGAGCCACTTCCTTAAGTACCCTCGGATGCAGACCATCAGACCCTAGGGATTTATCAGCCTTCAGTCCCATCAGTCTACCCAACACCATTTCTTGCCTAATGTGGATTTCCTTCAGTTACTCTGTCACCCCAGATCCTCTGGCCACATCAGGAAGATTGTTTGTGTCCTCCTTAGTGAAGACAGATCCAAAGTACCTGTTCAACTCATCTGCCATTTCCTTGCTCCCCATAATACATTCACCCTTTTCTGTCTTCAAGGGTCCAACTCTGGTCTTAACTATTTTTTTCCACCACATACCTAAAGAAGCTTTTACTATCCTCCTTTATATTCTTGCTAGCTTAATTCTGTACCTCATCTTTTCTCCCCATATTGCCTTTTTAGTTATATCCTGTTGCTCTTTAAATGACAGCCAATCCTCTGGCTTCCCGCTCCTCCCGCTGTGTTGTACTTCTTCTCTTTTATTTTTATACTGTCGCTGACTTCCCTTGTCAGCCACGATCGCCCCTTACTCCCCCTGGAATCTTTCTTCCTCTTTGGAATGAACTGATCCTGCACCTTCTGTATTATTCCCAGAAATACCTGCCATTGTTGTTCCACTGTCATCCCTGCTAGGGTTTCTTTCCAGTCAACTTTGGCCAGCTCCTCCCTCGTGGCTCCATATTCTTTGTTAGACTTTGTTCAGCATGAAAGAAATGGCTGTGTTTAAATTTACACATCATGTTTCCACGATCCCAGACAATCCTGTTCCTTCATGCATAACCTCAAGTACAATCAAATCATATCTAATGTGAATGTCAATATAGTTTTGCCTTGTTCACTGATTTTTGCAAGTGAATTACACAATCTCTAAACATACTTCCCCATGATATGTATCATGAAACAAGCAACATTGTATCTCAGACTTATATTTCCTGACCGTTAGCCTTTTGGAAAAGACTTCCATCTACAGCACTAGAATTTTAAACACAATTATAAAGTAATTACTTTTAATGACAGAAATGTTTTTTTAGCAATGCTTTGCTTTGCCATTAACTACTAGTTTCCCTACATAAAAAAATATTTTCAATATTTATTACAGTGAGGACTGATCACAGTAATGGACCTGTCCTACTTTGGCGACTTTGTAGGTGACGGCAGGAGACCAAGCAGTCGCCACATGGTCGCCACATGTTTGCGAGTGGTTGCCTCGGAGTCGCCTTCATGGTCGTGAGGAGTTCTTGCATTCTGGGAACTAGTCGCAGCCTCATTATAGTCGCCACAAATTTTTCAACATTGAAAAATTAGCGGCTACTAGAATGAAGCCGCCATGGAGAGTAACGGATATTCTCGTGCCGTAGGTGGGTCACCAGGAGGTCCTAGTGGGTTGCCAGGAGTTTGAAGGTTCTTGTAGGTTGTAGCCGGTGCTGACTGGTGAATTTCATTGACTCACTGGGAAAAAAAACATAAGCAGGAGTTTTCAGAAAACAAGGATAACGGACCGGTAATGTTAAATGTCCGCTGAACTTTACAGCCGTGTATCTCTGGCTTCTTAAAAGTTGTCTCCACTCCTACTCCCTCCTTCTCCCCCCTTTCCCTCCCCACGCTCCACACTCCCCCCCCCCCCCCCCCCCCCCCTTTTAAAGGACTTACCATACACTGTGCTTTAGTCGTCATAATTACAGCGGCAACATTCCTGTTCATCGTGGTGTGTGTCTGTATCATCTTGGCTTCGCACCATGTGAATTTTACGCAGACAGCGCTCCCCCCGCTTGCCTTGTCCCCCGCCTGCATAATGGGCTGGTGAAGGAAGCGATGTGTGTGTGTGTTCCATTCTGACAGTCACCTAAAACATCGCCTAAGTGGGACAGGCCCATTAATCACAGATTTACAGTAAAGTCCGGTTAGCATCAAAAGCTTTGCTCTGCACCTCAGTACACATGACATAAACTAAACTGAGACTAAACTGAACTGAACCCATACATATTAGTTTGCTCACCACACCACACTGACAATAATAAGGTGTATGGTCGAGAGCAGACTGGCTGGTGGCATGCAGGTTCAAGAACTCATTCCCATCAACCATCAACCACTACAAAAACCTAACTACAAACCTCCCACAGCACAGATCTACGCTGGATGATGTATGGGATTGCACTGCAAACTTTTGCTTGCACTATTATCTGATTAGTTTAACTGATAATTAATTGTACTGTTTGTTTATTGTCTATTCATTTGGTGTGTTGTGGCATCAATGTGCCTGAAAAGCTGCAGCAAGTAAGAATGTCATTGTTCTGGTCCCGATGCGTATGCCAATTAAACAATCTTGACTGGTCTTGACTTAGATGCTAACTATGTTTATCTTACATTTTTCTTGCAGAATGCTGAATGTGGCTTTCTCCACTCCCATTGTCCACGGGAATCACTAGGTAGAGGGTGAGGTGGTGACAAAGACCAAACATTGCAAGCAGAGTTGGGGATGAAAGCAAAAGATAAACCTGATGGAGTGAATAAAATGAAGGGTTTGCTAAAGAAATAATTAAGGGAATGTTAGAATCAATCTAAAAATAATCCAGATTTGCTGTATCATGTGAGTGGTAGCTGATAAAGCAAACTGATGGATTTCAAGTCAGCAATGCAATCCAAAACACATAAAACTTAAAAAGACCCCCTGTAATTCGAACTCTGCCACCATCCCCTATGCTCCCATCAGTATTTGCTAAGTGATTTGCATAGTGAGTTTTTTTCCCCAGTGATTTGCAGTGCATTGGACTGAAATTGTTTCCTTTGCCATAAACTAAGATAAAATGGAAAAGTTTGGCTGGATTTAATGGAAACATTTGAAACCTATGTAACTGAAGGTACTGATAGGCTCAATGTTATTAATTTATTTTTAATTCTAAGCAAATGTGCTACCATTGTGATTAATAGTGAACTAACTCAAAATCACAAAGCATTTTCAAACCATATTTAAATTTAAAATAGAATCATCACTTTAACAACAAAAAAAAAACAAAGTCAGCACCGGCGACCACCTATGTCACCTGGCGACACACTACGTCACACACTACGTTAACCTGGCGACAACCTACGTTAAACGGCCGACAACTACAACAGCACCTACGCCAGGAGAAGTCAAGCTACGCTGATTGACGTCAAACCCACTGTTGTCGACTGTCACCGAAAATGTTTCACTATGTTGAAATCCAGTGGCGACCAGAAAGACGCTACGACTCTTTGGGTGACCGAGGAGACTACACACGACCATACAGGTGAATCCCCGGCGACCATGTGGTGACAGCCTAGTTGCCTGTAGTCGCCTAAAAAATAACCCAAGCAGGACAGGCCCTTTACTCATTTTGTATAGAAAATGAAGAGAATAAATCTGTGTTTTTCTATGTTATTGATGACTATATCACAGTGACACTACTTAGGTATAGAAATTGGGTGGTCATGATATAGTTGGACAAAACGTTGATGAGTGTTGTGCTCAGTTTTAGTCACCTTGTTATAGGAAATATGTTATTAAACTGTAAAGGGTGCAGAGAAGATTGATAAGAATGTTGCCATGACTAGAGAGCCTGAGCTATAGGGAGAGCCTGAACAGCACTATAACATATTTACTGTGTTTTTTTTTTAAATGAATGACACTCATTAGTTAACTTTGTAAAATTACTTCATTGGAGAAGGGGAGAGAAGAAAATTACAGCCAAGGTTATTTCCATGAGCCTTCTATACATGAGCTTCCACCGGCAGGAAATCTTGTTGACTTGTTCTGGCTTCAACTTGGGATTGTTGTGGTCAAATAGCAGCATTATTCACCTTATTAAAGTTAGCATGAGATATTATATACTTCCTTTCCAGTTCCACCTAAAATGGTGCAAACATAAAAAACAAAAACTGCAGACGTTGGTTAATGCATAAAAGGACACAAAGTGCTCACAAAATGTAGAAACAAAGAAGGGTCTTAACTCAGAATGTCCACCTAGGAGTCTGAATAAGTGTCTTGACTCGAAACGTCATCGATCCATGTTCTCCAGAGATGCTGCCTGACCTGCTGAGTTACTCCAGCACTTTGTGTCCGATTGTGCAAACATATCCCAAGTAGATTTCAGTTAAAATCATAATGATAATGCACACAACACCCTTTTCTGCTAAGAAATACATGCATATGTGCATGCATGTCTTAAAAGCACAAGGTATTCTGAAATCTGCTTGACAGTTATGTCCTTAAACTATTCAATATGTTCCCATCCAGAAGATCAAAATTAAAATGAATGTACCAGATTCATATGATGGGGATATGAATATTCATTGTCAGATGATATTGAATTTAACAGTTAAATAATCAAGAAAGATAACTATAAAACTATATATTTGTGTGATTTATGCATATGCATTATCTGATGCTAAAATAAATGGTCAAGCACAAGAAACTACCACATCAAACGATATCAATCATAACTGAGCATTCAATTCTAACTGTCATATAGTGGAAAAATAAATTTGCATTTATATAAGATTTTTGATGTCCTCAAGATTTCTCAAAGTGCTTTACAGCCAATGTGGTACTTTTGAAGTGTAGTCATTGGGCCTATTTCCATGTAGCAAGGTCCATAAAGATCAACAAAATGAATGGTCAATTACTTTATTTTTGGTAGTATTGGTTGAAGGATACCTAGATCACAAGGACAATTATTTAAATACAGATTTGAGCGCAGTCAGAGCCTCTGTTTTATCTTGGATCTGAAATAAGGGTTTGGCTAGGCTCTGAAATTTGTATAAGCCGCCTAAATGTAGAGGAATATGGGCCAAACTCAGGCAAATGGAACTAGCTTAGATAGGGCATCTTGGTCGTCATGGATGAGTTGGGCCGAAGGGCATATTTTGGTGCTGTATGAATCCATGACTCTCGGATGTCAAGATTATGAATTGCGGCGGGGAAACAAGGACTGCAGATGCTGGAATCTTGCACAGCACACAAAATGCTGGAGTAGCTCACCAGGTTAGGCAGCATTTCTGGAGAACATGGGTAGGTGACGTTTTGGGACTCTTCTGGTGTTAGAGAGAAACACGTGATGTTGATGCGCAACCTTACAAAGAAGCAAAGGTGTTTAAGAAGGAACTGTAGATGCTGGAAAATCGAAGGTAGAGAAAAGTGCTGGAGAAACTCAGCGGATGCGGCAGCATATATGGAGCGAAGGAAATAGGCAACGTTTCAGGACGAAACCAAATGTTGCCTATTTCCTTCGCTCCAAAGAAGCAAAGGTGAATGAATGAATGATTAATATTACAACCTGTGACATGTCACAGTGAGATTCTTTGTTTTGCATGCACAGGTATGCAAAGAATCACCACATATAGTGCGCTGACAAAGTTACAAAGTCCCCTTTTAGCCCCCAGTGGTCCCCCTTTGTTCTCGGCCGCGCGTCTGGTATCCATGCCCGACTTCTGCCGTCCTCCACTGCCAATGCCATCCTCAACCTCCAGCCCATCCACACCTCATAGAAATAGAAAATAGGTGCAGCAGTAGGCCGTTCGGCCCTTCAAGGCAGCACCGCCATTCAATATGATCATGGCTGATCATCCAAATTCGGTACCCCGTTCCTGCTTTCTTCCCATATCCCGAGATTCCGTTAGCCCTCAGAGGTAAATCTAACTCTCTCTTGAATACATCCTGTCCTCACCCTCGACCTTGACCGTCGGCTTCCTCAACCTCTGGCGCCCTCCACTTCTACCGCCGGCCCGTCCTTGACCTCGACCGCCAGGCTCTCTCCTGACGGCTCCGTGGTGCCGACTCCGAGTCTGGCCGTGGGGACCCACTGCCCCCCTTTCAAGGGCCACGGCCTCCCGGGAGCTCATCGAGCCATTTTAAGATAGACTCAAAACATAATGACTGCTATACTAATGTGAGCATTGTTTCTTATTTATTTGAGTTAGTTAATGTTAATGGTGATCAAAAGTACAAAAGTTGAATTCAATGTACAAGCTAGCATTTTTCTCACCTGAACTTTGTATTTTCATTACATATCTCGGTATTCCACTTACACTACATCATTCACACACAATTCTTTCCCCAAGGTGATTGTATGGAAATGTTTCTTCCATATGTTTAAGAAAATACATACCTTAGGAATTACAAAATGATCTCCAAGATAAAATAATTCTCAGATTTATGTTTGATTATCATTGCGTAGTAAAATATGAATTAAAACATAGGAGTGCAAAAACAGGAAACTTGCCACTGTTTCTTTTGTCTGCATGACTATTCAGTACAATTGTGGATGATCAGTGATCTACAGTAAATGCCTGCACCTTGCTTTGACACATATACCCCAATACTAAGACTTTTATGACACATATACCTCAATATGTTTGAGGTATATGTGTCATAAAAGTCTTAGTATTGGATTTAAAATTAATATTTAACCTTGCATCAATTGTAATTTGTGGGGAATACAAAGTTCTACCACCCTTTACACATAAGGGGCAGCACAATGGCGTAGGGGTAGAGTTGTTGCCTTACAACGCCAGAGACCCTGGTTCACTATTGAGTATGGGTGCTGTCTGTACGGAGTTTGTACGTTCTCCTTGTGACCGTGTGGGTTTCCTTTGAGCTCTTCGGTTTCCCCCCACACTCCAAAGACGTACAGCTTTGTAGGTTAATTGGGTTGGTATAAATGTAAATTGTCCCTAGTGTGGATAGTGTTAATGTGCGGGGATCATTTGTCGGCGCAGACTCAGTCGCCTGAAAGGCCTGTTTCCGCGCTATAACTCTAAAACATACAATTGTTTCACTCCTGCAAGGCTTCCTGTAATATTTTAGATAGGTTGTTGCTTCAGACGGCCCCACCAGTGGAAATGATTGCTTTCTGTCAATTTACCAGTCTCCCTTAATCTCCTGAAAACTTTGATCAACTCCAATGCATTGCAACACCGACAGAGCTTCAAGGGAATACCAAACCTCTGTATAGATGAAAGAACAAAGGATGAGTCAAGTCATAGAACTGAAAGGGACAGGGATTATTCAAAAGGAGGTCTGACAGTCACGAGGCAGAAACTAAGTTTAGCCATATCCCCAGTTGTGTTCCTTCAGGATTCTTGACTTGCGAGATGATGGATATATTTTCAGCAGGAATCTTTTTTCCGTTTATAACTCATTTTCCCACTATTTTATCTGTGAAAAGAATTTCTCAGCACCTACTGTATGTCATTGTTTTTTTTTAAAAGATAATTCATGAATCTTTTAATTTCAGCTCCAGTTCCATCTGGTTAACCCTATCCCAACTACATTGTAGCCCAAAATAAGCCAGAAATTTATCAGTTACTATTTTTTGATATTTTCTCAAGGTTCCACAGATAATGGAGTCATGGGATTATTATTGAGATTTACAGAAAGATTATGAATTATTGTGAAAAATTGGAGATGGTCTGCTAGTAAGGTTTGTTCTGGATAAAATAAACCAGGGAACCCAGAGAAACATGGAAGGGTTGTGCAAATAAAGGGATGGTGGAACATAAAGCAGAGGGGACAGAATGGTCATCAAAGACTGCAAATTGCAGGGAAAATTATTTCACTGGTTTGAACGTAAGATTGGGAAAGGGAAAGTGCGGGGAATTGAAATGATTGGAGTAGATTGGAATCATGGACAAATGTACTTGGGACTATATAACTGACCTGGAGCTTGTGAATCAGGACTGGGAACAACTAGTACCCTCGGGACTCCTAACGTATGACAACTTTCCTGAAGCAGCTGGGTGGATTTCTTGACAGATTCCATAGAACAAAGCAAACATTCATGCACAATAGTGGAGTGGAGCAGCTTTGAAGTGACTAATTGGGCTTTAGCAGGAAGCCCCACGTCACAATACAGAAACTAGTATATGGCTATCAATTCCTTCATCATTAAAAATTCACAAACATCTGCAGACACAAAGTAGGGATATGTCAGTTTCATTGGAGGACAAATGACAAAATTTTCCCCGGAACACTATGATTTTATTAGTGGCTTTTGACCTGTATTTTAATGCCAAATCCAACTTTTCACTTATTATTAGATTGTAATCACTCCTTCAATTATAAATGAATTCCGACAACTGCCACTTTCAGGTAAGCCGCTTCCAAATGTTTATTGAGAATTTACACTGATTTGCTTGAAACCAATGGTATTTCCCCTCCCCAGCCCTTTTGATAGACCCTGATAGACCATTTTTGTATAGTGATATTGATTATCACCTTACAATTCCCTATTGCATCTCCCACCTGCTTATAGAGCTCTGTAACTGCTTTGTTACCTTTAACCAGCAGTCAATATTTGCCTTCAGTTACTATTTTACTGCATTTATTGACAGCAGGTACCACACAATAAAAGTTTTCCCAGGTGAGCAAATATTTCAGAAAAAATTACCTTTGTACTCAGGAAAGTGAAATGTTTTCAATCACACGTGACTTCAAACTGAAAAAAATAACAGGACTGGAGGGAGCAGGTGAAACGCTGTGGATTTATCTGCAGGATGTGCTGTTTTCAAACGTAGAAATAATCAGGGCAATTCTAACATTTAATCCCACATTCAAAATGTCTGCACCCTGTTTTATTGGAAATAAGATAGGATGGCTACCAATGTGCAATGTGTCTTGTAGAAATGAAACGCAGGCCACTTATAATTCTGTGCATTTTTATTTTAAACAATTTCATCCAAATACTCTGCTTTCAACGACAATCTCTCCTCCAAAACCACACCTTGTAATTAGTCTCCCAGCCTGACTGTAATCCCATTTTGCCTTACTCTGTGCTTCCTGCTCTCTGCATTCAGTCTAGTGCCTTGATTTTTCCTATCTGTCGGATGGGCAGACTGTCGGCCCAGCAGGTTCCCAACCCCTGTGGGATTCAATGCTGCAGATTTTCAAAGAACACGAACCTTGACGAAACTCTGGCAAATAAATCTGAAGGGTCTTCAACCTGAGACCATAACTCTGCTTCTGTTATCATATATGTTACATGACCTTCTGTGTTTCTTGCTATTTTGGGGTGGAGGGAGGGGGAGAGGGTTATGTCAGTGGTTTTTCGGTGAAATTTGCTGGAAATCTACACTTCCCAATTACGCAACCATCTACAAGCCTAAATTCCCACTGAACTCTGCACCATTAATGCTGCAATGTGATAGTAATTCATTCAAAGCAGGTGAGCATCTAATCAGCATAATATAAAGTTAATTAAAGGAATTGGATATTTCAAAATCACACGCAGCATTGTTCCACTGTGTTGGCACTCAGAGTGTTTGGCCATTTATGTCTCTGAATGAAAATTAAGTTTCCAGTTTTTATATTGCAGAAGTATCTTTTCAGCGTGCCATCTGTGAGGGATTACAATGGTGCCAAATATTTTCAAATGCACATGATTTCAAAACAAATTCTAGCATGTCAAGGACAAATTTTATTCTCACTCGTAGGGGCATCAGTTATTAAGGGACAGTTCAGTTTGGAAATACATTATGGAAAAAAGGCCCTTTAGCCCACCGAATCAACACTGACCATTGAACTCAAGTACACTACTTTGATATAGAATAAATGAATGAATTAATAAGTTTATTGGCCAAATATGTACACATACAAGGAATTTGCCTTGGTGCTCCACTCGCAAGTAACAACACAAAATTTTAGTAAACCATTAAGAATAAAACATAACACATTAAAACATTAAGAATCAAACATTATAGTTTAAACATGTTGTTAATATTGACCAAATTAAAGACACCATAAAATGGAGGAGCCCTGCATTTGTCAGAATTGCTTAACCTTTGTCAGTGGAAATTTACAGGCTGTGGATGGCGCCAGCCAGTCTAAGCCAGATTGATATGCAGGATGGTAAGAGATCCATGTGTTCCCCTCATTTCCCCTTAATTGACAAAATGTATAAAACTCTGCAAACAAACTTGAATGCATTAATGTGATTGGATTACTGCAAATGAATTGTAAATATTGTAAATAATGTTGCAAGACAGTTAACCTGCTGTTTGTTGATTGGCCAAAGTGTTAAGCCCTGGCAGGTTTGTTTGAGTGTCAGGGTAAATGTTGCATTATTCCGATAAGTTAGCTTCCTTCCAGAAGCTTCTCCTAGAAACAATGTATAGGAGACTCTGTAGTTGGTTTGGGGAACTGTCAATAATGTACTGATGTAATTAATATGTTTGATTGGATTGTAAAGAGACCACCTCTATGTAGTTCTGCCCCTCAAGGTTCATGGACCTAAAAAAGGTGGCTCTGTCTTAGATCGAGGTCAATCTTCTGGAAGTGCGCTTGGGACTGCGTGAAGTTTTGGAGTGTTTCTGCTTGCACAAGGCTGAAGGGCATGGCCAGGCAGAGACAAGGATCGAACCCACGGTGGTTTAGGTATCGTATAGGGGAATTTGTTGTGCAATCTAAAAATAAACATTAGTTGTTCCAGTGCTCGACTCAGTGGTTTTTGACTGAACTAGACTGGGGGAGGGGTGTGGGGGTAAGCTTGAGGAGAGCGTATTTACAATGTGAATGAAATAAAATACCAGAGCAAAAGGAGGCTACAGACTTTTGGTTATTGAGTAGAACTACTGCTTGTTGAAAAGAATCTGCTTTTATGTCTGGCTGTGGTGGCTTAGACAGTCTGGAGTCATGTGCCAGAGAGAAGTGCTTCAAAGAGTTTGTGGCCAAGGTGAAAGGGGTCAGAGATGATCTTACCCACTCGCTTCCCGGCCCTTGCAGGGAACTACAAGCCGGTGATACCACTGGTAGCAATGTTACAAAATTTTGAAATTTTAAAAATCAAGTCTGCAATTTATCCCATCAGATAAAGCATAAAAATAAGTTTAATTTGACACCTAATTCACTTTCATATCTTCAGTATTTAAAAAGTTAGGGCAATTTTCATACTCAGAAATTAGCAACTTGCTTCCTATTGCTTTTCCATTGACTTAACACAAAAGTTGTGATGGAGGACAGTCAAAAGCCCATAACTTCCTTAAAAATTAAGAGAACTGAAATAAATTTTCAGTTATTATAGATTGAAGTATTCTGAAACAAATATGAAACAATCTTACTTGGATGACCTGCATTAAAGCTTATAATTAGTTAGTTACCCAATTGTAGCCAATTACAGAATTCAATTACTAGATCTAAACATCTATCCATTTCTTAAGAAACATTTAAAAAAAATGTAAAGCCTAAGTGCCCAATTAACAGTCACACAATAATTCACAACATAACATGATTTTTAAATCTAATTGTCATTAATTTATAGGCCAAATTGAAGGAATTCAGTGTTTAATGCCTGTAAATTAATGGGCATTTTAAACAGCGTGCGAGTGGGATTTTATGGAATGTGATGGATTGGAACATTGCGGTTGTGGTGAATTTAAACCCAATATCAGCAGGAAAAATTCTGCCGGTTCGTATGGGGACTAAATCACTATTTTGCAACATGAAATATTGATTAAAGTCCCCTAAAAAAGCAAGTTTATATATAAAAATAAACAGCTTTCACTTACCTGTCCCCTACGTAAAATCAGTCCCCGTTGTCGGCGTTCACGGCATTAGGAGCTATTTTTTATTTTACTGCAGTGATGAAGTAGTCGGGTTATTTATCTAAAAAAACGGACTTACCGGCAGTCGGAACGCATCTCCAGAAATAGATCGCACTCCGACAACAGAAAGCTCCGGATCGGCAAGGGGAAAACCGCATTTTAATCCCGTCCCACCCCCCCCTTAAATGCGCCAAAGTCGCGCACACGGCCAACGGCAGAACTGCAGCACCGCTAAAGGTAAGTTTTGTAACATACCTACCACTGGGCCCCCATAGTTTTCGGTGCCCCGCCCCCACTCCCCACCCCCCACCGGGTAGCTCTCAATGCTCCATCTCAATCTCAATGCTCCACCTCAGTCGTGGGTCCCTCCTCCCTCTCGACGGTGTGGGTCCCATAGATACCGGTGGCTTGTGGCCTATTCCTTTGACCGTGGTGGGCGAGCCAGTAGATCCTCGGTCCTCTGTGTGATTCCTCAGTTGAAAAGGTAAGCCAAGGAAGGACAAGTGAAATGTTACTGTCAGATGTGAGGTATTGCAGTTTGGTTAAGAAAAACCAGGGCTGGATTAATACTGGAAATCATAGAGATCTGGAGAGTATTGCAGAACAGAGAGATCTGGGAGATACATGGTTCCCTAAAAATGGTGAGTCAGATGAACGGGCTGGTGAAGAAGATGTCTGGAATACTTGCCTTCATTGGGAAGAGTATTGAGTATAAACACAACATTATGGGGCTATGGGGTGAATGCAGGAGAATGGGGTTGACAGGGAAATATAGATCAGCCATGATTGAATGACTTGATGGGCCAAATGACCTAATTCTGCTCCTAGAACATATGAACCTATCAAGTTATGATGCCACACTTGGAGTATTTTAAGCAGTTGTGGTTGCCCAGTCATAAGAAAGTGGTACAAGAACAGAGAGACCCAAAGTGCATATTCATATTTTTCTGGAGATAGCTGATGTGGTTTATAAGTGGTTTAATAAAATACATGGAATACTTAGCTTTGCAAATCGAAGCATTGAATATAAAAGCAAGAACACCAAGCATAACTTTGCAAGTCAGTGGTAGGGCTAAGCTGGATCATTAGAGTTTTCACAGGAGTTCTGATAGTGCTTCGCATTACTGAAACTCTGAGGTTTCTTGGAGAAATTCAGATGTTACACTTAATTTTATTGGCACATTTCACAAATGCAGAAGGGAACTAATGAAGGAAAGTAAAGTTACAGCAGTTACCCATGTTTTCTGCAAGCAAGAACATTATACTAAGTTGGACTTGGTGGGCAGCAGCTTTTAATGTATTTTAATTTAGATTCAACTAGTAAGTTAGATGTTTCTGAATGATAGAAAACATGGCTATGTTGGAAACAATGGGACGGATAGAAGGAAACTTTAAAAGGACAAATAGACTGCTGAAATGTTGACATGGATGGAGAACTGGCTGGCAATTGGAAAAGCAAGAGTCAAGAGTGTTTAATTTTCATATGTACTGAAAATGGAACAATGCAAATCCTACTTGCAGCAGCATAACTGGCCTGTAAAAACATACTCATATATAACACAATAAAAAAGAGAAAGTTCCAAAAATATTTTTTTAAATGCATTAGTGCTAAACCCCCAATATTACTGCAATATTAATAAAGATTTCAAATCTTTACTACATAGTCAACAGTGACTCATGGGGTACCACAGGGTTAATTGATTCAACACCAGTTATTCATAATATATATTGAAGATTTGGATCAAGGAATTAAGCATGATGTTTCTGAGTCTGTGGATGACTCAAAGCTGTGTAGGAGTGTATGGTGTAAGGAGCATGCAGAAAGCATCCAGTACGTAGAAACAAGGAACTGCAAATGTTGTTTAAAACATAAAAGGACACAAAGTATCCAAGTAACTCAGCAGGTCAGGCAGAACCTCAGGAAAACACCGGAGACCCGGGTTTGATCCCGACTACAAGTGCTGTCTGTACAGAGTTGGTACGTTCCCCCCGTGACCGCATGGGTTTTCTCCAAGATCTTCGGTTTCCTCCCACACTCCACAGACACACAGGTTTGTAGGTTAATTGATTTACAGTATGCGGACTCAATGGCTATTCCGCTTGAAAATTGTGTGCAAATTTAGGTATGGTCATCTGAGGAATTATGTTCTTTCCATTGAGGGACTGTGGTGAAGGTTCACCAAACCAATTACTGGAATGGCAAGCCTCGTATGAAAAGAGATTGGGATAACTACATTTATATTTGCAGGAGTTTAGAAGAATGGAAGGTCACCTTATGGAATCTGATAAGAGCCCAATTAGAGCAAACAGACTACATGCCGGAAGGATGTTCTCATTGACAGTAAAGTCTAAAACCAAGCAACACTGCCTAAGGAAATGGGACAACCCAATTAGGACTAAGATGGGGAGACATTTCTTATTCCTAAAATCGGTAAACTGGTGCAATTTCCTTAACACAGAAGCTACTTTAAGCCAAATCATTAAATGTTCAGGAAAGGCTTAGATATAGTTTTAACTAGACTAAGTGGGACCTGTTGGGTCCCAGTCACACGGGAGGTCTGGTCCCCCCCAACACAACCATTCCCCAATGCAATATTTCACCACTCACCCGTTCCCCCAATGCAACCCGATTCCCCAAAGCAATATTCCACCCTTCAGGGGAGGGGGAGGGGGGGAGGGGGGTGTAGGGGAGGGGAGGGGGTGTGGGGGAGGGGGGTGTAGGGAAGGGGGGGAATGCAGGGGAGGGGAGTGGTGGGGGAGAGGGGGTGTGGGGTGTGGGGGAGGTGGTGTGTGAGGGAGGGGGGTGAGGGAGAGGAGGGAGGGGGTGGTGTGGGAGAGGGGGCTTTGGTGGATAGAGGGGTGTGTGGGGGTGTGGGGAGAGGGGTTTGTGGGTGGGGAGGTGGGGTGGTCCTCAGATGACCATACCTAAATTTGCACACAATTTTCAAGCGGAATAGCCATTGAGTCCGCATACTGTAAATCAATTAACCTACAAACCTGTGTGTCTGTGGAGTGTGGGAGGAAACCGAAGATCTTGGGGAAAACCCATGCGGTCACGGGGGGAACGTACCAACTCTGTACAGACAGCACTTGTAGTCGGGATCAAACCCGGGTCTCCGGTGTTTTCCTGAGGTTCTGCCTGACCTGCTGAGTTACTTGGATACTTTGTGTCCTTTTATGTTTTAAAGGTGTGTAGGGGAGGGGTGAGTGTGAGGGATGTGGAGTGTGGGGGAGGGGGGCATGTGGGGGAGGGGCATTGTGTGGCAGGGGGGTGGGGGGTGTGGGGGAGGGGGTCATGTGGGGAGGAGGGGGGGGTCATGTGGGGAGGGGGGGTTCGCACTCTGCTCACCCCGCACCTTCAGCTTTCGGCCTCACGCAGCAGATCCTGGTCCCACTCTGGCTTCACTCAGAGGCTTCCAGTTCAACTCAGCAGCTTTCAGCTGGTCGTGCTGGTCGCCTCAGAAGCAGCCCGCGAGCTGCTGACTCTCCGCAATCCGCAATCCGCTGACTCCCCATGAACCACTGACTCCCCGCGAACAACACACTGCCCCCCTTCAGCTTTTTATTCTCCTCGTCGCGTTATTGACAGCGGGTTCGGGAAGGGGCGGTTTTTACGATTTTTAAACCTTCGTAACTTTTGTACTATGTCACTGATCAGAACAAAACTTATTTGACTTGCAGCAGAGGAGAATGGTGACTAAAGTGGCGAAAAATTATAGCGCTATGTGATATCATTTTTGCACAAATTGAATTACAACGCAGACCGGAAGTGGTCAAGATGAGAGTTTTAGTTATATATAGATAGATGGTTAAAGAGATGAAGACACATGGAGTGAAAGCAGTAATAGGAGACTGAATTTGAATGTCATTATCATAGTTAATGGTAGAGCTGACTCAAAGAGCCGAATAACCTACTGGTGTACTTCATTTTGTTTGTTTCATTTCTATGGAGGGGAAAAATAATAACGTATTTCGTGCCTTACAACTCTTTGTTATATTGTTGCTTACATTTTTAAGGACCTTTGACATTTTTCATTTTATTTTTAATGATCTCTATGGCAGGAAATTGTTGAAAAAATAATCCAGTAGTTTATCTCACATGCGTTATTTGACCCCAATCATACTATGTCTGATTACAAGGTTTCACATTGAACTGAGGGACACAAAGAAGAAGAGTCTCAACCTGAAACGTCATCTATCCTTGTTCTCCTGAGACGCTGCCAGATCTGCTGAGTTACTCCAGGATTTTATGTCTTTTTTTGTATTACACGGTTGCGCAGCCGTAGAGTTGCTGCCGTACAGCTCCAGAAACCCGGGTTCAATCCTGACGATGTACTGTCTGTACAGAGTTTGCACGTTCTCCCCATGATCTGCATGTGTTTTCTCCAGGTGCTCCGGGTGCCTCCCACACTCCAAAAATGTACAGGTTTGAGGGTTAATTGGCTTGGTAAATTGTAAATTGTCCCTAGTGTGGAGGATAGTTCTAGTGTTTGGGGATTGCTGGTTGGTGCATCTTGGATGGGCCAACCAGCAGAGTGAAATTAGAAATTAGAATAAGTCTACTTACAGCCAAAGTGTCTAATGGAAGATATTTGCAAAAAGCTGGAGTAACTCAGCGGGACAGGCAGATCTCTGGTGAAAAGGAATGGGTGACGTTTCAGCCCTTCTGCAGACTGGTCTAATTGGAGGCTTAATAACATTATAACAGCCAAAGTGGATACAAGAAAGGATGAACATTTTCATCCAGATGATTGATAAGATTTAGCAACAGAACCCTAAAATGGATGTCAGTTGCACTTCAAATGAAATTTTCATCGTCATAGAGGGCAGAAACAGGCTCTTCGGCCCAACATGCGCTGCCTACCAATATGCCCTATCTGCATGTGCCATCTATCCACCCATGGCCCATATCGCTCTAAACCTTTCCGATCCATGTACCTGTCCAAATACCTTTTAAATGTTTTTGTAATATCGAGCACAATTATGAAGAGGACAAATCTACAAGATTACGGGAGAAAGGTTAAAGGGTGGTATTAAGTGGGCCAGTGCCCTCAAGAAATTGATACAGGTATGGCGCTCTAAATTATCTTAATCGGCATTGAAAGATTCAAAAATTGTATAACTGCATCATTCCTTATTTTAAACGCTCAAATAATCTAATGACGATAGTCACTAACATTAGTCACTGACTAATTTACTTCTGCTATTTATATTACATTTTGAGATGTGCTCAGCAGGTGGTTATCTGAATACCCTGCAAATGGCTGAATGCCTCTCCGGTGCTAGGTTGGAAAATACATGCTCATCCTTGATCTCTTGTCTTGGTTCCACCTCATCTGAGGATTTAGCATTCACCTATGTCTTGCCATTGTCCTCCACAGTAAATGGCTCTAACCTCAGGGATGTTTGCAGCAATGCTCAGTTGTGGATAACTCATTTATGGAGACATGAAGGACATTGTTCCATTAATAGATTTGGCCTGGGGAGTGTTGTGAATGCCAGAGAGGCCCATGATAATTTATGCAGTTCAAAAGCAGATGATAAATAGTGACACATGGCTTTATTCATGTTAATTAATTGCTTTACAGACTGTGATTAGCAAATTCATTAAGATTAATGTAATATTCAGCGCTTTCAAACTTTTTGTCCTCTTTGCAAATTACAGAATTGTTGAACCATTACCAAAATGGTAAGTCTATCAGTATTGTATCTCTCTTAAAAAAACTGGAAGTACATTACTAGGCCACAATAAAATTAACTAAATGGCACCTCAGAGTTCATGTGCTTATTTTAAATGTTTGTTGAAAACGTTCTGAGTTTATTTTTTTCCAAGTAGTTGATAGTTATCTGATATCTTGCAGTTTACACTCAAAAGGTTTGTTTATGGTATGATGCTAATCCTAACAAAATGTGACAGTTATGGGCCTGTCCCACTTAGGTGACTTTTTAGGCAACTGCAGGGGACCATGCGGTCGCCACATGATGGCGAGTGGTTTCCGGGGAGTCACCTTCATGGTCATGAGTAGTTTCTGGCATTCTCGGAACTAGTTGCGGCTTCATTGTGGTCGCCGCTAATTTTTCAACATGTCGACAAATTAGCGGCGACCAGAATTTTGACGCCATGGAGAGTAGCGAGAATTCTCGTGCCTTAGGTGCAGTGGTAGTGGGTTGCCAGGAGGTTATAGGTTCTCATCGATGCTGACCAGTGAATTTCATTGGCTCATTTGGAAAAAAAACTTTTTTTTTTCAGAACCAAGGATAACCGACCAGTAATGTTAATGTTCACCGAGCTTCGTAGCAGTGTATCTCTGGCTTCTTAAAAGTTGTCTCCACTCCTTCTCCCCACCCCATCTTCCCTGTCATCCCCTTCTTCCCCCTTCTCCCCTTCCCCTTCTCTCCCTTCTCCCCACCCCCTCTTTTAAAGGACCTAAGTGACCCTTCCCGTACACTGTGCTTTCACCGTCTTAATTACAGCGCCAATCTTCCTGTTCATCGCGGTGTGTGTCTGTATCACATTGGCTTTGCTTCGTGTGAATTTCACTCAGACAGCGCTCCCCCTGCTTGCCCCGTCTCCCGCCAGCATAACTAGCTGGTGAAGGAAGCGATGTGTGTATGTGTGTGTTCCACTCTCACAGTCGCCGTTCCAGTCACCGTTTTATCAGCAACCTGCTATGACTTCACAGTCGCTGGCTTTCGCCTGAAAAATTGCCTAAGTGGGACAGGCCCATAATCCTATTGCATAGGTCTCAGTTGCATTCTTTCTTGACAGAGTGAACATTGTTGTAACAATTTTTAAGGTTAACTTTGAAATCTTCTCCATATTCAGCGCATGACATTTAGAAAATCTCAAGTTATAAGGTTGTCATTAGAAGTGCCGATTCCTATAGGTAGGCAAAAAATGAAGCCTATTTACATGTACATATCGTGCCTGGCTACCAAACCATGAAACATTACAGGACAGGCAGCATCTCAGGATAGAAGGAATGGGTGACATTTCGGGTCGAGGCCCTTCTCAACACAAAATCGGTTATGGGATGCTGTCTAGTCCGTTGAGTTACCCCAGCATGTTGTGTCTATTTCTCACCAACTTCTCCAGATGCATCATGATAAAATGTTTTCTAAGGTGCATCACAACTTGGTTTGTGAACAGCTTCATCAAAGACCACAAGAAATTGGAGCAAATTGTGGATGCAGTCAAGACCATCACACACACCAACCTCCCTAGTATTGACTCCATTTATACCTCACGCTGCCTCGGCAAGGCCAGCAGCATAATCAAGGACGGGTCGCACCCTGGCCACTCCCTCTTCTCCCCTCTCCGATTAGGTCAAAGGTATAGAATTGTGAAAACACACACCTTCAGGTTCAGGGATAATTTCTTCCGAGCTGTTATCAGGCAACTGAATCATCTTACTACAACCGGAGAGCAGTGAAAAACGACAATCTACCTCTTTGGTGACCCTCAGACGATCCTTGATTGGACTTCGCTGGCTTTATCTTGCAGTAAACAGTATTCCCTTATCATGAATATTCCCTTATAACATTTTGTTTTTTAATTAAAAAAATAAGTAAATAAATGGTTGGCACGGACTGGAAGGGCCGAGAAGGCCTGTTTCCGTGCTGTAATTGTTATATGGTTATATGGTTATGTATCTATACACTGTAAATGGCTCGGTTGCAATCACGTATTGTCGTTATGCTGACTGGATAGCAGGCAACAAAAGCTTTTCACTGTACCTCAGTGCAGGTGACAATGAAATAAACTGAACTATCTTCAGTGTAAACCAGCAGCTGCAGTTCCTTCCTACACAATGAAATATTACCGTCATCAATCTTTTTGTCATACACCATTAAAATAATTAGCTCAGGAAAATGTTTGTATCATAATTGTAGATTGCTTTATATTAATTTTCAAGTCTTATCTTCTTGAGGCAAGTACATAAATGTTTTCATTGTAGCATTAAAATGAAAGTTATTTGACCATATGCTCAAATCTATAGAACAGTGATTTTGATCCTATAGCTTTAGTGTTATTCTTGGTGATGGCTAGAGTATTCACCTTATGAAAGTCATGGTAAATTACATCTAGTTAAGTCTTAACATTTTTAGCGCAGTGCTTTTCATGGAATAGCTGTAGAGCATTCATTCATTTTTCAACCTAATGCATGCAGGAGTCAGATAAATTGAGAGAATCAGAAACAAGGCTGTTTGCCACTCACAATATGTGTATTAATAGAAAGATTAAACAAAAACTTACCGTTTGAAGTTTGATCTATATTTTATGAGAAGTTGAAGTGAAGGATTACGTGAAGAGCCTGCCAGCCCACATGCGTGTTGATCTTCAGAGCAACTGTATGAAGCCACAGACCTGTTGTATGGATTTAAACTGTAGAAAGATTAACGACCCTAGACTTACCAGATGATCTTTATGAGAATTAGGGTTGGGAGTGGAGGGCACGTAATCCCTCACTTCAACTTCTCATAAAATAAAGATCAAACGGTAAGTTTTTGTTTAATTTTTCTATTTTATATTGAAGTCAGATGAGTGACTTTGTGAAACCTTCAAAGCTCAGTGGTTTCATGCAGTAACCCAATCTGTGTGTGAAACACTTAAACAGATAAACCTTAAATGGTAGAAAACATGGGTTATTAATACCATGATGCTAACTTGCATACATGGCCATTGCTCTTAATCAGACCACTGTCCCAATTGGCTTTGAGATCGACAATAACTTTTGCAACACTGTTCAGAATTCTATCTGCAAACATCCAGGCATATTCAACCAAATTTTATAACTTCTGAAAGTGCACTATGTAAGCCTCCTGCTGTACGATTAAAAGGAAATATCGATTCTATTGGCTGCTAATGAGCCATCTCTTGAGAGACTATTAAATAACAATGAAGAAACTATCTTTCATCTCATAAGTACTAGCAAGCTCAGTGTACCTGTATACATAATAACATCCCCAATCTCTGATCTGGTGGGTATACTGTCAACTCTAAATATACGCAACCATGCTCGTTTTGCTTTATGAGATCATTCCCATAATAAGCGACCCTCATGTCACTTATGACCCAGAGACTGAGCCAGAGATTGAGTAAAGACTGTGTTTACTCAATCTCTGGCTCGGTCTCTTGTTCTTTGTGCTGAAATCAGTTGCTAAAAGCATAATCAACTTAAAAGATACTGCTCCCATTAGGAATACAGTAGATGAATGTCTGCATAATAATGTACTGATATACACTGCACACTACTATGAGTGTAGGCTTATAGAGCGGTCATATAAAAGACACCTTGCATAACGTTAGTGAACAGCGGGTTAATAGCCAATCATTTATTGTCCCACTTATGGGACTATAGAGAATGACAAAGTAGCACAAGCAGTGTCAATTGTGCTATCACATAATCGCTTCTCTAAGCCCAAACTGAAAGCAACACAAACCTCTGTTACTTCCGTTTAAAAGTAACTCACATTTCTTGTTCACAAACTTCCCATAAATCGTGCAGAGCTAGGCTGCCCGAGAAAAAGGCTGCACCAGCCATCTCTCGTGACTTCGAGTAAATAGGAGCTTCTTTCAGCCGCCTTACCATGAACACTCTGAATGAATAGGCAAAGTTGCCACTATTAAATTTTATCTTGCCTCATCCTTAATATCATAAGAGGCATCTACTGATAAACCCCTAAGTCTTATCAGCTGCAAATTTTGCATATCGCCTAAAACTCGATGACACAACGCCCTTTTGATCCGAGTAGGGCAGCATTAGCTTCCACCACTGGTTTTGTTATCAAAACACCAGATATATCTGTGCCTCTTGTGTATAGATATGGCAAAGTATTCATCTTCAAGATCGATTCTCTGAATCAGCTAAATTGCTGAAAGCCAATCATCCATCTCAAACTGTGTAACCAAACACATGATCAGATTAGCCAAATCCTAACCTGATTTGGCATGCTCCACGTTTCTGCAATCTTGAGAAATATTAGAAATATACCCCTCTTGGTCTTGGGCAAACTACTCATCCTTTGTGAGATGTCACTGATTCCACTTCGAACCATCGTTTTCTATATTGACCATACGGACAGAATTTTTTTGGCTTCTCTTGCCGCAGAAGATGCATTATCTATTTACTCATTTATTTCGCTGATAACATATCATCAGAACCTTATGACTGGAGCTGAAACAGAACATTCACTTGATGTGGGAATACGAGTTCCCTGTCAACTCTTGACTGTCAGAGTCACCACGAATCCTCGGTGTTCTTCCTCAGAATGGAAATTAGCATAATGCAAGCCTGAACCAGGAATTGCTTCACAGTCCTCTGATTGAAACCACCTGTCTGAGTCGACAGTGTGCGCAACACAATCTCTTTGACCAGCAACTCAATCAGGAAAACTGGAATTGAGAGCCTACAGATTATTATATACACATTTTTGATTCACAACAGTAACTGCAGGTCTGATAAAAATGCTACTGGCCAGACCGGCTTCCTGCTGGTAGCTACCTATCCCAGAGAGGATGGCAATGATGTTTCCAACAAACTGGCAACTCCACTAACTGAGCAGAAATTTAAACATGTGTTGAGGGAGACTTCAACTACTTCACTCTACTGAGCAGACTGATAACCTCTTTCACAGATGTTGAGGCAATGCTTCCCTGGTCAATATAACCCATATGGCCAGCCAGTTCCTGAACCACAGTAATCAATCTGTTCCTACTTGGAACTTACAGAGGCTACTATGCAAGGCACCCTGCCAATGTCTCTGCATCAACCTTATCTTCTCCAGAGACAGTGAAACGGTACTAGGCAGCCTATGCTGACAGTAAATCCCAACCTGGGCGGACAGACGGCTTCATTTCGGAGTTTCACGGAGGTTAATAAAGAGACCTTACCTGCCAGCGTCTCTGAACTCGGGTCGACCTGCTTGTTGGAGCTTCAGCGAATTTCCATTGCAGACCCTGTCTGACCACATCTTCAGCCTCATGCTAGCCAACAGCTCGTTTCCGGAGCTCAATGTCGATATTGCTGTGCAAGGGACGCCTGCCAGCATTCCTGAGCCGAATGGGACAGACTACTTCTTCGACCTACAGCCTCTTAGAGCCTTGTTGGAGCTTAAATGTGCAGGCCACGCTATCAGTTTATTCCCAGCCTGGTTAGACAGGCGCCTCAGCAGGACTCTCTTTTTTTTTTTTTACTGGACAGACCACGCCTGCCATTACTGCAAGCCTGGTTCAACAAGCTGTTCTTGCGAAGCAAACTAGTGACTCCCGACTGCTCCTTTCTGGAGCTTCAATGGCGCTTCCTGCTCCTTGAATACAGGGTGAAAACCTGCCGGAATACTGGAGCTTTAACCCCCTAGAATGGTACTCCACCCCCGTAGCCGCCTTAAATTCCCCCTGCAATTCTTCAACTTGCTACATAAGTCCTCTCTGAAGAGATTCTATGCAGGTTGCACATTACTGTCCCTGTACAAATGAGCCATTTTGGGAATTATCTCATGCCTTATAGCATTTTGCGAAGGCAATAGCCCCAACTGGGTATTACAGAGAAGTGATAATGCAATTTCCTGCTCTTCCGAGAGTTGAGCCCATCTACTGACTTGCAAAAGGCCAAAATGACTCCAGAGTGGTTTTGGACTTGCTGACATAATTTTGTTGCCTATATCTCATCACTGGGATATCCCAACTGATGAAATTGACATATGGAAACATTCACAAGTCTTGCAGTTATCTGGACTGGCATATTTCCCAGATACTTTTAGCCAGATCTTTCTCCAGTGAATCTCCTATCCCCAAAGGGATGACAAATATGTGACAAGAGCCGGTAGCTCCTTCATATGATTAAAAATGAAGCATATCCCCCATTAGTTCAGGGATTCGATTTCCTTATCGATATCCACATGGTTGGTGTCACATATGTAAGAATCTCCAACAACCCCCTTTTCTGAGTGGGAAATATAACGCAACAGTGGGCCAGGTATTACTTCCCTTCTTCTGAGTGGAAGATATTATAACGCAACCCTGAACCAGGTGTTGCTGCCACAGACATCTGACTGACACAGCCTGTAAATGTCTCATGAGCTAGGAGCACATTTCCTTTCCCTTTTATTTATTCATCCATTTATTTTTTCTTTATATATTTGTTTGTTTGTTTATTCATTTATTTGTTGTACTTACTAGACAGGTTGCGCCTGCTAGTGACTCCGAATCCTTGCTCCGTTCTGGAGCCTGAACGGAGTATTTTAGGGGAGGAAATAGAACGCGACCCTGAACCAGGTGTTGCCTCCTCAGGCCTCTGGCCCCCATATGTCCCGGTCAAGCCAGCAGCGCCATTTTATTTATTTATTCATTTTTTTAAATTGCCAGCTCCTGCTGAGCCTCACGGCGTTTGCGCTATATATCCTCAGCCCATAATCGGAGTCACCTCTTTCCGATACTCCCCTCATCAGAGTGGGAGGTATACTGCAACCCTGAGCCAGGTGTTGCCACAGGCATTTGGCTGGAGCCGCCTGTTAATGCCTCCTGTACACGGAGCATATTTCAACTTACAGAGGCTGTACAACAGTTGCTATCGGGTCCTTAGCCAACAGCTGCTAGATTTAAACGCCAGCTCCCATGGAGCCTCCACAGCATTCAGCTATCCCGGCCATGCCAGTTGCTGCTATTTTTAGAACGTGCTCCCACGGAGCCTCCAGAGCGTTCAGCTATCCTGGCCACGCAGGTCGCTGCTATTTTTAGAACATGCTTCCCGCGGAGCCTCCATAGCGTTCGGCTATCCCGGCCGCGCCGACCGTTGCTATTTTTATCCCGCCTCCACGGCGACAGTTGCACAAGCTGTGCCAGTTTCTCCAGGCCCGCTGCCCCTGTTTTCCGAGCAGCAGCCTGTTCTTGATAGAAATTCCTTCCCTTACCTGTCGGAGCAGTTTTGAACTGCTCTGATTCTTGCCTCATGCGTCAATGTATTGACGTGCATGCGGGCTCTTCACGTAGTCCCTCACTTGACTTTGATATAAAATGCACAAATCAATGAGATAGAGGTACACTGACTGTATTAAGTAGTAACCTTTCAATACAGAAAGTACTTTCAACCTATGCACTCTAGTTCTTGATTCCCCTACTCAGGGAAAAAAAATCTATGAGCATCACACTGCTTATTCCCCTTGTGATCTTGTACACATGTATAAGATAACCCCTCAGTCTCCTGCAGTCCAAGAAAAGAGTCTTAGTCTGCCCACCTTTTCCCAAAAGCTCAGACCCTCAAGTCCTGACCACATCCTCATAAATCCTGTCCGCAGTTTTTCCAGCTTCATGTCATCTTTCCTATAGAGGGTGACTAAAACCAAACACAATTCTCCAAATGTAGTCTTGTATGACTGTAACATAATATCCCAACTTTGAAAACCTGGATGGCCAGCATACCAAAAGCCTTGTTCAACACCTTATCTCTCCGTGCCACCACTTTCCGGGAACTACACACCAGTTTTCCTAGATCATTCTGATCTATCATTCTCCTTCAGGGCCTTTCATTCACTGTGAAGGTCCTGCTCTGGTTTGATTTTGCAAAATTCAATACTGGACACTTCAATTTAATTCACACTTCACACATTGCCTCGTTTTCAACAAGCAGGTTTGAGTGATATATGTCAACCTTTCCTGGGATATAGTTGATGTGAAGAGAGTGAAGTTTATTTAAATTCCTTTGATGGGATTTTGACAGTAGCAAAAAGGACACAAAGTGCTGGAGTAACTCAGCGGGTCAGCGTGCATCACTGGAGAACATGGATAGATGAAGTTTAGGGTCAAGACCCTTCTTCAGACCGTTTCTGACAGGAGCAAGATGTCTTCAGGAGTTGCTGTTTGAGGCCTGCTTTGTACTTACGATCACGTCTTTGCACAGTGCAGTAAGGTCCAGAGGAATTTGGGAACTGCAGGACATGTACACTAAATGTCACGCAGGCATTTGCACCTGTATCAGGCTAGACTAAATACGATGCAGCCCAACAGCCTCTAAACATATTGCTGCCAGTGATCACTGCTTTTAAGAAATGCAGACAGATTTTTGATTGATATAGTCACTGTATACTGTTGATACACTTAATTACTGTATGGATTCCACAAATCATATCCCATTATTGCATAGTAATGCTCAGAAGCATGTTTAGCACAATTTAAGTACACAAATCATTAATCAATGGCTGGATAATAACTTGGAGTGGGGAGGGGAAGATCCTAGCAGGTACTAGCAATATTTAGTAGGTGCTATAAAAATGTTCTACTGAGGGGTTATGAACAGCTCAGGGAAAAATTGAAAAGCAGAACCAGAAAAAGTGATAATCGCCAGATTATTACCTGAACCACATGGAAATTGGCAAAGAGCCATTAAGGAGCACAGCATGGAGCAGAAAAATGGGGTCCAATTCATGGAACACTAGTATTAGTAATGATGAAGAAAAAAAGCTGCTGGGATTGGCTTCTTTTGAATTGTCCTGGGACCAGTATCCCAGTGAATCACATAAATAGGTTGTAAATATGATTTAATGCTAAATAGGAAGTGGGGGGATTACAATAATGAGATGCTTAATACATCAAGAGAAAATTGGAGCACAGATTCACAGGATAGTAAGGGACATTGACAAGTAAACTTTGAAAAGCTAGGATTGAAAATGTCAATGACAGTAGGCAGTACAAACCAAATCCAGTGTTAGTATGACCACTTAAAAAAAAAATTATGGGTTATGTGGGATTGACCCAGAAGGGGAGTTGATGCAGCCACAATCATATTGAATGGCAGAACAAGCTTGAGGGGGCCAGCTTTTTTTTTGTGCACAACTTTTTTCCCATTGAAGACATTGGGACCAGGGATGTGCAGAATTCAAGGTGTAGCGGCAGATTTTTATATCGTTCAAGAGATTACTCCTTCCAGCCACTAAGTGGACTACATGATTAAGGAGAATGTCATTATACGCATGTGAGCTTTCCATTAGAGACCTTCAGAGCTTCTTCACAGATAAATCTTCATAACAGTCTTTTGATTAATATATTCTTTATTGTTGATGAAAAAAAAGGTATACATCCAACCTTCTTCCGACATAAACTATAATGTTCTTCGAACTCCAGCATTTAGCTTTAAAGGTAAGAAAACTCCTCATGTCTCCGTTACACTTCGCATGATCAAAGGGTATTTCTTCCTCAACTAAACTAAAAACTAAGTTTTCTGCACAAGAAACATATCTCCAAACACACCCTAGAATACGTCATAATCCTGCCCACATAGTAACAAGCAGTCTGAAACTTAAAGACACATACCATGATTAATGACACAAAAATAAGCCAAATGGCCACTACATACCTGCCCCTAATTGTTCCGCATATATAACAAGGCAATAATTAATAAACATCAAAAAAGCAGCCCTGAAGGCTTAACATATATGAAAAGCAAAAAAAAAAACACAGGGAAATTGAACCCCGTGGCTCCCCGTCGGGGAATTTAACACCGGTCTCCCGCGTGACAGGTGGGGATACTAACCACTATACTAATGAGAAAAAAATAGCATGCACTATATTTCCACAATCAGAATTCTTCATCGACTCGTTCATCTTCACTTTCGCCTTCTAAAAGCAAGCATAACGATTATTAATCTTATTAAAACACTGGTTTTAATTTAAAGTCGTACTGTGAGCACCAAACCCTTAAAACCCAGTATATAGTCCAAAACATAACAGTCCAAAGCTTTGATAGCATGAAACGTCTTCCTCCATGTCCGATCAACTCATGGATGTGTTGTAACAACAATGTTGAAATGTGAAAAACCTTCGAGAGAATAACAGGATTTATGGCAATAAAGTTCACCATTAGGTTTGATTTAATTTCCGGATCATTAGCAGATATTTCAAATCCCAACTCAAGCTTGGGCCTTTCTCTGTCTAGCTTACAGAAAGACTCTAGTTCATTGATCCTTCTCTTATCGCTTAAGAAGAAGTTTGCAGTCAGTTCTCTGGAAACTTCATCCGCAGGATTTTCGTTTGTGTTAACATATTTCAGTTGTGCAACATTAGTAACTCCTAATGCTATTTCTGTTGACAGATTATCTCTATCCAAATCCAACTCTCTGTTTCTTTGGCTCTATCATCTGGTGCAATGCTTTCACAATTGTTGCTTATCCACTTAGAAAGTGTGAATCCTAACCCTATTGCAAAGGGAAGTCAGATGTTCTACTGGTTGAATTGCTTCCTGCTCAGTAGACATGGATTTAAGCAATCATCCATGTTGAAATTATTCTTCAAAGAGATTCTTAATTTATGAAATGTAGTATTCTCGCCAAAACTGCGTTTCAAAGTCTGCTTGCGTTGCTCTGCCATAGGATGATTATTCAGCAAAGGTAAGTCCAGACAATAGTGTCCATCAATCTTTACTGAGTAGTTTATAATATCCATGAACCTCAACTCTTTACTTGACATTTCTTCAGATTCCTTATTGGTACTTTCATTGAATTAATGATTGTGTTGCTTCAATGCCGGCTTTTCTACTTTATCAGTAGATATTTGATTAACAGCAATGGTGGGATAGTTCTTCTGATTCCCGCTTTCGTGGTTCCTTTTCAAGGAGCCATAGATAACCCATCCAAATCGGGTTTTCGTAGCATACGGTCAATCACCTTGCCTCCTCACAATCTGTATAGGTTCCAATGCCTTCAAAACATTTGTTCCGATAAGTAGGTCACCACTAGAATTTATTTCAGATATCTTGACATTCTTCAGATAAGGCCATTGTTTCCAGTCTTCATGTCTTGGTATATTTTGATGACCAACAGGCATGGTTCCATGTGTAAACACTTTAGATATTGGTATTAAATTATCTTCATCCAAACTGGTTATCTCCATACTCCTAATGTAATGACTCCTGCGCTCTTTATCTTTATTCATAGTACGCAATTGAATCTTAGTCTCTTCTCTTGTGATGTTCAGCCTTCTCGTCAGATTTTCTGTGCAAAAGGTAGTCGAACTTCCGTGATCCAAAAAAGCATATGTTTGCAACACTGTATTCCTAACCTGCACTGGTAATATAGAAGAGATACAAGCTTTAACCCCAGCCCCAATATGAGCAGTTACTTGAGGCGAGGTGATAGCATCACTAGTAATTGGCTTCTTCTTCTATTCCATTTGCTCCGGTTCCTCTTCAATTTCCTCTGATAGCTCTGGTGGATTATTTTCAGTGTGAAGTGCTTCAGGATGATATTGCCTGCACATATAACAAATTACAGGACTCCTACAGTCTCTCACCATATGTCCTTTTTTCAAACATCCAAAACAGATCCCCTTCTCTTTCAAGAAATCCATCTTTTCTTCATATTCTTTCATCTTGAATCTTCGATACGATCTTATGGTGTCACCAACCATCACATAACAAATAAAATACTATTTTCTTGCTAGTAGATACATTTCCTTTCATTCCATCTGTTGTTTCCACAGGTATGGTTGTGATAGCAAAACTACTTCTCTTAGGTTCTGATCTTTCTTCAGTTTTGGTAGAACCTTTGTTAGATACAATTAGTTTATGATCTTCAATAGTCCCGTAGTGTGGATCTAACATGTACCGTGCTTCCTTGTCCAAGAAATCCATCAGGTCTGGTAGCCTGGCTACTTGCTTCCTCTCATCCATTATTCCACCTGCTTCATCTCTCCACTTTTCTCTCAGTCTTCTGGGCAACTTGCTAATGATGACTCTAGTATTGCTCACAAGATTCATTTCTTCCATGTGGCCAAAATTTTTCATCGAGCTACAACAAACTCTCAGAAATATTGCATAATTACTCAATGCCTCCCCATCTTCTGGCTTGATATATTTCCAAGCATGGGCCTTCTCCTTGTATGTGTTAACAATTCTCTGTTCTTACCAAAATGTTCTATAAGTAACCTTCTTTCCCTTTTATAGCCTTGGCTGTCAGGCTCATTTTGACAAGTTTCTACAAGCACCTGAACATCTTCGCTTGTGTACTTCAGCAGAAATCATTAGCGCTCCTTTTCATCCGTAACTTTTGTTTCTAATACTTCTTCTAATGCCCTTACAAAAGCTTCATACCGCAAAGGATCTCCATCATACGATGGTGGTAGAGTGAGAGAGGTATTTTGTCAAGCTATGATCTGGTTGAATTCAGCTTGCCCATGCAAACAATCCATCCTGATAACCTTGGCTTGGCTCCAACGAACGATAGACAGACCTCCCTGGCTCAAGCTGGCTTGCTCGAACCTGTGCACCAGGCCTCAGAAAAGCGTGATCCACTATTGGTTTGTCCTGAGCATCTACTGATGCTCCATAAGTAGTTTGTTTCGATCTAGCACTCATTAGCTGAGATGAAGTTTTAGCGATCTTATTCCAATGTGCTTTCAAAGCCATGAAATCCGGTGGACCTCGATTGTGGATTTGATCCAACTGCTGACTCACTAGGAGCAGTTTTTCCTCTTGGTCCTGAGCTCATCATCTCCAAGGATGCTGAGCTGTATCTTGAACCTTCACTTTCCAATGTCTCCTTCTTTGATTTGGCCACCGCCATCTTTGTGTCTAGTTCCAGTTGTTCTTTCATCGCCTCATCTCTTCTTCTTGTCATCTCTTCTTTTTGTCACATCTTCTCTTTTCTTATCCGCTCTTCTTCTCACTCAATCTCATGTTTCTTCTTCAAGGCATCTGCTTCTATTGAGAGAGCAGCTAGATCAGCTTCAACTCCCAATCGAGCAGAATCCCTTGATAACTGGCTGTATAACCAGATTTATGCCCTGATCTTCATGTAGATACTTTCGAGATATTATCTCGTGGTGTAATTTCATCTTCCATTCGAGCACCTTGTTGCATCGCACCTTCAGCTGTTAAGTGCGTATGTTGTGGTATAATTTCAGATAACCACTCCTCTGCCTTTCCATGAAACCATTGAATATCTTCACCCTGTCTTCCCACCACTGGGTGTGTCTTTTGCGTTCTTTCCGAGGTGGCTGTGAACACAACAGCACATTTTGTTTCTTTCCAACCTCTTGGCAGAAGTTCCATAGTTGGCTCATATTAGATTTCATTTTGGTTGCGTTCTGTACTGATTCCTTTAGTTTCTTCTGTTTTTCAATTAATCTGCTAATCTGTTTCCATAATTTGTTTCTCTCCTTCTTGGTTTCTTTCAAGTAGGCAGCTTGTGTATTATCTGTTTCTTCTCGATACATGAGTTTTCAGTAGCTTTCAATTGACTTGTTAACTTGTTCCCATATCGAGTTTCCCTCCTTAGTTTCTTCCAGGTTGACAGCTTGTCCTTGACTAAGCTTGACCTTGTCACCTTGTGGTTCGTCTGGCGTGGCTTCTTCATCTTCAGGTTCCATGATTTTAAACAGATCTTGGCAGATTGCCAAGACTTTAAATTGAACAAACAAAGTCTTCTCTGAATTCTGCTCTAACGTTGTGTAAACATCGAGTGGCTACTTTGAAAACAATTTTCTCAGAACAATAACAAACTGAGATTGTAGCCAACATCTCTCAAACATCCATGGGCTTAATGGTGACGTTAGTTCAGAAGGAATGTGGGTTATCAAGACTTCAAAACAATTCAAGATCGGACCAGCTGGATATCTCCAGACAGTGAAAAAACACTTTTATATTGCCTATCATCCTTGCTAGTGGCTGGCATTCATTATCTGGCTCTTCTTACAGAAGCCGTTTAATATGAAAGCTTTGCAGCTTCAAAATTGAAATAAATGTCGTTATCTACTCACAATTTTGTGATAATGTCTTCAGATCTTCAGATAAGTATCTTCGCTGTTGATAGACCTTGAGGACATCTCTGGCCGAGATCTATTGTCTTCAGTTTCTCGGCTGGAACCGATCTTCTGGCCAAAACCTCTTTTGTGATCTTAGCCAAATCTTCTGTCCCACTCTCTGGGACTGGGTTTCACCCCCCATCAGAGGTATCCTTTGACTTAACGTAGCAGCAGATTTTTATATCGTTCAAGAGATTACTCCCTCTAGCCACTAAGTGGACTACATGATTAAGAAGAATGTCGTTATACGCATGTGAGCTTTCCGTCACAGACATTCAGAGCTTCTTCACAGATAAATTTTCATAACACAGTCTTTCGATTAATAGATTATTTATTGTTGATGAAAACAATAAGGTATACATCCAACCTTCTTCCGACTCATACAGTATAATCTTCTTCGAACTCCAGCATATCGCTTTAAAGGTTAGAAAACTCCACGTGTCTCTGTTACACAAGCATGATCGAAGGGTATTCCTTCCTCAACTAAACTAAAAACTAAGTTTTCTGCGCAAGAAACTTAGCTCTAAACACACCCTAGAATACGTCATAATCCCACCCACATAATATCGGGCAGTCAAAAATTTAAAGACACATGCCATGATTAATGACACAAAAAATAAGCCAACTGGCCACTACACACGGCTAGAAGAGATAAAGTACAAACCACCCAATTCCTTCAATATTATGCCACACTGAGAACATGCATACAGTGCATTCAGAAAGTATTCAGACCCCTTCACTTTTTCCACATTTTGTTATGTTATAGCCTTATTCTAAAATGGATTAAAAAAAAAATGTTTTATCATCAATCTACACACAATATCCCATAATAAGAAAGTGAAAACAGGTGTTTGGTAATGTTTGCAAAGTAATTAAAATGAAATAACTGAAATATCACATTTACATAAGTATTCAGACCCTTTACTCAGTACTTTGTGAGACACCTTTGGCAGCGATTACATCCTCAAGTCTTCTTGGGTATGACGCTACAAGTTTGGCACACCTGTATTTGGGTAATTTCTCCCAATATTCTCTGCAGATCCTCTCAGGCTTTGTCAGTTTGGATGGGGAGCGTCGATGCACAGTTATTTTCAGGTCCCTCCAGAGATGTTCGATCGGGTTCAAGTCCGGGCTCTGGCTGGGCCACTCAAGGACATTTACAGACCTGTCACAAAGCCACTCCTGCATTGTCTTGGCTGTGTGCTTTGGGTCGTTGTCCAGTTGGAAGGTGAACCTCCGCCCCAGTCTGAGGTCCAGAACGCTCTGGAGCAGGTTTTCATCAGGCTCCGTTCACTTTTCCCTCGATCCTGACTAGTCTCCCAGTTCCTGCTGCTGAAAAGCATCCCCACAGCTTGATGCTGCCACCACCAATTCCTCACCATGGGCGTGGTATTGGCCAGGCGGTGAGCAGTGCCTGGTTTCCTCCAGACATGACGTTTGGCATTTAGGCCAAAGAGTTTAATCTTAATCTTATTAGGCCAGAGCACTAGAGAAAACAGCCCTTTTGGCAAACTCCAAGCAGGCTGTCATGTGCCTTTTACTGAGGAGTGGCTTCCATCCGGCCACTCTACCATAAAGGACTGGTTGATGGAGTGCCACAGATATAGTTGTCCTTCCAGAAGGTTCTCCCATCTCCAAAGAGCAACTCTGGAGCTCTGTCAGAGTGACCATTGGGTTCTTGGTCACCTCCCTGACCAAGGCCCTTCTCCCCCAATTGCTCAGTTTGGCAGGGCGGCCAGCTCTATGAAGAGTCCCGTTGGTTCCTAAGTTCTTCCATTTAAGAATGATGGAGGCCACTGTGCTCTTCTTGACCTGCAAAGCTGCAGAAATTATTTTATACCCTACACCAGATCTGTGTCTCGTGACAATCCTGTCTCGGAGGTCTACAGCCAATTCCTTCATCTTCATGGCTTGGTTTTTGCTCTGATATGCACTGTCAACTGTGGGATCTTATATAGACAGGTGTGCGCCTTTCCAAATCATGTACAATCAATTTAATTTACCACTGGTGGACTCCAATCCAGTTATGAAACATCTCAACGATAATCAATGGAAACAGGATGAACCTAAGCTCAATTTTGAGTGTCATAGCAAAGGGTCTGAATACTTATGTAAATGTGATATTTCAGTTATTTATTTTTAATTACTTGGCAACAATTTCTAAACACCTGGTTTCCCTTCTTCATTCTGAGGTATTGTGTGTAGATTGATGATAAAAAAAAAGAATTTAATCAATTTTAAAATAAGGCTGTAATGTAACAAAATGTGGAAAAAGTGAAGGGGTCCGAATACTTTCTGAATGCACTGTATTTCCAAAGATAGTCAAAACGCTGGAGTAAATCAGCGGGTCAGACAGCATCTCTGGAGAAAACTAATAGGCGACATTTTGGAATGAGCAGCTTCAGGCTGAGAGTCAGGGGAATGGGAGACGAGGGATATAGATGGTGATATAGAAAGACATACAACAAATGAATGAAAGATATGCAAAAAAGTAATGATGATAAAGGAAAGAGGCCATTGTTAGCTGTGGGCTACATGGAAACGAGTTACAGACAATGTCTGAACAAGATGACTTTGAAGCTAGTACAATACCTTGGATGGGGGATAGCCGGAGAGAGAGGCAATACAAGCTTCGTCAATAGAGAGAGGCAATACAAGCTTCTACAAGTTTGAGAAATCAATATTCATACCACTGGGTTGTAAGCTGCCCAAGCGATATATGAGGTTGGTTCCTCCAATTTGCATTTGGCCTCACACTGACAATGGAGGAGGCCCAGGACAGAAATGTCAGTGTGGGAATGGGAAGGGGAATTAAAGTGTTTGGCAAACGAGAGATCAGGTAGCCAGGCAGATTGAGCAAAGATGTTCAATGAAATGATTGCCCAGTCTCCAATTTAAACATGCATTTGCATTTCCTTCTGATGCATGAATCCAACATGCCCCTTTTTAAAGAAACCCTCAAATTTAAATTCCCATCTGTGTCCTTGAGTTGAGAAATCTGCATTGGGAAAGAACATTTTAGTATACTAGACGACCCGTGTACCCATTGGATCCCCGTTGTGACGCCAGACATCCTCAAGACATTCAGTTATTTCAAATTCCATCTCTTCACTCCTTCTGAGCGTACCGCCGTCAGGCCCAGCAACCCTCCCCCAACTGCGCATGCGCAGATACAGGCGCAGATACCGGGCCAGGCAAGTGGGAGAGCACTGCGCAGGCACGAATGCCACATTGAAACTTGTCCCATTCGCAGTATAAAGTTTATTAAAGTTTATAAAGTGATTTACTTCTTAAAATATAACGAAACTTGATACTGCACACTACAGGCAAATGGTGAATAAGGCGTCCCTAAAATTGTTGCGCTGTCATGTTCCATTTTGGCTGTATTTCCGGAACATACATGCATAGATACATACATACAAGATGAGACTTTTAGTTATATATAGATACTGTAGCACAAAAAAAGACTTCTATCACTATTATTCAATGCAATGAGTTGGAGCATCCTAGAGCATTTGTGATGCTCTGCCTGATAGATTCTATCTCACCAATGAAAGTTTATTGTCATTGCTTAGCCCAGCATTGCAATTCATGATGATCACCAATTTGCTGGATTTACACCTTTTTTCACGTCTCTGCTACTTAGAGTGAAAAATAATAGTCCACACGACTTGACAGTAGTGTGATTAAATGTTGCTTTCTCTGACTGCATTTAAATGGCATGCTTAAAATGTGTTTGCTGATCGAGGCATTGATTGGGACAATAACTTTGTGAAATGTAGCTCAGAAAAAGCTAATCCTATTTCATTTCTGAAAACAATTGATCCATCCCTGGGATACATGCAGGTGGGATTATCAATGCATGACAAATCATTCGGTCATCTGTTCAAACTCCTGTCAAGGTTCCATCCACACCATATGTTTTCAAATATATTTGTGCCATTGCAATAATTTGATAACTCAACTTGATGAATGCTTTATTTATGTTGAATACTACAAATTAGCATTTTATCTTTCAATTTAAAATAAAAAACACACTTTCACTTTCCTTGTCACTGACTAATGGCATCTATAAACAAATCTTAAGTATAACGCGAGGTCTAGAGCTAGGCAAAAGTAGGAAGTAGGGAGAAGCATTTTTTTTATTAATAAGCTATGGATAACAAATGTACACTTAGCCAACATAATAAAGCAGTCTAAATGTTTGGCATTTGACACAGACCAAATAACAACTCTCGTGAAAGATATAGAACTATGCAATGTCGGTTGCTAAAGTGTGCTGTATTATACGATATCTTATTTGAAATTCATTGTCATTAGTTTTTTTTAGTTATGACGTGAGGAAAGGTTGATGAACATGAGCAATATGCTGAAATTCATCAAAGAAAACAAATATTTTGGGAATTAACAGTATTAAGATATTTGTGACATGATTGTGAGCTGTGGAAGGTTGTAAAAGGCTAGTCTAAAAGCATTTTGCATCTAGGGGACATTTTATTTTCTGTGGTGGTCATCTACGTTAATCTAACAGAGTTGACAGATTGGATGGAAGTGGGAGACAGACGATTAAACATAGAAACATAGAAATTAGGTGCAGGAGTAGGCCATTCAGCCCTTCGAGCCTGCACCGCCATTCAATATGATCACGGCTGATCATCCAACTCAGTATCCCGTACCTGCCTTCTCTCCATACCCTCTGATCCCCTTAGCCACAAGGGCCACATCTAACTCCCTCTTAAATATAGCCAATGAACTGGCCTCAACTACCCTCTGTGGCAGAAAGTCCCAGAGACCCACCACTCTCTGTGTGAAAAAAGTCCTTCTCATCTCGGTCCTAAAGGATTTCCCCCTTATCCTTAAGCTGTGACCCCTTGTCCTGGACCTCCCCAACATCGGGAACAATCTTCCTGCATCTAGCCTGTCCAACCCCTTAAGAATTTTGTAAGTTTTACAGCCACTGAAACAAAATATAAGGGTACTGATTGGTCCACAAGTGCCCTCCATACCTTGATAATGTCAAGTCTTCCTACCCAATCACTCCCACACAAGTTCCCCAGTTCAATTCAGCTTAGTTTATTGGCATGTGTACCGAGGTACAGTGAAAAGCTTTTGTTGCATGCAAACCAGCCAGTGGAAAGACAATACATGATTACAATCGAGCCATTCACAGCGTAAATATACATGATTAGGGAATAATGGTTAGTGCAAGATAAAGCCAGTAGAACAAGAATGTATTCACAGTCCCCTGCTGCACTCCCAATACACCCATGACTGTGCAGCCAAATTTGGCTGTAACTCAATCTACAAGTTTACAGATGACACCACTGCGGTGGGCTGAATCACAACCAACCTCCTTGTGGACATTGGACTTTTTCTCTGGAACTGCTATGCTACAATGTGGAGAACTATGTTCCACAATGTGGAGAACTATGTCGGAACTATGTTCTCCACATTGTATCTTTCCCTTCACTCTACCTTATACTGACCTTGAGTTTGGCTTGATCATGGATGTACTATCTGATCTAATTAGGCAGTAAAAAAAACAAAGCTTTTCAATGTACCTCAATGCACATTGAATAATGAACTTAAACCTAAATATTTGGTCAATGGAAAGAACAAATATTTCACAAGTTCTTCCTTTGGTCACACAAAATATGAAAATGTGAGATACACAAGACACAAAGCTTCTTCTTTAGGGCCAATGTTGATTTTTGAGATGTTGTCAGCCAATAACAATCAGGCAAATCTTTGACTGCTACATGTGACCTTGGCTTTTATTCATTTTCTTGTTCTGAGCATCAAGCACAGTCAAGAGCATTCAATTGTCTTAAGTACTGTACCAGAACAATGAAATTCTTACTTGCAGCAGCACAGCAGGATTGTAAGCACACTAGTCAATAGATAACATAATAAACAAACAAAAAAGAAGCTCAATAAATAAAAGAGCCCAATAAACTGTATAGTGCAAAACAAAACAATAGGCTGAAGTCCCCGGTGCAATCAAAGCAGTTAATAGCTCATAGTTTTGTTTGTGTTTGTTGTGTTCAAAAGCCTGATGGTTGCTGAGAAGAAACTGTTCCTGAACTTGGTGGTCATGGTTTTGGGACAGCTATTACATCTCAGGATGCAGGGGAAAATACTTGGGGAGGAAGTGATTTGGGTACAATAGGATGAGTGAAATAAGATGTTGCAGAGGGAGGGGTTTCTGCAGAAGGCAGAAAGAAGAGGTTGGGAAGATGTGACCATTGGGATAATGTTGAAGGTGGCAGAAATGTTGGAGAATGTCACACTTTGACTTGTACCTTGTACATAGTTCAAAAACCATTTGGTGTAGGGAGATATTTCATTCAACACAGGATACCTAGCTTCTTATTGCTTTTGTTGTCACACTATTAATATGACTGATCCAGTTAAATTTCTTGTCAATGGATGTAGTTCACATAAAATGAAGACACTGAGAAATAACAATGATTAAGAAGGAAAGTGATTTAGTGTCATAAAACTATCAAAAATCATTCTACCTGTATCCCGCTATCACTTGTGTAGGAAAGAAGTGCAGATGATAGTTTAAACCAAAGATAGACACAAAATGCTGGAGTAACTCAGCAGGACAGGCAGCACCTTTGCAGAGGAGGAATGGGTGATGCTGCAGCTAATAAGAAGTCTGAAGAAGGGTATCAACCCAAAACGTCTCCCATTCCTTCTCTCCAGAGATGCTGCCAGTCCCGCTGAGTTACTCCAGCATTTTGTGTCTATCCACCTATCACTTGCCAGGCTTTGTCTAGGCCCTCCTCTCTTCTTCCGCCCCCCGCCCCCCCCCCCCCCCCCCCAACTCCCTTTGCCCCCACCACAAATCAGTCCTTTCTCAGGAGACCAAAGTTAGGATTAAGAGAGGATGAAACAGAAAGGAAAATAAAATATTGACATGTATAAATAAAAAGACTGTCATGCTGAAATACATTTTAGGCAGTTAAGAAAAAGAGCACAGAATTCCATTTTGCACATGCAGTTTGAAATTCAGTTACAATGCAGTCAATTAAATTGAATATTGAGCAGAGAGTGAAATGGTTTACTGTCACAGCAAAGATCAATTTGAATTAATACTGAAGATGAATGTCCTTTCTGATGTTTTTTTTACATCTGCAACCACTATTTACTACTTGAAGGGATGGAATATCACACAATGTCACTTCTTGGCAGTCATTAAGCAGCACTGCATCATTAAAAAGATATTTTTAACATTAATTACCAGAGCTAACTCTCCGCACTGAATTCAATGGACAATTAATGCATAAATCCACCCATAACTCTGTCCCATCGCACCTTACTATGCAACCAGAGGAAATGCAACACCTGTCCATTCGAGTAATTTGAGAACTTTCAGATTATCACCGCAGCTATTTTTGTGACAGAAAGATCTGGTAATGATTCATTTACAACTCCCACAGAAGCAACTCTCACTTCTTTTCTTGTGCTGTTACCACCCTTTTTGCTTTGAACCATCCCACGTCTCTGAGTCCCATCTGCCCTCCACCCTGTTGCAGGAACTCGCTTCAGTTCTCTTCCAGCCCAATATTCGTCAGCCTCTGTACATATTTAAAATTAATTTCATTCCAACCTTTTTGTTTAAAGTGAAATTATGGCACCCCGAAATGTCAACTCTGTTTCATTTGCCACAACTCCTATTTCACTTGGTAAACACTTCAATCATTTTCAATTTTATTTTCACGACCTGCAGTATTTAATTAGGTCTTGTGTCTGTGTCACTTTATAAGTTCGCAAGTTCATGTCATAGGAGCAGAATTCGGCCCATTGAGTCTACCCCACCATTCAATCATGGCTGATCTGTCTTTCCCTCTCAACCTCTAACTAATCAAGAACCTGCCTATATCTGCCTTAAAAATATCCATTGACTTGGTCTCTACAGCCATCTGTGGCAATTAATTCCACAGATTTACAACCTGCTGATTGAAGCTATTAAAACATATTTTTGAACAGCTAGTAGATCATTGATGGCACAACAGTACAGTATGGGAATAGGCCCTTCAGCCCACAATGCCTGTACCAATTTAAACCTATCTCATCTGCCTGCCCATGATCTACATCCCCATATTCCCTGCTTGTTCATGTGCTTGTCTAAATGTTTACTCAGCCTTGCTATGCTATATGTCCCCATCACCTCCCCAGTAACAGTTTTAGGCTCCTAACCCTCTCTGTGTAAAAAACACTTGCCTCGTAATCCTCCTTTAAACTCTCCTCCCCTCAATTTAAACCTATGTACTCTTGTATTTGACATTGCCATCCCGGGAAAACACTCTGACAATCCAACCTATCTATCTCTCCCTCGTTTATATTATTTTATCTGGTTGCACCTCAGTCTACGGAGAAAGCAATCCATATTTGTCCAATCTAACCTTGTAGCTAATACTCTCTAATCCTGGCAACATCCTCTCCAAAGCTGCCACATACTTACAATCATAGATTCATAGAGTCAGATAGCACGGAAACACGTTTTTCGGCTCAACTTGCTGACCATGATGCCCGATCTACACTAGCCCCACCCTGCCCATGTTAATCCATGTCTCTCTGAACCTTTCTTATCCATGTACCTGTCCACATGTCTTTTAAATGTCGTTATAGTACCAGCCTCGACCACCTCTTCCGACAGCTCGTTCATATATTCACCACACTCTGTGAAAAATTTACCCCTCAGATTCCTATTAAATCTTTCTCCGCTCGCTTTAAATCTACAGTATGTCCCCTGGTACTTGATTCCACTATTATGGGTAAAGGACTCTGTACATTTACCCTATCTAATCCCCTCCTGTAATGCAGCATCCATTATATTCATTATATTATCCACTGTAATGCTAGTGGCTCATAAAATGTGCTGTTAAAACAATGGGATCTTATTCCTATTGCTGTTATGGGGGGGAACATATAGTTTACATTTATATTTGGAGAGGGTGGGAAATATAACAGTAGGAAATCCAAACTTGCAACTGATTGAGGACATTATATTTCGATTTACGTTATGTTTAAATTTACATTTATATATTTTGCATTGTGAAGCTAGTGAGATTTCCTATCATAGAAACATAGAAACATAGAAAAATAGGTGCAGGAGTAGGCCATTCGGCCCTTCGAGCCTGCACCGCCATTCAATGTGATCATGGCTGATCATCCAACTCAGTATCCCGTACCTGCCTTCTCTCCATACCCCTGATCCCTTTAGCCACAAGTGTCACATCTAACGCCCTCTTAAATATAGCCAATGAACTGGCCTCAACTACCTTCTGTGGCAGAGAATAGTAAGATTGAACGAGAACTTACCAAGTTTGAAGGTTGATCTTTATTTCATGAGGAGTTGCGGTGAGGGATTTCGTGAAGAGCCCGCCGGCACGCATGCGCGACATTCTTCAAAGCAGCGGTGTGGAATCACAGAAACAACAACAGAAATGACTTGGCATAGTAAGATTTAAAGAGACTCTAATTACCAGCTGAAGATGATCGAGGGTTGGGAGCGGAGGGCACGAAATCCCTCACCGCAACTCCTCATGAAATAAAGATCAACCTTCAAACTTGGTAAGTTCTCGTTCAATCTTACTATTTCATTTCGGAGTCACGTGAGTGACTTCGTGAAGACTTCAAAGCTTCTGTGATTACACGCCCTGGACAACGTCCATGCGGACACACCACTAGCAAGGATGGCTTGGAGTAAACAAGTTGATGAAACGAGGTTATACTGAAACAGAAAAAGATTTATTAATAACACCACAAATAACGCCCTTTCAATCAGGGACATCCCCACGTTCACACCCGGCGTTCAGCACGGCCTCTGCAAACTGAAGGGGAGCAGCAACAGGCTTATTATAGAAACGCTGGAACACAGCTTCATTCACCCATCCTGCTGTGGCGAGGATATGGTCCATGGGTACCTCCATGACCCTCGCCGCCGACGTAGATGCAGCCCTGGTGGAGTGGGATTTAAACACATTAGTGTCAATACCTGCCTTAGCCAGGACGATCCGGAGCCACCTGGATATCGTCTGGACTGTCACTCGATGGTGAGGTCTTTTGTGAGTGACAAGCAGGTACAACTCCATTCCTCTGATGCTCCTCGTCACCTTGATGTAGTAACGGATGTGAGTGGCTAAACATAGCCGAGCATCTGCAGGGTATGCCGGGAACTTCAGCTGCAGCCCTGTGCACCCAGGTCTATGCTGCTTAAGTAGCTCATCGATGAAAAAGACTACTTCTCCAGGGGTCGACGTCATCCTGTCAATACGTAGTTTGTGGAGCGTCTGAACCCGCTGTGCTGAAGTCAGCGCTAGTAGCATCACCAATTTCATAGTGAGTTGGTCCAGCTGTAACCCTTCCATGGGTGACCACGACCTGAGCAGGGTAAGTACATCCCTGACATCCCAGGTGATGTTGTAGCGTGGTGTAGGCGGATTCAGATTGAATATTCCCCGCATAAGCCTGGACACTAGCCTGTTCGATCCTACCTCGATGTTGAGGTAGAATGATAGCGCACTCCTGGCGCTGTTGATGGCACTATAACTCAAGTGCTCATCATGGTGCAACCCCGCGAGGAATTCCAGGACGTCGGCTATGGAGACATCGTCATAGGTGATGTGAGAGCGACTGCAGTAGGCTTCCCACTTGGTGATGTGGGAGAGATATCTCCGCCTGGTTGACTCTCGACATGATGCTCCAATGGTGTTCATGGTCCGGGTGGTAAGGCCATACTGCATCCATGGCCTGGTCAGAACCTGCAAGCCAGTAATTTTAGATACGCATGGCAGGGGTGTAACTCCCCTGAGACAGGGTGAGAAACCACATGCGGGCAACCCTCTAGAGGGACCCAAGGTTGACTAATCATGTCAGAGACCACCGGATACCAAGGCTGTGTAGGCCAGTCGGGTATGACAAGAATGCCTCTGGCAGAATCCATCCTGATTTTTTGTAATACCTGACTGATGAGGCAAAACGGGGGGAATGCATAGAAAAACCACTTCCCCCAATCTAGCGAGAATGCATCAATCGCTAATGCCCCAGGGTCTGGTTCCCATGAAACATATGTCGGTACCTGATGGTTCAACCGGGACGCAAGAAGGTCGATATCCGGTTGGCCAAATTTGGCTGTAATTTGGGCAAATATTTGAGGATGCAGCATCCACTCAATACTATCATTGAATTTGCGTGACCTGGTGTCTGCCACAGTATTAAGCCTACCTGGCAAATAGGTGGCTGAAATCCAAATATCTCGATCAATACACCAGCACCAAATAGTATTAGCCAATTTGTCACAAGAGACTGACCTGGTACCGCCCATATGGTTTAAATATGCCACCGCTGTGGTGTTGTCTATTTGGAGACGGACATGAGTACCACTAAGATGAGCACAATATGCCCGCAGTCCGTGAAATGCTGCAAGCAGCTCCAAATAGTTAATCCCTTGTATTAGCAACATGCTAGCTTCAAGGGGATCCCACCTGCCTCCACAACTAGAAGAGCTGTCCGCAGCTCCCCAGCCTAGAGAGCTTGCGTCAGTTTGCAAATATACCACCGGATTGGGCACAACAATGGGTTTGAATGCCCTGCCAATATTGGACACCCACCATTGTAGCTCAACCTTAGCATCAGAAGGCAGCTCCATAGGTCTGTCAAAATGACCAGCGTTCTTTTTTAACGCAATAATTTTGGCCCTTTGCAGGTTTTGATAATGCAAAGGCCCAAACCGGGCTGCCGGAAATAAAGCTACGATTTTCCCAATTATCTTAGCTGTATGCCGAATAGATGGTATACTGGCGGATGCGAGATCCTGACATGCAAGGGAGACATCCTCCACCTAGTGAAATGGAATGGTGGCCCTCATTTGAATAGAGTCCACCGTGAAACCCAAATAATCCATAACCTGGGATGGGTGAAACTTCGATTTTTCTGGATGAACTATAAACCCCAGTTGCTGAAATATAGTAACAGTTGCTGAAACAGCGCTTTCAGCTGCTTCCAGAGTATTGCCAATAATCAGAATATCATCCAAATAAGCCATTACAATATGATGTTCTATGCGTAATTTGGCCATAATAGGTTTAAGTAATTTAGTAAAGAGCCTAGGGGCAGTAGTAAGCCCATTTGGTAAGGCTCGATATTGCCAGAGCTGATCCATCCAGACAAATTTCAAAAATTTCCGGTGATGTTTCCGGATGGACACTGAATAGTATGCATCTTTTAAATCAATACATGCCATAAAGCAACCATGCGAAATCAGTGATTTGGCTGTCTCAAAGGTGTCCATTTTGAAATGTGTATATGTTACAAAGGTATTCAACTGGGTCAAATCAATAATTACCCGACAACCTCCATCCTTTTTTGGTCTAGTAAATATATTGGAGACGAATTCAATGGGCTCGTGAATAGTTTTCTCTATCACGCCTTTTTGTTCCAAACGAAAAATTTCAGCCGTGCCTGCTGCCTGCTCAACAGCAGACAGCGTAAACTTCCGTTTAGGCATATGCTGGGATGGAGGAATGTTGCCGTGAATAAATTCAATAGAATGACCCCGAATATTTTGTAAAACAAATTTATCCGAAGTAACTGATACCCAAGCTTTAGCAAAGAACCGGAGTCGCCCTCCCACATGTGAGATTAAAGGGGCAAGGGAAAGAAACCCAGACCGCCTTACCTCCATGGTCACCGGCGGTCCCTGACATACTTGGGTGGCCGAGGAGGTGCTGGGTTGGGCTGACGATAAGATGGCTTCATCTTCCACTGGGGTCGCTGTGTGCCTGACCCTAAAAAAGACCGCTGCTGCTGGCCCTGTTGGTAGTAGTGCTGAGTAGTAGCATATGGTCTTGATGCTGATGCGACCGGACCTCGCGGTCGAGCAGGGGGAGCTTTTGGCACCATCGGTCTGGGGGCGATCTGAGATCGCATAAGTCCCACCGTTTTGGCTACCTCGTCCAGCTCCTTGACCCTCTTCGGAAGGTCTTCCCCGAAGAGTTGTCGGGGCGGTGGGGGCGGCGGTGGCTTACACAACCCAGCAAATTTTGGGTTGATAGACGGACGGATGCTGTTCTTCCGGAAATCGTTGATTTCATGCTGGGTGGCACATAATAGTGCTAACGCATCCTCCTGATCCAATGACAGGTCCGTTCCATCGACCGACCGCGCAAAGGCGGTAATACCGGCCGTGAGGAGTTTGAGGATCCGCTGGAGTTTAACCTCCTGATGGCGGACAGCCACGCCGATGTTGCCCCATATGGGCGTATTGACCAGTGGCACGTTGAGGGCATTACAGTTGGACGGGGCCTTGTGGCGCTGAGTGGCCTGTGAGAGTACTTCCTCCTGCAACCGATGATTCGTGAGAAAGTCCACTGTTGCTGCCAGCTTTGGCTGGAGCGGAAGTCCAGTTGTAATTGGTGCAGCAAATTTGGTGGCCACGTCCAGTAACTCAGCTGTCGGTGTCTCCGACGGTGTTGGGGTGGGGTCAAACCCTTCTTCCCCTTGTGGCTCGCTGATGAGGGAAACCGGCGAGGTGGCCCTGTGCCTGACGATATCCGTGGGTGCGTACTGCTGTTGATTATGGAGTACCAGCTCCAGCAGCCGCTCGATGCGGTCAATACGCCCCCCATCCTGAACACTCGGATGGTCGGAGTCCTCCGGCTCAGAAAACATGCCGGGGCTCCTATCATCGGCCCGCACCTCAGAGAAGTGATCTCGGTGCCGGAATGGATCGCTTTCGGCCGCCGCAGCGAAACCGTGCGAGTCCCGCGCGGGCAAGGTGTCCAACCGCCTCTTCTTGGCAGGAGTAGAAGCCGTTGCCACAAAGGGCCCTGACGGCTTGGGGTCGACTCCAGCAGAAGCATGGAGCGACGCCCGCGCGGACTTGCCGGCTGTCCACAATTTGGACGGTGCCGACGCATGGTCTCGTCCACCCATCCATGGGGGACTCGGCGACCGAGGCGGGACCGTACCCAAGCCCCCCGTCCCGGCAGCGGGGGTTGGGAGTTGGATAGCAGACCTTAACGACCCAGGTCCCGCCGTTGCACCAGACCGCTCCATGGCGGCTGGTGGAGCCTTGGCCCGAACCGGGTTAGGCTTACGGGCTCCTCTGCTGCCTTTTAATGAAGGGCTAGCGGAGGGGGGTCGGGCCGCAGCACGAGACCCCTTCCCCGTTGTCGCCAAAGGCGAACTTGTGGCAGGGTCCACCCTTTCAGGAGGCACCCCGACGTCCTCCTCCACGCACTCCTCCTCGGAGCTGTGGCGACCCCCGCTCTCTTCCCGGCCCCAGGTGTAACCGATGAGGGCGCCGGGCCGGTCAAACGACGACTTCGTCCAGACATTTCCAAACACTCCAAACCGCACCCTTGCTGAAAGACAAAACCGACAGCAAGGGCCAACCAACTTAAGGTTAGTTTAACTTACCTAAGCGGCTCCTTTTGAAGGGCTGGCGAGGAGCGCGCCCCACCGCCAGCTGTCGGCAGCAATGCGTTGCGACGATATGTCGCGCATGCGTGCCGGCGGGCTCTTCACGAAGTCACTCACGTGACTCCGAAATGAAATTCCAGAGACTCACCACTCTCTGTGTAAAGAATGTTTTCCTCATCTCGGTCTTAAAGGAATTCCCCCTTATCCTTAGACTGTGATCCCTTGTTCTGGACTCCCCCAACATCGGGAACAATCTTCCAGCATCTAGCTTGTCCAACCCCTTAAAAATTTTGTAAGTTTCTATAAGATCCCCCCTCAATCTTCTAAATTCCAACGAGTACAAGCCGAGTCTATCCAATCTTTCCTCATATGAAAGTCCTGACATCCCAGGAATCAGTCTGGTGAATCTTCTCTGTACCCCCTCTATGGCAAGGATGTCTTTCCTCAGATTTGGAGACCAAAACTGTACGCAATACTCCAGGTGTGGCCTCACCAAAACCCTGTACAACTGCAGTAGAACCTCCCTGCTCCTATACTCAAATCCTTTCGCTATGAATGCTAACATACCATTTGCTTTCTTCACTGCCTGCTGAACCTGCATGCCTACTTTCAATGACTGGTGTACCATGACACCCAGGTCTCGTTGCATCTCCCCTTTTCCTAATCTGCCACCATTCAGATAACAGTCTACCCTCATGTTTTTGCCACCAAAGTGGATAACCTCACATTTATCCACATTATACTGCATCTGCCATGCATCTGCCCATTCACTCAGCCTATCCAAATCACCCTGCAGCCTCCAAGCATCCTCCTCACACCTAACTATCAAATGGCCAATCAACTGTTGAATTTTAATTTTCACTTTGAAAAGCTCCCTGAATTGCCTGAAAAATGGGATGATCCTGGCTACAAAGTAAATAAAACAATGTTTTTAAAAGAGTCAAACAGCATGGAAACAGCTCCTTTGGACCTACTTGCCCATGCTGACCAACATGTCCCATCTACACTATTCCCATCTGCCTGCATTAGGCCCATATCCCTCCAAACCTATCCTATCTATGTACCTGTAATTGTTTCTTTAATGTTGGGATAGTACCAGTCTCGGCGACCTCTTCCGACAACTCGTTCCATATACCCACCACCCTCTGTGTGAAAAAGTTACCCCTCAGATTCCTACTAAATCTTTCGCCCTTCACCTTAAACCTATGTATTATTGTTTTAAATGCAAACCATGGAAAGGTGGTAATTTGCATGTTATATTTAACTATTTTGCAGATTGGCAATGCAGCAATGACATAAATACAATTATTTTACTTCTCGTTAGAAAATTGAATTTAGCATTGTTTACTATGTCTTTGAAAGCTAAGGGGAAGTCACAGCAAATTCACCGATCCAAAAGTAATCTCTTATGCGAATTATCAATATTTGCTTTTGCAAGGGAAGGAAAATAGTGTAGCTTTCCCAAGTCAAAGAGGTTTTCTGACCCAATAGGTCACAACTTAGAACGGAGACGAGGAAACACTTCTTCTCACAGAGAGTTGTGAGTCTGTGGAATTCTCTGCCTCAGAGGGCGGTGGAGGCAGGTTCTCTGGATGCTTTCGAGAGAGAGCTATATGGGGCTCTTAAAAATAGCGGAGTCAGGGGGTATGGGGAGAAGGCAGGAATGGGGTACTGATTGGGGATAATCAGCCATGATCACATTGCATGGCGGTGCTGGCTCAAAGGGCCGAATGGCCTACTCCTGCTGGGACCACAGTTATTTACAAAATACATCAGTAATTTGGATGAAGGGATTCAAAGTAACATTAGCAAATTTGCAGATGACATAAAGCTGGGTGGCAGTGTGAACTGTGAGGAGAGTGCTATGAGAATGCAGGGTGACTTGGACAGGTTGGGGGAGTGGGCAGATGCATGGCAGATGATGTTTAATGCAGATAAATGTGAAGTTATCCACTTTGGTAGCAAAAACAGAAAGGCAGATTACTATCTAAATGGCGTCAAGTTGGGAAAAGGGGAAGAACAGCGGGATCTGGTGGTCCTTGTACATCAGTCTATGAAAGTAAGCATGCAGGTACAGCAGGCAGTGAAGAAAGCGAATGGCATGTTGGCCTTTGTAACAGGAGGAATCAAATATAGGAGCAAAGAGGTCCTTGTGCAGTTGTACAGAGCCCCTGTGAGACCACACCTGGGGTATTGTGTGCAGTTTTGGTCCCCCAATTTGAGGAAGGACATTCTTGCTATTGAGGGAGTGCAGCGTAGGTTTACAAGGTTAATTCCCGGGATGGCAGGACTGTCATATGCTGAGAGAATGGAGCTTGTACACTCTGGAGTATAGAAGGATGAGCGGCGACCTCATTGAAACATATAAGATTGTTAAGGGTTTGGACACGCTGGAGGCAGGAAACATATTCCCCATGTTGGGATGTCCTGAACCAGGGGTCACAGTTTAAGAATAAGGAGTAAGCCATTTAGAATGGAGACTAGGAAACACTTTTTCTCCCAGAGAGTGGTGAGTCTGTGGAATTCTCTGCCTCAGAGAGCGGTGGCGGCAAGTTCACTGGATGCTTTCAAGAGAGAGCTAGATAAATAAGTAAGTAAGTGAGTTTATTGGCCAAGTATGCACATACAAGGAATTTGCCTTGGTGCTCCGCCCACAAATAACAACATGACATACAGTAACAGTTACGAATAATAAAACACTAAATATTAATAATAATAAAACATTAATGATTAAACACCGTTGATCAAGCATGTGAACCAACAAAATACCAGATCAAAGGGAGGCTACAGATTTTTGGCTGTTGAGTAGAGCAACTACTCGTGGATAAAAATTGTTTTTATGTCTGGCTGTGGCAGCTTTGACAATCCGGAGTCACCTTCCAGAGGGAAGTGATTCAAAGAGTTTGTGGCCAAGGTGAGGGGGTCAGAGATGATCTTGCCCGCTCGCTTCCTGGCCCTTGCAGTGTACAATTCATCAATGGATGGAAGGTTGCAGCCAATAACCTTCTCTGCTGATCGGACGATTCGCTGCAGCCTCCAGGTGTCGTGCTTGGTGGCTGAGCCAAACCAGACCATGATGGAGAAGGTGAGGACAGATTCCACGATGGCCGTGTAGAATTGGACCATCATTGCCTGTGGAAGATTGTGCTTCCTCAGCTGCCGTAGGAAGTACATCCTCTGTTGCGCCTTTTTGACTGTGGAGTCGATGATAGCCCCCCACTTAAGGTCCTTGGAGATGATGGTTCCCAGGAACTTAAAAGACTCCACAGATGTGAGTGTGGTGTTGTTGATGGTGAGTGGGGTGATGGGAGGGGAAGCTCTGCTAAAGCCTTCAATCAATTCCACTCTCTTAAGAGCATTGAGCTCTAGGTTGTTGCAACGGCACCAGGACGCCTGGGCTCTTAGCCTGGATGCCTAGGGCTCTTAAAAATAGCGGAGTCAAGGGATATGGGGAGCAGGCAGATACGGGGTACTGATTGGGGATGATCAGCCATGATCACATTGAATGACGGTGCTGGCTTGAAGGGCCGAATGGCCTACTCCTGCACCTATTGTCTATTGTCTATCACCACAGACGTCAGTACCAGTGGTCGATAGTCGTTGAGGCACGTCACCGGGATCGATTGGCCAGGTGGGCGGAGGAATGGTTGATGGAATTTAATATAGAGAAGTGTGAGGTGTTGCATTTTGGGATGTCGAACAAGGGCAGGACCTACACAGTAAATGGTAGGCATCTGGGTAGTGTTGTAGAGCAGAGGGATTTAGGAGTACAAGTGCATTGAAGGTCAAGTCACAGGTGGATAAGGTGTTCAAAAAGGCCTTTGGCACTTTGGCCTTCATCAGTCAGAGTATTCAGTATAAATGTTGGGAGGTTATGCTACAGTTGCATAAGATATTGGTGAGACCGCATTAAGAATATTGTGTTCAGTTCTGGGCAACATGTTATAGGAAAGATATTGTCAATCTTGAAAGGGATCAGAAAAGATTTACGAGGCTGTTACCAGGACTAGAGGGTGTGAGCTGTAGGGAGAGGTTGCGTAGGCTGGGTCTCTATTCCATGGAGTGCAGGAGGATGAGGGGAGATCTTATAGAGGTATACAAAACCATGAGAGGAATAGATCGGGTAGATGCACATGTCCTTTGCCCAGAGTAGGGAAATCAACTCGGTTCAAGGTGAAGGGGAAAAGATTTAATAGGAATCTGAGGGGTAGCTTTTTCACACATAGTTGCATGGATCAAGCTGAAAGAGGAGGTAGTTGAGGCTGGGACTATCCCATTGTTTAAGAAACAGTTAGACAGGTGCATGGATAGGAGGTTTGGAGGGATATGGACCAAGCGCAGGCAAGTAGGACTAGTGTAGCTGGGACATTGTTGGCCGGTGTGGGTGGGTTGGGCCAAAGGGCCCATTGCCAAACTGTATCACTCTATGACTCCATGACCTTACTCTTCTAGGGCAACGGTATTATTGATACCCTCTTAAAGTAGGTGGGAACCTCAGACCTCAGTAATGAAGGTTGAAAATGTCTGCAAAAACTCCAGCCAGTTGGGCTGCACAGGTTTTGAGAACTCGACCGGGTATACCATCAGGTCCAGGCACTTTACGAGGGTTCACCCCCCTGAAGGATCTTCTGACGTCGGCCTCTGTGACTGTAATACCATTAGGGTATTTGGGGGCTCGGGAAAGCACATTAGTGTTCTGCCTATCAAAGCATGTGTAGAATGCATTGAGCTCGTCAGGGAGTGATGTTTCGCTGTTGCTTGAGCTGCTTCCTGGTTTTGCCTTGAAGGAGGGGATCAGACATAGAACTTGCAGTATGTGCATCCTAGCAAACAGAGTCAACACTGAAATAAAGGACTAAACCAATTCTATTGTTTTCCAAGGATCTTTCTCAAAAACATAACATCCCTGCTGTCGTCTTTAATCAATGCATTTATGTTACAATATTTATACTTGAAATGTCAGCTGCACTCATTTGCATTATTTTTTAATTTATTTGTAAATAAATGTTTTAACTTGCTTTAGCCAGTAAATTCTCTGCTGTTTCTTTAATTCTGCCGATCAAAAGAAAGTGAAATTGTAGTATGATATAATCAGGCAAAGAGAATAGCGCGTGAAAGATAATTGGCTCTCTGCAAAGGCCAGATGTTCAATAAATATTTAGCTTCAGGATTATAGTGTCAGGGGACAAGGTCCAGCTCCAGGAAATGCTGTGAATCAAACCGAAAAGAGAAAATATTCAAAAATAACGCCATGCTCCAGAGAGTGCTCATTGAGAACAAATTTACTATTGGATTTTCCATTGAACACATTAAGATCTTTCCTAATGCGTAGCATTTGATGGCAACACACATTGTAACTCTTTACATCTACTAGTAACTCATTCACCATTCAATGGAACACTTTTGCTTTATTCCACCATGAGCAGTAACTTTAAAAATGTTTAGCTAATATATTTTAGGCCTTTTCTGAAATTGCTGAACCTGATTTAGGTGAAGTTCTGTGATTATGATGCTGAACTAGAGTTATGTTTAGGAAGGAACTGCAGATGCTGGTTTACACCAAAGATAGACACAAGTTTCTGGAGTAACTCAGTGGGACAGGCAGCATCACTGGACAGAAGGATTGAATGACGTTTCAGGTCGAGACTGAAGAAGGGTCTCGACAGGAAACATCACCCATTCCTTCTATCCAGTGATGGGGTGTGTGTGTGTGTGTGTGTGTGTGTGTGTGTGTGTGTGTGTGTGTGTGTGTGTGTGTGTGTGTGTGTGTGTGTGTGTGTGTGTGTGTGTGTGTGTGTGTGTGTGTGTGTGTGTGTGTGTGTGTGTGTGTGTGTGTGTGTGTGTGTGTGATTTTTGCCCTTTGATTTCATGGTTCGCCAAAACCACACGCTCAAATGCCCAGATGTTTTCCATTTTGCTAGACATTACAGTTTTACGTTTACTAATACACTCATCATTACATTTAGACATCTTTATGCAACCATATAACAATTACAGTACGGAAACAGGCCTTCTCGGCCGTTCCAGTCCGTGCCGACCATTTATTTTCCCCTAGTCCCATCTACCTGCACTCAGACCATACCCCTCAATTCCCTTCCTGTCCATATACCTATCCACTTTACTTTTAAATGTTACAATCGATCCTGCCTCCACCACTTCTGCTGGAAGATCATTCCACACAGCCACCACTCTCTGAGTAAAGAAGTTCCCCCTAATGTTACCTCTAAACATCTGTCCCTTAATTCTCATGTCAGGCCCTCTTGTTTGAATCTTCCCTACCCTCAATGGGAAAAGCTTATCCACGTCAACTCTGTCTATCCCTTTCATCATTTTAAAGACCTATCAAGTCCCCTCTTAACCTTCTGCGCTCCAAAGAATAAAGACCCAACTTGTTCAACCTTTCTCTGTAACTTAGTTGCTGGAACCCAGGCAACATTCTAGGAGTTCTCCTCCTCCCTACGGGGAAGAAGGGTCTCGACCCGAAACGTCGCCTATCTCCTTCGCTCCTTAGTTGCTGCTGCACCTGCTGAGTTTCTCCAGCTTTTTGTGTAACCAACATTCTAGTAAACCTCCTCTGTACTCTCTCTATTTTGTTGACATCCTTCCTATAATTAGGCGACCAAAATTGTACCCCATACTCCAGAATTGGTCTCACCAATGCCTTGTACAATTTTAACATTACTTCCCTACATTTTTTTTTAATAAAATCCTTCCCCCAAAATTTCAAAATGCTATAAAAATCAAACAGCTCTCACCCATAGAATGTTGGTGAACGTTCCATCGTGTGATGTCACAATGCCCAAAGGTCACAGATGTCCAATCAGAATGGATTCATTTACATCTGCCTTTGCTCCAGCCCCAGCTCCCCCCCCCCCCAGCAGCCTGTGTTGAAGTGCATGATCACGTGTGTGGGAATAGAGAAAGAGGGATAGGGAGTGGGGAATAGATAGACTGTCCCTCCCACTCTACCGCCCCACTCTTTCCCCCCCACCCCTCTCTCCCTCACTCCACACTCTTCCCCCTTCCTCCCCTACCCCATCTCCCTCCTCCCCCCTGCCCCACACCTCTCCCCTTCACCATCCCTCTCTCCCCCCCCACCCCTCTCTCCTCCCCCTCTCCATCTCCCTCTCCTCACCCCTGTCCCTCTCCTCCCCCTCCTCCTCCTCCTCCCACCCCATCCCTCTCTCCCCCACCCCCCTTCCCTCTCCCCCACTCCCCTTCCCTCTCTCCCCCCACCCCCTTCCCCCTCCCCACTCTTCCCCTGTGCCCGGTGTCCGTGCATGCGCATTTGGGGCCTTTGCCGATTTTCAGATAGTCATTTTGTTTTTGTGTGTACTTGCCTGGCCTCACAACAGGGACACAACGGCTCCATGGGTACGTTTTGTTCTATTTCACAGACGGCTCCACGGGTCCTCTATTCACTTTATTAACTTTAACTTAATTTCTGCCGTCAACGGCACAATGTTAAATGCAGCAGTCGTGCCAGAGCAGTGCGGGCGCGTCAGCCATGCATGTGCAGTTTGGCGGAATATTGCGTTGGGGCAAAGGTTGGGTCCGCACTTGGTCTAGTATGTTCCTAAATTATGGAAATCATAAAACAGAATCATAGGCATTATTATGAACTGTAAGGAAGCTAATCAGCTAAGTATCTATGCCAACTTTTTGTGGAGTAATTGCAAATAGAAGTAAAAATGGTTCCAAAATAAACACTGCACACATGCTCCAAAATCTTCATCAACGTTGTGCTTTGATCCTAATTGCACACAATTAGCTCCACTAGGATGACCATGTTGCTCAGAAGGTCTAGAAATTATCAGCATCCAGCTTTGGGATTCAGCTTCCAAAATTAACACTTTGTTTCAAGCTCTGTCAAGACTATCTGGCAGACAGAGGTTAAATACTTAAGGACGTTCTCATCAAAATTCTAAAAACTGTGCAACATTCAAATGGTCTTCTTAGATCCCATGAGCATAACTGTTCAAAGTGGAGAAAGAACATTTCAGATTGGGTTCAAGAACCTGTTTTCCATGGGCAGGGAACACATGGAAGCCCATAGTAAGGGGTGGAAAGAATGCACCACATCATGAACTAACCATCCACACCCATCCTGTCAGGAACTCTCTGCCCCACCTGTTGTAGAGTCTGCGGATCACACATTGGCCTCATCAGCCACCTCGTCAACCATAAAGTAAGAGTGAAAACGTGTAATCTTTCATCCCTACATACAGCTATCTGCAAACCACTACATATTTGCACATGTAGTTCACAGTGACCTTTGGGAGGTCTACCAGACAGTCCCATCAAATTTTTGGTACTTTATTTGTTACATATAGTGAGGTACAGTAAGAATCTTTTTTGGATACAGTTCAGTACAAATATCACTATACATAAGCAATTAGATACATATTAGAGAAGCATCTCAGATACAGTACAGGTGTATAGCAGAAGTTACTCTGAGACAATAGACAATAGACAATAGGTGCAGGAGTACGCCATTTGGCCCTTCAAGCCAGCACCGTCATTCAATGTGATCATGGCTGATCATCCCCAATCAGTACCTCGTTCCTGCCTTCTTCCCATATCCCCTGACTCCGCTAATTTTAAGAGCCCTATCTAGCTCTCTCTTGAAAGCATCCAGAGAACCTGCCTCCACGGCCCTCTGAGGCAGAGAATTCCACAGACTCACCACTCTCTGTGAGAAAAAGTGTTTCCTCGTCTCCGTTCTAAATGGCTTACTCCTTATACTTAAACTGTGGCCCCTGGTTCTGGACTCCCCCAACATCGGGAACATGTTTCCTGCCTCTAGTGTGTCCAAGCCCTTAACAATCTATAGTATAGTATAGACAGTATGGAGGATCATTCCCTTTCAATTTCTAAGTGCTATCCATAAAGCCTCACTGCATAATCCCTCAACAATATGCTCTTTGTTCATGAAAGCTATATCCTCACTGAATATTGAGCTGCCAGTCCTGCCTTTTGCTCAGCCATGCTTCTGTTATGGCTATAATATTACAGTGCCCTGAGCCAACCCATACCCTGAGTTTGTCCACCTTGCCTGCTGATCCTCTCCATTGAAACAAATGGTTTAAACACTAGTCTTTCACATCTCTTTAACATGCAGTTGTTTGTCCTGTCAACATACCTTGCTCTCCTTGACAACAATGTTTTCCCCTAACCTCTCATCTGCCTCCTTTCTGCTTTGGGATCCTTCCCTCTGCCAATGCAGTTTAAATCCTCCTGAATAGCGCTTGCAAATCTACCTCCCTCGATATTGATGCTCTCCAGTTCAGGTGCACCGGCTCCTTTTGCACAGGTCACCTCTGCCCCAGAAACAATCCCAAATGATCCAAAAATCCTGAATCCCACCTCCATGAACTAGCTCCTTAACCAGGTATCCATCTGGTCTAACCATCTCTTCCTGCCTTCACTAGCGTGTGGCACTGGCAGTACTCCATATTTTAAAGATCAGCGTGGAAACAGGCCTTTCGGCCAACCGAGCCAGCGATCCCCATACTCTATGCTACATACATTAGGGACAATTTACGCTGTAAGACAACTGTAAGGCAGCAACTCTACTGCTGCGCTGCCCAAAGATACCCATCCTCAAGACCCGGACATGGTTCAACAACAACAAGCCCTGGTTCACTGCAGAACAGACAGCTCCGACGGTGTAAAGAGGAGGCCTACAGAAACGGGGATGCAGACCTCTACAGGCAGGCCAAGTACAAGCTGAGAAGAGGAAACAGAGCTTCCAAGTAAAGGTAGTCTGAGAAGTTGAGGAGCAAGTTCTCAGCTAGTGACTCTTCTTCAGTTTGGAATGGCTTGCAAGAAATTACAAGCTACAAGAGGAAAGCCCCCCGCTCTTTGGACAATCGTCGGCTGACCAACGACCTGAATGTGTTTTACTGCAGGTTTGAAAATCAGAAACGTAACCCTGGTACCCCCTTCCCCCTCCCCAACCAACACAGCCAGACCCCGGTCTAGAAAGAATGGACCCTGCACCCTCTCCTTCCCATTCACCACTTCACACCTACTTAAGGCAAGACTCCAATATGAAAAGACTGGACCATTTCCCACCCCATCCAACACTTCACACACACTCACAGCCTGACCTCAGTCTGCAAAGAGTGGGCCCTTCTACACCCACCCCCCTCCAATCACAATTTCACACCCAATCACCCACACCCTCTGTGCTGCACAACATCACTTATCCAATATCAACAATAAAAATAGTGGAGAGGCTTTTCAGAGGACAAAAAAGCCGGAAATCTCCAGGACCTGACAATGTTTCCCACTCTACTCTTAAGCTCTGTGCAAAACAGCTGGCACCAGTCTATACAGACATTTTTAACCAGTTCCTGCAAACATGTACTGTCCCTGCCTGCTTCAAAGTCTCTACTATTGTCCCTGTACCCCAAAAAGCAAGGATTACTTGTCTTAATGACTACATGCCTGTCGCACTGACCTCTGTAGTCATGAAGACACTCGAGAGGCTTGTGCTGGCTAAGCTGAAAAATATCACAAACTCCCTGCTGGACCCTTTGCAGTTTACATATTGGGCCAATAGATGATGCAGTCAACCTGGGCCTGCACTTCATCCTACAGCACCTAGACCGCCAGGGGACCTATGCAAAGATCCTGTTTGTTGATTTTAGCTCTGCATTCAACACCATTGTGCCAGAGCTACTACACTCCAAACTTTTAGAGTTGACTGTGCCTAAACCCCTCTGTCAGTGGATCACCAAGTTCCTGACAGACAGGAAGCAGCATGTGAGGCTGCGAAAGCACATCTCAGACCTGCAAACGGTCAGCATAGGAGCACCGCAAGGCTGCATACACTCTCCTAGCTTACAAACCTGTATGCCTTTGAAATGTGGGAGGAAACCGGAGCTCATGGAAAAAACGCACGCAAATTACGGAGAGAACATACAAACTCTGTACAGCCAAGCATCCATAGTCAGAATCAAACCCAGGTCTCTGGCACTGTAAGGCAGCAACTCTACCGCTGTGCAACCGTGCCTGTCCAAAGATTCCCATCCTCAGAGTTCTGCATTTTAACCTCTTTCCTAACTCCATCGGGTTACGAATGGGTTCCACTTTTACATATGTCCATACATCAATTCTATCCATAAATTGGAAATGCACAAAATTACTCAATATGGTAACCACAGCTCCACAACATTCTATTGACGATGTTTAATAATGGCATGTTGTGATAGGCTTCAAGTATCAGTGGATGGTACATTATTTAATAAAGTATCATCGCACAAGTATCAATAAATGTAATTGCTTGTCAATTTACAAAGCAACTCTTTTTAGTGTTCTCCCACAGTGAGACTGGCAGTCTGTGTTCTTAAGAGTCAATGGTATCTGATTACTGCAGGGAAGTAGCAGTAAGCAGGATTCTCTTTCAAGACTTGTTCTCATTTGACCAATAAGAAAAAGACAACCAATAATAGTGGAGGGAGAGAGGAAACTAGTTATATTGTTCAGAGGAATAAATGTATATACATACATTAGCCTTTTGAGCTGCACAATATATATAGGAGCTCATTCACATGTATGGGTGTCCACAGGTTTGGTTTTCATAACTTGGGGATGGGCACCATTTAGAGTGATAAGAGTGCTCATGACACCAAAAACCAAAGTGCTAACAATATAAAATCTGAAGCAGAATTTTATACACCTTTATAAAATCACTCCTCAACCTCCTGCACTCCAACGAATAAAGTCATAGCCTTTCCCTCCAGCCCAGGCACTCACGTCACGGCAACATCCTCTTAAATCTTCTCTGTACCATTTCCAGCTTAACAACATCTTTCCTATAACAGGATGACCAAAACTGTATACATACTCCAAATGTGGCCTAACCAATGTCTTGTAGAACTGTAACATTATATCCCAACTCCTATGTGTTAGAAAGAATTGCAGATGCTGGTCTACACCAAAGATAGACACAAAATACTAGCGTAACTGAGCAGGCCAGGCAACATCGTTGGAGAGAAGGAATGGGTAAAGTATCGGGTCAAGACACTTCATTAGACTGAAGACATAATACGTCACCCATTCCTTCTCTCCAGAGATGCTGTCTGTCCCACTGAGTTACTTCAGCATTTTGTGTCTATCCCACCTTCTATACTCAATTCCCCGATTGAAAAGACCAATGTGCCAAAAGCCTTCGTCACACCTTCCTATCTACATACTTTCAGGGAACTTAGCCAGTCTATTTATTGTCAAGATATTCTATGCCAAGAAGATAGACTTCCGATGACTGAACTTAAAGAATAGGAGCATATAAAATATTATCATAATGCTCAAATAATGTTTTGCCCAACACCTTAGAATGGTGACTTCATCATTTCATTTAGTTTAAATCACCTTTTACTAAACCAAAGTTTTGTAAAAACTCACTCACTCAACCCAACCCATCAAATCACAGGAATAACTGACATTTCCATTCTTGGTGCAGCCCAGGAGTTCTTGAGCTTGGGATCCTTAATATTAAAACTACAAATAATTTGTGGCTACATTTTCTCCTGACCAGAGCACAAATAGGCAAAGATTTCAGAAGCTGCAGACAGGATTTCAGCTCATCCGTCCTTTTCCCAGAACTGGATAATTAACCTTGGGTGTGAGCATTCAAATATAATAGCTGGCAATAATAGGCAATACAATGATAGAAAGAGTGTCATGAACACTTGCATAATCCTCAGTTGTCAATAAATCCCCAAATCCAATTTCAACAGAAAAAAATATCCTTTTACTTGCCAAAATTACAATCCATGGCACAGAACTATCGCCAAAGGATATATGTGAGAACATTAACTGCACAGTCAAACAATACTAATTAGTAACCTTCTTAATATCAAGTTTTTCTGCATTTTCTCCAATGCAAATTAAATTATATTTTAATTATTTCTCAGGAAATGAGATTTGCAATTCATTAAATCTGTTGCCTAAACTATATATGTCTCCTTGTTTTGGTATTTCAGTAAGCCACGCTATTTACAGCCCATACAACTATATTAAGTGCACATACAAATTGCACAGCCATCTGTTTTTATTGTAATATTTGTAAAATCAGGATGGTTTATAAGCCATATCATACAAAGGGGCACATTTCCATTTAACGATAGATAAGAAGAAAGTGAGTATTTGTTTTTTCCCCAAAATAAAAGCCGAAAGGTCTGAATGTGCAAGATAATAATCACCTAGCAGAGACTGATTCATTAATATATTAGGCGGGGACAAAATCAACTTAAAATTTCCACTAACAACTCTGTCCAAGGAAGGCAAATTTGTAATATCCATAATTTCAAAACAGAATGGCAAACTAGGGTTTAATCATTATACTGGTGTATTTATTTTATCCCTGCACCCACACCTTTAAACCTAATTCACAGAGATTAGAATCTACTGTTCCTGATAAGTATTATAAATTACAAATTGGAGAAGAAAGGACATACTTTTTTTAAACTGGTCATGCATTATTGTATCAAATGAGGCGCTTAATTTGTTGTCTAAAGGTCGCCAATCTGTTACCATGATGGATAAACTATCTTCCTGGCCCAGAGGTGACATATTTGATGCTGAAGATTTGGTCTGAAATTAGAATTACTTTACCTCTGGCTATTAATGCAACTTAGTTGATGGAGGCAACATAGAAGCACAGCAGTTAATGATACTGTCTCACAATACCAGGACTTTGGGTTCGATCCTGACTTCAGAAGCTGTCTTTACGGAATTTGTGCATTCTTCACGTAATGGTGTTGGTTCCTCAGTATTGCTATAGTGTAAGACAATTATGTATTGCTATAGTACAAGAAAGACAATTGTTATTTTATTAATTTATTTTCCTAGGATTCAGCAGTAAAGCTTGAGAAAGATATTTCAAAATAGAGAGTAGTGGTGTGATAATACAATCCAATAGCATTAACTTTCCAATATCTTTTGTTTATACTTTCATAATAGTAACCTATATTTTTTTGGGCAGGAAATACTTCTAAATTGTTTATGGAATAAAATCTTAATATTGAAGACTGACACATTTGTCCTTGATTTCTTAAGAAAGTGCAGGGTGAAATGGCGCAGCAGAACCCAACAGCAAGCAATGAACTGAGCAAGGTTAAGGACATTGTCCCGAAATGTTCTGAAATGCAGGAACTTGTTCAAATAAAGATCCACCATGCACCTGAACAGCCAAGCAACCTTGAGCATCTCAGGTAGGGAACAAGAGTTAGGACCAATGTCCACAATTCATGCTCTGAAGATAAAACATGTAGAAATATCAAATGGAGAATAATGCAGGAAAAATTCAGGAAAACATATGTTTTTCTTATAGCAGAGTGAGTAGTACCTCCCTGCATAGATCTTGCATTGAGATTACGGATTTGGTTCTGTTGAGAAGATCAATAAAGCTAATTTGTTCAAACAAAATCAAAAACTGCTTTGGTCCTATAGATATCCTTCACAAAATATTTTGATCAATATCCTACCTTTATGGGGCAGCAGCGGAACCAATGTGCATGGAGTTTTTAGTTCACCCAACACACCCTCTTCTATCCCATGGACCAGTTTCCATTGATTAGTGAGCTTGAAATCAAGGCCTCAAGAATCAAGAATATGTGCACAATTAGACCATAATACCTTAACAGCTTGAAATTATTCATACAGCTTGAAGTAGAGTTGCTGCCTTACAGTGCTTGCACCGTCGGAGACCCGGGTTCAATCCCAACTATGAATGCTGTCTGTAAGAAGTTCGTACATTCTCTCCATGACCACATGGTTTTTCTCCGAGATCTTCAGTTTCCTTTCATACTCCAAAGACGTAGTTATTTAGGTTAATTGGCTTGGTGTATTTGTAAATTGTCCCTAGTGTGTGTCGAGTCATAGAGTCATAGAGTGATGCAGTGTGGAAACAGGGGCCCTTTGGCCCAACATGCCCACACCGGCCAACAATGTCCCAGCTACACTAGTCCCACTTGCCTGCGTTTGGTCCATATCCCTCCAAACCTGTCCTATCATATAACCATATAACCATATAACAATTACAGCACGGAAACAGGCCTTCTCGGCCCTTCCAGTCCGTGCCGACCATTTATTTTCCCCTAGTCCCATCTACCTGCACTCAAACCATACACCTCCATTCCCTTCCCGTCCATATACCCATCCACTTTACTTTTAAATGTTAAAATCAATCCTGCCTCCACCACTTCTGCAGGAAGATCATTCCACACAGCCACCACTCTCTGATTAAAGAAGTTCCCTTCATGTTAACCCTAAACTTCTGTCCCTTAATTCTCATGTCATGCCCTCTTGTTTGAATCTTTCCTACCCTCAATGGGAAAAGCTTATCCACGTCAACTCTGTCTATCCCTTTCATCATTTTAAAGACCTCAATCAAGTCCCCCCTTAACCTTCTGCGCTCCAAAGAATAAAAACCTAACATGTTCAACCTTTCTCTGTTACTTAGTTGCTGGAACCCAGGCAACATTCTAGTAAATCTCCTCTGTACTCTCTCTATTTTGTTGACATCCTTCCTATAATTAGGCGACCAAAATTGTACACCATACTCCAGAAATCCATGTACCTATAACTGTTTCTTAAACAATGAAAGTCCCAGCCTCAACCACCACATCTGACAGCTTGTTCCATACACCCACCATCCTTTGTCTGAAAAAGTTACCCCTCAGATTCCTATTAAATCTTTTCCCCTTCACTTTAAACCTATGTCCTCTGGTCCTCGATTCTACCTACTCAGGGCAAGAGATTGTGTATCTACACGATCTATTCCTCTCATGATTTAGTATACCTTTATAAGACCACCTCTCATCCTCCTGCGCCCCATGGAATAGAGGCCCAGCCTACTCAACCTCTCCCTGTAGCTCACACCTTCTAGTCCTGGCAACATCCTCATGAATCTTTTCTGTACCCTTTTAAGCTTGACAGTATCTTTCCTATAACATGCTGCCCAGAACTGAACACAATATTCTAAATGTCACCAACGTCTTATACAACTGCAACATGACCTCCCAACTTCTATACTCAATACTCTGACTGATGAAGGCCAGAGTGCCAAAAGCCTTTTTAACCACCTTATCGACCTGCGACTCGACCTTGAAAGAAACATGCACCTGTACTCCTAGATCCCTCAGCTCTACAACACTGCCCACTTCGTACACCCAGCATTCGCAGTCGGGATTGAACCCGGATCTCCGGCGCTGCAAGCACTGTAAGGCAGCAACTCTACTGCCTCGCCACTGTTGCTGCCCCTAATTTCAAGCTGTTAAGGTGTTATGGTCTAATTGTACACTAATAGCTATTAATGAGTATGATATAGTTGGGATCACGGAGACATGGTTCCAGGGTGACCAAGGCTGGGAGCTGAACATCCAGGGATATTCAATATTCAGGAAGGATAGAGAGAAAGGAAAAGGAGGTGGGGTAGCATTGCTGGTTAGAGAGGAGATTAACGCAATGGAAAGGAAGGACATTAGCTTGGAGGATGTGGAATCGGTATGGGTAGAACTGCGAAACACTAAGGGGCAGAAAACTCTGGTGGGTGTTGTGTACAGGCCACCCAACAGTAGTGAAGTTGGGGATGGTATCAAACAGGAAATTAGAAATGCGTGCGACAAAGGCAAAACAGTTATAATGGGTGACTTCAATCTACATATAGATTGGGTGAATCAAATTGGCAGGGGCGCTGAGGAAGAGGATTTTTTGGAATGTATGCGGGATAGTTATTTAAATCAACATGTAGAGGAACCAACGAGAGAGCAGTCTATTTTAGACTGGGTTTTGAGTAATGAGGAAGGGTTAGTTAGCAGTCTTGTTGTGCGTGCCCCCTTGGGCAAGAGTGACCATAATATGGTCGAGTTCTTCATTAGGATGGAAAGTGACATTGTTAATTCAGAAACAATGTTTCTGAACTTAAATAAAGGTAACTTTGAGGGTATGAGACGTGAATTGGCCAAGATTGATTGGCAATCAATTCTAAAAGGGTTGACGGTGGATACGCAATGGAAGACATTTAAAGACTGCATGGATGAACTACAAAAATTGTTCATCCCAATTTGGCAAAAGAATAAATCAGGGATGGTAGTGCATCCGTGGATAACAAGGGAAATCAGGGATAGTATCAAAGCAAAGGATGATGCGTACAAAGTAGCCAGAAAAAGCAGCATACCAGAGGACTGGGAGAAATTCAGCGACCAGCAGAGGAGGACAAAGGGCTTGATTAGGGAAGGAAAAATAGATTATGAAAGAAAACTGGCATGGAACATATAAACTGATTGCAAAAGTTTTTATAGATATGTGAAGAGAAAGAGATTAGTTAAAACAAATGTAGGTCCCTTGCAGTCAGAAACAGGTGAGTTGATCATGGGGAACAAGGATATGGCGGACCAATTGAATAACTACTTTGGTTCCATCTTCACTAAGGAAAACATAAATAATCTGCCGGAAATAGCAGGGGACCGTGGGTTAAAGGAGGACTTGAGTAAAATCCAGGTTAGTCGGGAAGTGGTGTTAGGTAAATTGAATGGATTAAAGGCCGATAAATCCCCAGGGCCAGGTAGGCTGCATCCCAGAGTACTTAAGGAAGTAGCTCCGGAAATAGTGGATGCATTAGTGATAATCTTTCAAAACTCTTTTGATTCTGGAGTAGTTCCTGAGGATTGGCGGGTAGCAAATGTAACCCCTCTTTTTAAGAAGGGAGGGAGAGAGAAAACGGGGAATTACAAACCAGTTAGTCTAACATCAGTAGTGGGGAAACTGCGAGAGTCAGTTATTAAAGATGGGATAGCAGCACATTTGGAAAGTGGTGAAATCATTTGACAAAGTCAACATGGATTTACGAAAGGTAAATCATGTCTGACGAATCTTGTGGAATTTTTCAAGGATGTAACTAGTAGCGTGGATAGGGGAGAACCAGTAGATGTGGTGTATCTGGACTTCCAGAAGGCTTTCGACAAGGTCCCACACAAGAGATTAGTATATAAACTTAAAGCATATGGCATTGGGGGTTCAGTATTGATGTGGATAGAGAACTGGCTGGCAAACAGGAAGCGAAGAGTAGAAGTAAACGGGTCGTTTTCACAATGGCAGGCAGTGACTAGTGGGGTACCGCAAGGCTCAGTGCTGGGACCCCAGCTATTTACAATATACAATAATGATCTGGATGAGGGAATTGAAGGCAATATCTCCAAGTTTGCGGATGACACTAAGCTGGGGGGCAGTGTTAGCTGTGAGGAGGATGCTAGGTGACTTGGATAGGCTGGGTGAGTGGGCAAATGTTTGGCAGATGCAGTATAATGTGGATAAATGTGAGGTTATCCACTTTGGTGGCAAAAATAGGAAAGCAGACTATTATCTAAATGGTGGCCGATTAGGAAAAGGGGAGATGCAGCGCAACCTGGGTGTCACGGTACACCAGTCATTGAAAGTAGGCATGCAGTGAAGAAAGCGAATGGTATGTTAGCTTTCATAGCAAAAGGATTTGAGTATAGGAGCAGGGAGGTTCAACTTCAGTTGTATAGGGTCTTGGTGAGACCACACTTGGAGTATTGCATACAGTTCTGGTCTCCAAATCTGAGGAAGGACATTATTGCCATAGAGGGAGTGCAGAGAAGGTTCAACAGACTGATTCCTGGGATGTCAGGACTGTCTTATGAACAAAGACTGCATAGACTCGGTTTATACTCTCTAGAATTTAGGAGATTGAGAGGGGAACTTATAGAAACTTACAAAATTCTTAAGTTGTTGTACAGGCTAGATGCAGGAAGATTGTTCCCGATGTTGGGGAGGTCCAGGACAAGGGGTCACAGCTTAAGGATAAGGGGGAAATCCTTTAGGACCGAGATGAGAAGGACTTTTTTTACACAGAGAGTGGTGGGTCTCTGGAACTCTCTGCCACAGAGGGTAGTTGAGGCCAGTTCATTGGCTATATTTAAGAGGGAGTTAGATGTGGCCCTTGTGGCTAAGGGGATCAGAGGGTATGGAGAGAAGGCAGGTACGGGATACTGAGTTGGATGATCAGCCATGATCATATTGAATGGCGGTGCAGGCTCGAAGGGCCGAATGGCCTACTCCTGCACCTAATTTCTATGTTTCTATGTTCTATGCTTCTACACATATTTTTGATTCTTGAGGCTTTGATTTCAAGCTCTACAATTTGCATGCAGAAAAAAATGCAGAAAAAATGTTGTTCAATAATACGCTGTGCTTGTGTCTTGAACTATGAAGTATAGGTAGAATGCATGGTCAGGATTGTAACAGGATGATGTCATTGTTCTTGTGGCAACACATGCTATTAGCTTAATATGTTAAAGAAGGAACTGCAGATGCTGGAGAATCGAGGGTTACACAAAAAGCTGGAGAAACTCAGCGGGTGCAGCAGCATCTAAGGAGTGAAGGAGATAGGCGACGTTTCGGGTCGAGTCTGAAGAAGGGTCTCGACCCGAAACGTCGCCTATCTCCTTCACCTATTAGCTTAATAGTTGCTAAGCCCAAACTGAAGTAACTACTTAATGGGATAATTACCACTCCTTGAGAAAGGAGAAACAAATTATTGTCTGTAACTCATTGTCTCATTGTCTGTAACTCGTTTTCACCTAGTACATAGCTAGAAATGGTCGGTTCCCTTTGTTGCTTTTCGGCATATCTTTCATTAATTTGTTCTATATCATTCTTCTTTCCCTTTCCCCTGACTCTCAGTCTGAAGAAGGGATTTGACCCGGAACGTTGCCTATTACTTTTCTCCAGAGATGCTGTCTGACCCGCTGAGTTACTCCAGCTTTTTGTGTCTATCTTCGGTTTAAACCAACTTCTGCAGTTCCTTCCTGCAGAAATTGAATTATGTATTGGATTGAGACTCTGCAACAGGATGCAGTTGAGTCCTCATGTAGAGCCTTGATCTAAAGCATTGACCATAGCTTTGCCTCCACAGCTGCTGCCTGACCCATATCTTCTTCCAGAAGATTGTTTTTTGCTCCAGACTCCAGCATCTGAATTGAATTGAATTGAATACTTTATTGTCACGTGTGACAAGTCACAGTGAAGTTCTTGCATATCGTGCAAAGGTATGTAAATAGTCACCCATAAAGAGCGCTTACAAAGTTACAAATTACACCCCCTCCCCCCACGCGAGTTCCCTATTGTTCTCCCCCACCCCTCCCTACTCCCTCAAGACGGTCCCCCCATGCAGGGTCCTCCATTGTCTCTAATTTTACTCCTATAACTTTTGAACTTAAGAATGTAAATTTATGGAAGCAATCTAAATTTGTCTAACTTCTCTTGCAGCTAATACTCTCTCATTCTGCATCAGTCTAGTAAACCTCCTCCATGCCCTCTCCAAAGCCTCCATATCCTTCCTATATTGGGATGACCAGGATTGCATGCTCCACTCTAATTGTGTCTGAACTAATTCCTATAAATCTGCATCATGACTTCCTTAATCTTATACGCAATGCCTTGACTACTTGCAAGCATACCGTATGCCTACTTTGCTACTCTATCTACTTGTGTTGCTACTTTCAGGGAGTTATGGACTTGGACCCCAAGACCCCACTGTACATCAATGACATTAAGGGTCATCTTCTTTTCGTGTCCATCTTGTTACAAATGTTGGCCTTGCTGTCATCGTCCGTCCTGAAAAGGACACAAGCTTCCGGCGACAATCAATGGAAACCATCACGTCACAATAGATGATGGTGATAGCAGAATTAGCTCGGGATACTTCCAGTTTCCAGCCCCGCGACGTGGACGCTTCTGGTATGGGGCCATTAAGGGTCATGTCACTAATTGTATATTTTCCCCTTACATTCGACCTCACAATATGCCACTTTGACAGCCCCCCTCACAGTCCATGACCCCAGCAATCTTGGTGCTACCTGCAAATCTACTTACCAATCCATCTACATTTACATCCAAGTCATTTATATATATCACAAGCATTAAAGGTTCCAGAACAGATGCCTGTAGAACTCCACTGGTCAGAAACCTCCAGCCTGAATATCATCCTTCCACTGCAACTTTCTGTTTCTATCAGTAAGCCAGTTATGAATTCATACGACCAAATCATAATTAATCCTGTGCACCTTAATCTTCTAGATCAGCCTACATGATGAACTTTATCAAATGCCTTACAACACACCTATGTGAACAACATCCCCTGGCTCCAATATATTTTTGTTAATACTTGTTTTCACTAATTTCATTCACAAAATTTAAGAATGAAAAAAAATGTTTTTAATGATGTGAAAATTCAAGAATTAATCATTACCTCAACAGTTAAAAACATACTTTGGTGTTCTGCAACACCAAACATCATATGGTCTATTAATTTTTGCAATTTTCACGTCAGCAGTACTGCAGTGTTTGTTAGAATGAAATGTATTTAATTGGCTGTTTAGTAATAACAGCATGAAATTCAAAGAAATTTGTTTTGGCATTCACTCACTTACTGCTTTAATATTCAATGACATAACTTTATTTCATTTTTGACAATGTTATATGAGAGTTGTGCTTACCAGTGAAAATTAAAGTCACTGAAACAGTTGACAACAGCAAAACTGTGAATATTTCCAGGCGTGTAAACTGATTGTCATTCTATTTCACCAAGAAATGCTTATTGTGTGTTTTAATACAGTCAGCTTTACTTACCATATACTTCATAACTGTGTAATTGGGTTAGATTCATGGAATCTTAAATACTAAATATATTCCTATATATATTCATTGTTTGGTTTTCTATTAGTCGGATGGTTAAATGTGTATGCCCAATTTCAATTCTTTTATTAAAGAATCTGGAAAATAATTCAATGACATTTTTTTTAACTATAAAACAGGAAACCATAATTAGATGTCCAAAACACTTTTGAAGAAATGAATTGCTAAAGGCAGATTCAATAGCTTCAGGATGGTAGGTGTGAATCTAGTGCAGATGAAAGGGATTATGGTTAACTCATTTTCTTAGCTACTACAACTCAGTGAAATAGATACAAAATCAAAATTACAGCATAGGTAAAACTCCACCAAAATCAGCATTCGTTTGATTGGTTTTCTGTTTCATGATTGAATGTCACAACAACAAAAATTACAATTGCACAACAGGGAACCATTTTGAAGTTGATAGACATAAAATATAACCAAGGAAGCCTTATGCAAGGTGTATCTAACCTGGCAATACCACCTAATTTGACAGAATGTGATCAACAACATTTCAAAGCAGCCCGTTGACGACTCCTAAAGCAGAATACCATCACTTGAAGAAACCAAGGAAGCCATCAAAACCTTGAAAAACTAAAAGACAGCTGGACTCGACGGAATACCAGCCGAGGTCTACAAATTTGGAGGTAACCGGCTTCATTACCAACTGCATCAACGTCTCATCAAGATCTGGATAAATGAAGACGTACCAGGAGACTTTAGAGATTCAGCAATCGTTACCATCTACAAAAGAAAAGGCGATCGATCTGACTGTGGAAACTATCGTGGAATTTCCCTATTAGCAACAGCAGGCAAAGTCCTCGCCCGCATCATGAACAACCGACTCAAGCCTTTAGCCTTCCGGTTTTAGGCCATCACATGGAACAGCCGACATGATCTTCACAATGCGTCAACTACAAGAAGAATGTCGTGAACAAATTCAACATTTGTACATGGCATTCATTGACCTCACTAAGGCCTTTAAACTCGGCATCAAGGGAACTCCTATGGTACGTCCTATCCACCTATAGATGGCCTGAAAAGTACATTTGAATCCTGAGACTTCTCCATGTTGACATACTTGCCACAGTCATGGCCAGCAAGAGCAACAGCAACTGTGAGCCATTTCAAGTCAAATCAGGAGTGAAACAGGGATGTGTGATTGCCCCAACATCGTTCACAATCTTCATTGCGACAACCCACATCATCCAGGACGATCTACCCCCCGGAATCAAAATTGTCTACAGAACAGATGGCAGACTTTTCAATCATGCCCGTCTCAGGTCCAAAACTAAGACATCTATGAGCTCCCTCATCGAGTTCCAATACGCAGACGACAACTGTGGCAGCTCTCTCAGAAAATCATCTGCAACAGATCCTGACTGCCTTTAACAGTGCATACACGAAACTTGGACTTACCATCAACTCCAAGAAAACTCAGGTTATCTACCAATCGTCACCAACTGAGACAAATCGGAAAGAACCATCAATTCAACTTGGTGAAACAACCCTGGAGAATGTGGATGACTCTCCGTACCTTGGAAGTCACCTCTCCTCCAATGTCGACTTTGATGACGAGATCCAACATCGTCTTAAGTGTGCTGGAACAGCTTTTGGACATCTTCGAACGAGAGTCTTTCAAAATCGTGACATCCAAACAGACACCAGAATGTTAGGGTACAAGGTAATGATGATTCCAATGCTCGGAAACCAAGACAACATACCAACTCCATCTGAAAACACTTGAAAAGATCCATCAACGATGCAGCTTAAATATCAGCGGGGAAGACAGAAGAACCATCGCCTGTGTGCCAAATAAAGCAAAAATATCTACAATCAAAGCCTTCGCCATCAAGAACCAACTATGTTGGGTCAGTCATGTTGTTCGGATGGAAGACGAGCATCTACCAAAGCAAACCTATTCCCAGCTTAAAGAAGACAAACATAAAAGAGGCATAGAAACATAGAAATTAGGTGCAGGAGTAGGCCATTCGGCCCTTCGAGCCTGCACCGCCATTCAATATGATCATGGCTGATCATCCAACTCAGTATCCCGTACCTGCCTTCTCTCCATACCTTCTGATTCCCTTAGCCACAAGGGCCACATCTAACTCCCTCTTAAATATAGCCAATGAACTGGCCTCAACTACCCTCTGTGGCAGAGAGTTCCAGAGACTCACCACTCTCTGTGTGAAATCATCATCCTCGACCTTGAGGGATAGCCATGACGAGACAGTGAAAACCATTTTGCCCAGGGTGGCATTGCTATAAAGTGAGAGGGGAAAGCTTAATGGCAATGTGCGGGGCAGAGAGAGTGATGGGGGCTTGGAACGCATTGCCAGGGTGGTGTGGTGGAGGCAAATATGATATTGCCATTTAAGAGGCTTTCAGGTAGCCACATGGAAGTGCAAGGAATAGAGGGATATGGATCAGGGACAGGCAGATGAGATCAGTTTAACTAGGTATCGTGTGTAGGAAGGAACTGCAAATGCTGGTTTACACCGAAGACAGACACAAAATGCTGGAGTAACTCAGCTGGTCAGGCAACATCTCTGGAGATAAAGAATAGGTGACGTTTTGGATCAGACCCAGGTCTGAAGAAGTGTCTTGACCGAAAACGTCATTTATTCGTTTTCACCAGAGATGTTGGCTGACCCACTGAGTTACTCCAGCATTTTGTGTCTAACAAACATTCCTGTGCTGTACTATTCTATGTTTTATGCTCTAGGTAGATAAGCATGACGATCAAAAATCAGAAACAAAAGGTCAACAATGCACATTTCATAATCGGGTTAAAATAAAGAAAGAATTTTGCTGCTCTATTGTTTCAATGGTCATGAATCATCTTTGGCAGGACAAAATTTTGAATTAGTCCTTCCTATTCTTTTAGAATATGACTTCATCACATGCTCAACATATTGCAAATCTGCCTAGGCTTGAGAGGATAAATCCCTTTAAAATACTGACCAAGCTGTAATATGATCATCCTTTGAATGTTGTATCTAGCCCCAGATGTAATATTTTCTGTGCAATGGTGCTCTGAAAACTTAATTGTCATGCTAAAAAGTTGGCAGACCCCTGACTTCAAGTAATGTTTATAAATGAACTGGTTGTTGTTATGACAAGAAGCCTGCAAACCTCAGCCAGTTTCAGAGGGAACCATGACTCAGATCTTAAAAACGCTGAAAGATGCAAATATTGTAGATATGGGATTTTGTTTTAGCTTTCACGCTGAGCAAAGGATGAACACATAAGATTAACATAGCTTTAGAAATACTCAAGAGATTCAAGAATGCATGTCTTCACAAAAGAGTTTTGTTGAAAACATTCACATCAAAATGTTAAACGAAAAATAAGATTGATGAAAACAGAGTAAAAATACAGGTATGTACAGATTTATCATTCTCAGGCTAAGCGAGGCAACACTTCCGTTCTACATCCTGATCATGATAAAAGGAAAGAATAGGGGAAATACAGTGGCTTGCAAAAGTTTTCATAACCCTTGAACTTTTCCACATTTTGTCATGTTATAACCACAAATGTAAATGTATTTTATTGGGATTTTCTGTGATAGACCAACACAAAGTGGTGCATAATTGTGAAGTGGAAGAAAAATGATACATGGTTTCCAAATTTTATTACAAATAAAAAACTGAAAAGTGTGGCGTGCAAAGGTATTCAGCCCCCCTGAGTCAATACTTTGTAGAACCACCTTTTGCTGCAATTACAGCTGCAAGTCTTTTGGGGTATGTCTCTACCAGCTTTGCACATCTAGAGACTGACATTTTTGCCCATTCTTCTTTGCAAAATAGCTCATGCTCAGTCAGATTGGATGGAGAGTGTCTGTGAACAGCAATGTTCAAGTCTTGCCAGAGAGTCTAAATTGGATTTAGGTCTGGACTTTGACTGGGCCATTCTAACACATGTATATGCTTTGATCTAAACCATTCCATTGTAGCTCTGGCTGTATGTTTAGGGTAGTTGTCCTGCTGGAAGGTGAACCTCCGCCCCAGTCTCAAGTCATTTGCAGACTCTAACAGGTTTTCTTCCAAGATTGCCCTGTATTTGGCTCCATCCATCTTCCCATCAACTCTGACCAGCTTCCCTGTCCCTGCTGAAGAAAAGCTTCCCACAGCATGATGCTGCCACCACCATGTTTCACAGTGGGGATGGTGTGTTCAGGGTGATGTGCAGCATTAGTTTTCCCCCACACATAGCATTTTGCATTCAGGCCAAAAACTTCAATTTTGGTCTCATCAGACCAGAGCACCTTCCTCCACCTGTTTGCTGTGTCCCCCACATGGCTTGGGGCAAACTGCAAACGGGACTTCTTATGGCTTTGTTTCACCAATGGCTTTCTTCTTGCCACTCTTCCATAAAGGCCCGATTTGTGGAGTACACGACTAATAGTTGTCCTGTGGACAGATTCTACCACCTGAGCTGTGGATCTCTGCACCTCCTCCAGAGTTACCATGGGCCTCTTGGCTGCTTCTCTGATCAATGCTCTCCTTGCCCGGCCTGTCAGTTTAGGTGGACGGCCATGTCTTGGTAGGTTTGCAGTTGTGCCATACTCTTTCCATTTTCGGATGATGGATTGAACAGTGCTCCGTGAGATGTTCAAAGCTTGGGATAATTTTTTATAACCTAACCCTGCTTTAAACTTCTCCACAACTTTATCCCTGACCTGTCTGGTGTGTTCCTTGGGCTTCATGATGCTGTTTGTTCACTAATATTCTCTAACAAACCTCTGAGGCCTTCACAGAACAGCTGTATTTATACTGAGATTAGATTACACACAAGTGGACTCTATTTACTAATTAGGAGACTTCTGCGGGCAATTGGTTGCACTGGATTTTATTTAAGGGTATCCGAGTAAAGGGGGCTGAATACTTTTGCACGCCACACTTTCAGTTTTTTATTTGTAAAAAAAATTGAAAACCATGTATCATTTTCCTTCCACTTCACAATTATGCACCACTTTGTGTTGGTCTATCACATAAAATTCCAATCAAATATATTTACGTTTGTGGTTGTAACATGACAAAATGTGGAACGTTCAAGGGGTATGAAAACTTTTGCAAGCCACTGTATATGGAATTGCACAGGTTTCAGGTCCTTGAAAAGAATGAGCTGGCAACTAATGATTGCCTCAATATTTGTCCCCATTCTCTGAATTGATGTTAACCTGAGTAATTGACATTTTTTTGAATTGAAATTGAATTGAATTCAATTCAATTCAATTTGGGATACTGTGGGGATACTGTGGATAGGGTGAGCTGCTTTAAATACCTGGGAGTCCACATCTCAGAGGATCTGACATGGACATCACACGCTGCAGCACTGGTGAGTAAGGCAAGGCTGTGCCTTTACCACCTCAGGCAATTGATGAAATTCAGAGTGTCTCTGAGGATCCTCCAGTGCTTCTACTCAGTGGCTATGGAAAGCATCTTGTCTGGAAACATCACGATTTGGCTCTACCCAGGACAAGAAGGCTCTGCAGAGAATAGTGGGTTTGTCCGAACGCACTATGGGAACTACACTCGCCCCCCTGCAGGAACTATACATCAGAAGGTGCAACTCCAGAGCCAACAAGATCATGGGAGAGACCTTCCACCCCAGCAATGGACTGTTCCACCTACTACGGTTAGGCAAATGCCTCAGTTGCCATCCTGTGAAAACGGGGAGGATGAGGAGGAGTTTCTTCTGAGAGGCCATTAGGATTGTAAACTCCTATCTCACCAGAGGCTAACTTTACTGTACCAATTTACTGTTGTGTGATGTATTTTTAAAATTGCTATTTTTTCTTATGTAATATGTGAATATGTAATTCTGTTCCATTCTGTTTTGTAGTTTTTTGCACAATCTGCAAGCATTGCCACTTTTCATTTCACTGCACATCTCGTATGTGTATGTGACAAATAAACCTGACTTGACTTGATTTTATCGGTCGCTAATTATCAGCAGATTTGGCAACTTCTGTCGACTTTTCCATCCCTTGGATCCGATATGGCCACAAAATCAGCTGTGAAGGTTGTGCATTAGAGATGGCACTTTCAGATTCTACTGTCTTGAAGCTTGTTCTGATGTTCCATGTACCAAGGTAATTTCATAGCTTATAAGATCTAGAGAGTGGCAGGAATGTTGCTACTTCAATATAAAACAACTTGGATTATCCAGTTCATCAAATCTCTGTTGGTGTTTTCTTGCCATCTATCCTCTCCCTCTCCAATCTGCATATTTAAAAATATATATTTATCATACATGTGGTTGATTGATATATAATGACAAGAATCATACGTTCATTCATGGACGTGAAAGGTTTAGAGGGATAGAAACATAGAAACATAAAAAATAAGTGCAGAAGTAGGCCATTCGGCCCTTCGAGCCTGTACCGCTATTCTATATGATCATGGCTAATCATTCAATTCAGTATCCCGTACCTGCCTTCTCTCCATACCCCCTTATCCCCTTAGCCACAAGGTCCACATCTAACTCCCTCTTAAATATAGCAAATGAACTGACCTCAACTACCTTCTGTGGCAGAGAATTCCAGAGGTTCACCACTCTCTGTGTGAAAAATATTTTTCTCATCTTGGTCCTACAAGACTTCCCCCTTATCCTTAAACTGTGACCCCTTGTTCTGGACTTCCCCAACATCGGGAACAATCTTCCTGCATCTAACCTGTCCAACCCCTTAAGAATTTTGTAAGTTTCTATAAGATCCGCCCTCAATCTTCTAAATTCTAGCGAGGACATGCCGAGTCTATCCAGTCTTTCTTCATATGAAAGTCCTGACATCCCAGGAATCAGTCTGGTGTTTTTTGGCAGCACCAACTGGAAGGGAGTGTGAAAGAAGAGATTGATTTATTAGTGTATGAGCCATGGGTAAGAAGCTGTTTTTAAGTCTATTCCTTGTTCCTCCCATTGTGGCTGCAGAGCAATTCACAGCGCAACAGCTCAGTATGTGCAACAGACTCTTCTTCTTTCGTGTGGTGTGCACAGCCTAAAGTTGTAGGACAACTTGTTCTATTTGATCTTCCGTTTGTGCACGTCGAGTTGATTGCATTAGTCGAAACAGGGCAGACCACGTGAAGGTTGCAATCTCCCACACCACAACAGACTCGACTACATGGCACAGAAATGTATCCAGGTCAAAACTGATCAATGGACATCACAACCAATTCACAATATATATTTGTATAAGGCAAATTAAAGGAATACTGGCATTACAATAAAATGTTGCAGCTTTCATATTATTGTTGAATTTGCGGCCAGATGAACGACAGTATGTAATGCTCAAAGCTATCATTATTCACTTGTGTTTGTGAAGAAATTAATTTTTATCTGTAAAATTTTAATTTTATACACTGTACACTTATTCAAACAACATTGCATAATGCATGATATGAGGCAGAATATCCTTGAGATTTATCTTTGCACACCACATTGGGTAATGAACAGTACTCCATTTCTACAGTCAACAGGTAAAGCAAATGCATCCGACAGAACTGAGGTCCCTTACCTGTTCCCACATATGGAAGGAATTTGTTAAAATGCATAGGTTATACCTTATGATGATTTTCTCAAGGCATACAATTCTGAGCGACATCACACATGAGGCCATACTTGCTGTATTCAATAGTTTCATATCAATGATTGCATAAAAAGTTAACTACGGTATTTAAGAAGAATATTGGACAACGCATTTACTCTTCATTTGGCATCTTTATTTTTAAGAGCACACAAAGGAGGAAATCACTCCATTAGATTTATAATACATATCATAGCACTTTGTATCTCCCTCAGAGTGCAGTCTAAATAATGTCTCCGGGAATGACACAGAATAATTGCTGGCTAGGTGAGGTTTGTCACTGAATGCTATAATGTTACAAATCATGGCTTTTTCCCTCTGCAATTGACGGGTGAAGCTCCAGCCGTGTAGAGGGAAAAATCATCTTTCAATATGCCTGGATCTGACGTCTTTTTGTTGGAGTAAAATCCAAGCCATAGTCTTCTTCATTGCTGACAAAATTGGGAATACTGTCAGTGAGTAATTCATGGGAACAGGTGTAATTTTTCAACTCAGTGCCAGTGTCATTCCATTTCATGTCTCTGGCAAGGTGATAGAAGAAAATTCAAGATGTAAAGATTTCTACAACTCATGACCTACTTAACTGATTATCAGAATCACAAGAGTACTGTGATGAAGACGTGAAAGAGATGATACAGGGCCTATCTATTAAATGGTCATCGACAGTACATATATACATAATGTATATATGTACTGTCGATAAATCTTTGGTATAAATCAGCGTCTTCAGTTCCTTCATATTGCATACATAATGTTAGTTTGTTGCAGAAGTGCATGAACAGGACCCTGATATCATAGAGATATATTAAAGAGAAAAGAAGACACAAAGTGCTGGAGTAGCTCAACAGGTCAGGCAGCAGCTCTGGAGAACATGGATGGTGCTGTTTTGGGTCAGGACACTTCTTCAGCTAAAATTACAACATTAGCAGGCAAAAGATAAACTATACCATGCACTGTTGGCACAATGACAATTGCATTGTGCATATTTATTTGCAATTTGGTTAAGATAATTATATAAACCAGCAAATGTTTGACGGAATTTTAAAAAATACTTTCTAAGGAAACTTCATTCATAATATGTTCACAAGTCTGAGTGAGAACTACATTTCCTAAAATGTTCTATCAACTGCCTTCCTTAGTCATTTTGTTTTAAATTCTGTGTGCAGAAAATGAGGGAACAAGATTCTTTGGTGGGTACATGAAAAAAGCAGTAACCTTAAGCAGAGAAGCGTGAGATTGCAATATTAGTCTGGAAAGGGAGAGAGCACAATGCTTCATGCCTATAACCAAGAAAGTAGTTTTAGCATAAGGGTTACAAAGGTTTATAGGGCAATTGAGGATGATGTTTCTCATCAGGAAATTGATTGGAATTTTGAATGCATTCCCTAACTGTTTGATGGTAACATCATTCTTCCAACAGCTTGCAACATGCAGGAAATATCCTGAGGAGCACTTGAATTGCCTAAATTTGCACATGCCATGGGTCAAATGCTGGTGAATATACATAGATTTATGCAGCATCGAGCAAGTCTTTTGGCTCAAATCATCCATGCCAAATATGGTCCCTGCATAAGTTAGTTCTATCCATCAGCATTTGATCCATATCCCTCTAAACCTATCCTAACCATGCACCCATCCAAATGTGTTTAAAAGGTTGCAATTTGACCTGCCTCTATCACTTCCTCTGGCAACTTGATCGACATCAAAACCACCCTCTGTGTGGAAATGTTTTTTTCTCAAGTCCCCATTAAATCTTTCCCTATCTTGGCAAAAAGACTGTGACAATCTATCCTATCAATGCCCCTTATAATTTTATGAGTCATTATGAGGTCACTCCTCAGCCTAATTTGCTCCAGAGAAAACAACCTATCCAGTCTCCCCTTATGACCAAAGCACTCAAGTTCAACAGTCACAGAGTCATAGTCATAGTGTCATCGAGTCATAGAGTGATACAGCATGGAAATGGGCCATTTGGCCCAACTTATCTATGCCGTCCAACACGCCCCATCTACACTAACCCCACCATCTGCTCTAAATCTATATGACCATACATATGACCATATATCAGTCCAAATATTTCTTAAACTTAATGAAAGTTGCTGCCTCAACTACCTCTTCAGCAACTCATTCTATGTATCCTTTATGGAAAAAAGGTTACCCTACAGATTCCTATTGAATCTTCCCCCCTTATTTTAAACCTAAATCCTCTTATTCTCGACTCCCCTACTCTGGGCAAAAGATTCTGTGCATTTACCTTATTTATTCTGCTCATGATATTGTACACCTCTATACGATCACCCCTCATCGTTGCACGCTCCAAGGAATAGCCTGCTCAACCTCTCCCTATAACTCAGGTTCTGTATTTGGTGGTATCATGGTGGTACGGGGATGCTTGGCCATAGTGTTTTTATCACACTCTGACTCTGATCACGTCTTTCTGGGTGTCAGTATTGATGTGGATAGAGAACTGGCTGGCAAACAGAAAGCAAAGAGTAGGAGTAAACGGGTCCTTTTCACAATGGCAGGCAGTGACTAGTGGGGTACCTCAAGGCTCAGTGCTGGGACCCCAGCTATTTACAATATACATTAATGATCTGGATGAGGGAATAGAAGGCAATATCTCCAAGTTTGCGGATGACACTGAGCTGGGGGACAGTGTTAGCTGTGAGGAGGATACTAGGAGACTGCAAGGTGACTTGGATAGTCTGGGTGAGTGGGCAAATGTTTTGCAGATGCAGTATAATGTGGATAAATGTGAGGTTATCCACTTTGGTGGCAAAAATAGGAAAGCAGACTATTATCTAAATGGTGGCCGATTAGGAAAAGGAGAGATGCAGCACAACCTGGGTGACATGGTACACCAGTCATTGAAAATAGGCACGCAGGTGCAGCAGGCAGTGAAGAAAGTGAATGGCATGTTACCTTTCATAGCAAAAGGATTTGAGTATAGGAGAAGGGAGGTTCTACTTCAGTTGTATAGGGTCTTGGTGCGACCACACCTGGATTATTGCGTACAGTTCTGGTTTCCAAATCTGAGGAAGGACATTATTGCCATAGAGGGAGTGCAGAGAAGGTTCACCAGACTGATTCCTGGGATGTCAGGACTGTTTTATGAACAAAGACTGCATAGACTCGGTTTATACTCTCTAGAATTTAGGAGATTGAGAGGGGATCTTATAGAAGCTTAAAAAATTCTTAACGGGTTGGACAGGCTAGATGCAGGAAGATTGTTCCGGATGTTGGGGAGTTCCAGGACAAGGGGTCACAGCTTAAGGATAAGGGGGAAATCCTTTAGGACCGAGATGAGAAAGACTTTTTTCATACAGAGAGTGGTGGGTCTCTGGAACTCTCTGCCACAGAGGGTAGTTGAGGCCAGTTCATTGGCTATATTTAAGAGGGAGTTAGATGTGGCCCTTGTGGCTAAGGGGATCAGAGAGTATGGAGTGAAGGCAGGTACGGGATACTGAGTTGGATGATCAGCCATGATCATATTGAATGGCAGTGCAGGCTCGAAGGGCCGAATGGCCTACTCCTGCACCTAATTTCTATGTTTCTATGTTTCTATGTTTCTTTAAAAGATAGTTCACACCTTCAAGCTAGGAAATGATGTTAATATTTGTGCGTCAGGAGGAAAAGTGTAGATCATGATGTCATGAAGGATTAGCAAAGAGACCACAGTATTAGCTGTATGTAGATGGTATATATGATTTTAATCCAAGTGCAATTTGTATGCAGCACGAGTCATTCTGTAATGTTGTTCAAGGAAGTTCATAAGTCGTAAGGCCATAAGGAATAGGAGTAAAATTAGGCCATTTGGCCCATCAAAACTACTCCGCCATTCAACCATGGCTGATCTAACTCTCACACAAAACCCCATTCTCCTGCCTTCTCTCCATAACCTCTGACACCTGTATTAATCAAGAATCTATGTATCTCTTCTGCCTTAAAAATATCCACTGACGACCTCTACAGCCTTCTGTGGCAAAGAATTCCACAGATTCAACCCTCTCTGACTAAATACATTTCTCTTCATCTCCTTCCAACAAGAACATCCTTTAATTCTGAGGCTATGACCTCTAGTTCTAGACTCTCACGCTAATGGAAACTTAATTTCCACATCCACTCTATCCAAGTCTTTCACTATTATGTATGTTTCAATGAGGTCCACCCTCATTCAAAGCAAATGAAATAATTGGTGAATGTGCAGTGCTTATTTTGATGCTGTGTCAGTGAGCGTGAGTTGAAGAACCTAGGTATTTGCAGCTGTGCCTAGAAAGAATGATAGATAAGCAACCGAGCACAGGGGAGGCAGAAAGCCACAAAGACTTGGTGAAGATATGGAACACAATGAAACATAAGATTATTAAGGAATAGGACATGCTAGAGGCAGGAAACATGTTCCCGATGTTGGTGGAGTCCAGAACCAGGGCCCACAGTTTAAGAGTAAGGACCATAGGCTAGTTAGAACGGAGATAAGGAAAAACCTTTTCACCCATAGAGTTGTGAATCTGTGGAGTTCGCTGCCTTTGCAGGCAGTGGAGGCCAATTCTCTGGATGCTTTCAAGAGAGGTAGATAGAGCTCTTAAAGATAGCAGAGTCAAGGAATATGGGGAGAAGGCAGGAATGGAGTACAGATTGTGGATTATCAGCCATGATCACAGTGAATGGCGGCGCTGGCTTGAAGGGCCGAATGGCCTACTCCTGCACTTATTGTCTATTGTCTATTGTCAGTAGTAAATAGTACTTTTTCAGGGAATGTTACTAAAGAGCAGAAATAAATAAAAGGACCAAATCCTGCTTCATTGGGACGACAGGAGTGGAATGTGAAATCATTAATGAAGATACCTTGATTATGATTTAATAGTTGGGTTTAAACATTAGAGGAGGATGGCATGACTGTTTCGAGACACTGCAGAAATATCAAAGAAGAATAAGAGGGAAAATATCAAAATCATGGCATGGTTTTGGCCCTTGTGGCTAGAGGGATCAGGGGCTATGAAGAGAAGGCAGGAGTTGGATGATCAGCCATGATCATATTGAATGGTGGTGCAGGCTCAAAGGGCCGAATGGCCTACTCCTGCACCTATTTTCTATGTTTCTATGTTTCTATGTTTTGTCTCAGAAATTCTTGTGAACACAATACCCAAGGAGAGGAGTTCCCATCACAACAGAGATTTATGGGCAGATCAAGACCCCTGCCCTTTCAACAACTGTGACTTGAAAATGGCACCATATTGGCGACTCAGTATACTGTCTCAGTGTACTATTGCTGTACATTTGTACTGTATCGGAGATGCGGATCTAATATGCATCAAAGTGCTTTTGTATAGTGATACAAGTACTGAACTCTATACAAAAATGAATTTTACTGTACTTCGGTACACGTGACCCAGTAAATACCATACCATACCATGCCATCAGTAGAATGGGGACATGGCGGTTCTCATCAAATAGCCAAGGTTAAATCGTGAATCAGGGAATTCGGATACGAGATAGGAAAGGATGGCGTCTAGTAGAGTATTGTTTAAATATAAGGGAAATAGGCAGCTGCAGTAGCATGTGGATGGATGATTTCAATCACTGACAATGTAGTGCATGATTTTTTTTGTACTCGCTTTGGAGATGGGGGTTGAGTGGGCTGGCAAGAACAGTTTAAAGAGACATAGACAATGGAGAAAATTGTGATTAAATGCATTCTAAAATTACACCAGCATTTAAGTGGTTCCATATCAAATGCAGCAATTTCATTGTCTTCCAATGGTTGCGTGCTAAAAAATTACAGTTTAGTGACCAATCAATCAAGAAAAAAGCGCTTGACATGATTACTATTATTAAGTGCATACTATTTCTAAATAGTCATCCAGTTTCTATAGGAACGACATTTCTTTATGCAGGCATAGTCAAGACTCATTTGCCATTGTTATTTTTTATAGCCTATGGCAACACTCGTGTATGCTTTTTCATAATAAATTATTGCTATTTTGAATATTTATTTATTTCTTTTTGAATATTTAGATTTGCACATTTGAGTTATCAAGCTGTTTTCATACATTTTGTGGGCTCATGTTTTTGGCTGTCAATTACTATCAATTTTATTTTCCCATTTTATGTTCGAGTGCCTGGATGTAATCTCACTGATTTGTGTACAAGGTCTTCCTATGACGCAGCCTCTCACGCCAGCACCTTCCTTCATTTAATGACCCAAAACCCGAAACTCTGTGTCATCAAACCTTGCAGCAGGAAAAAAAATAGGTCATTTTTTCTCAAAAACCTTAATCAGAGATTTATAAATGTTCAGCAGACTTCAAAAGCAAGATCCGGTCTTTGCAGGAAAGCTTTAAATGCTGGAAATACTCAGAATGCTGTATGGCATCAGTGCAGAGAGAAATAGAGGTAACCGTTCAGGTCGATGACTATTCATTAGAAGTTGAAAATGCTGGAGATCTAATGCCCCAGAAATTCAGACGTGAAAAGTTAGTTTACTCGTGCTATGCATCTGTAATCATTTATTCCCAGAATTATTATGACTACATAGAAACGTAGAACACAGAAAATAGATGCAAGTGTAGGCTATATGGCCCTTCGAGCCAGCACCGCCATTCAATATGATCAAGGCTGATCATCCAACATCAGGACCTCTTTCCTGCTTTTTCCCCACATCCCTTGATTCCTTTAGCCCTAAGAGCTAAATTTAACTCCCTCTTGAAAATAGTTAAATTTTCTTGAATTACTACCATTTCCAGGTCAAGCTATACAACTCCATAAATTCACGTCCCACTTAGACGACTCTTTAGGCAACTGCAGTGGACTAATTTTAATGGAACTCACTTATGACACCTGACGTCAGCCTACGACATCAAAAATTGTCGCCACTGTCGCCGAAAATCTTTCAACATGTTGAAAAATTTGCGGCAGTCGCCTGTAATCGCCCAGAAAATCGCCAAAGCGGGAAAGGCCCATGAGCATAAGAATAGAAGCAATAGTAGATCATTTGGTCCATTATCCCACCTCTTTTAACATATTGTTTGATCTCAGTACTATCTCCATATCCCTACATTCACTTAATATCTAAACATCTTCTATTCCCTATCTTGAAATTACTTGGTGGCTGAGATGCCATAACCCTCTTGTGTGGAGAACCTCAGGGATTTCTCTGTGAAAAGATTTGTGTTTCTCATCTCAATCCTAGATAATTTAAGGAAGGCACGGTGGTGCAGTGGTAGAGTTGCTGGCTTACAGTGCCAGAGCCCTGGGTTCAATCCCGACTGTACAGAGTTTTTATGTTCTCCCCGTAACCTGTGAGGGTTTTCTCTGAGATCTTTGGTTTCCTCCCATATTTGATTATAGGAGTAAAGAGGTCCTTCTGTAGTTGTATAGGACCCTGGTGCAGTTTTGGTCTCCTAATTTGAGGAAGGACATCCTTGCTATTGAGGGAGTGCATCGTAGGTTCACGAGGTTAATCCCCGGGATGGCGGGACTGTCATATGAGGAAAGATTGGAAAGACTGGGCTTGTATTCACTAATTATAAAAGGACTGGACAAGTTAGATGCAGGGAAAATGTTACCAATGTTGGAAGAGTCCAGAACCAGGGGCCACAGTCTAAGAATAAAAGGGGAAGCCATTTAAAACTGAGATGAGAAAAACCCAGAGAGTTGTGAATTTGTGGAATTCTCTGCCACAAAAGGCAGTGGAGGACAATTCACTTGATGGATTTAAAATAGAATTTGATAGAGCTCCAGGGGCTAGTGGAATCAAGCGATATGGGGAGCCGGCAGGCACGGGTTACTGATTGTGGATGATTAGCCATGATCATAATAAATGGCAGTGCAGGCTCAAAGTGCCAAATAGCCTTCTCCTGCACCTATTTAAAACAAAACTAAAAAAAACACTTAAACATCAGCCATCTTTTTTCTCCAGAGATGCTGCCTGAGATCAAGCATATGTGTCTATCTTTGAGATAAAAGACATTTGGGTGAGCACCATCAATGCTAAATCTAAAGGTTTGAGATTCTGGCATCCTTCCTCTGCCTCCTCTCACTCTGTCCACGCTGTTCTTGACCTCATTATTAAGTTCCGTTTAAACTCTACTCTCTCTTCGCTGCTGTGTTTTGCCTGCTAAGAATTTCTAATATTTCTTTTATTCATTTATTTGAATGTAAATTCCCAATCTTCGCATTCTCCAAATTTATTTAAGGCCTGGCATATTTTCTTTCACACCTTTTCCAGTATCTTATGCCACCTCCAAAAAATTGCATGTATGAACTCAGATTTCTTTGTTCTTGCACTCCATGTAAAAATGGTACCATTTAATTGAGATTGCCTCAGTGTGTCTGGTATTTTGATATTATTCCCATGATTCTAATATTGATAGTTGTTATCCATCTGTCAATCTCCACACCTGTGCATCCATCAACTACTTAGAATAAAGGGGAGGTCATTTAATACTGAGGTGAGAAAAAATGTTATCACCCAGAGAGTTGTGAATTTATTGAATTCCCTGACACAGTGGAGGCCAAGACACTGGATGGATTTAAGAGAGAGTTAGATAGAGCTCTAGGGGCTAGTGGAGTCAAGGGTTTTGGGGAGAAGGCAGGCACGGGTTATTAATGGGGGATGATCAGCCATGATCACAATGAAGTAGGTATGTTGCAAAACTTACCTTTAGCGGCGCTGCAGTTCTGCCGCTCCCCGTGTGCACGACTTTGGTGCCTTTCAGAGGGGGGCGGGCTTAAAGTGCCGTTTTTCAACAGACCTGGATAATCGATGAATGTCGGGCGATTTCGTTGCGGAAGAAAAATCGCTCCGACATTTCATCAATGAAGGTATTTTTAAATTACTCTAAATTATTTATTAACTAGAGTAATTTAAAAATCACCTTCAAAAGCCGTGAGCGCCGACAACCGGAAGGATTTTGCGTAGGGGAGAAAAAAAGGTAAATAGTTTATTTTTATATTAAAAGTTGGTTTTTCGGGAGGCTTTAATAATATTTTTATGTTACGAAATGGGGTCCCAAAAAATCTATGAACCAACAGTATTTTTCCTCCCAACTTCACCGCTAACCGCAACGTTCCAATCCACCGCATTCCACTAAAACCCACTCGCTAGTTGATTTAAATGGCCATTAATTTACAGGCATAAAACACTAAATTCCTTCCATTTGGCCCAGAAATTCATGAAAATGAGATTTAAAAATTATGTTACATTGTGGATTATTGTGTGAATGTTATTTGGACACTTAGGCAATTTATAAAAAGTTTATCTTTTCTTAAGAAATGGATAGATGTTTAGATCTACTCATTGAATTTTGTAATTAGCTACAATTAGATAACTAACTAATTATATGCTTTAATTTCAGGTAATCCAAGTAAGATTGTTTAATATTTGTTTCAGAATGCTTCAATCTATAATAACTGAAAATTTCATTGAGTTCTCTTAATTTTTAAGAAAGTTATGGGCTTTTAACTTTTCCAGATCACAGCTTTTGAGTTAAGTCAATTGAAAGGTAATGGGGAGCAAGATGCTAATTTCCGAGTATGAAAATGGCCATAACTTTCTTAATACTGAAGATATGAAAGTAAATTAGATGTCAAATTAAACTTCTTTTTATGCTTTATCTGATGGGATAAATTGCAGACTTGATTTTTAAAATCTCAAAATTTTGTAACATTGCTAAATGAAGGGCCGTGCTGGCTCAAAGGGCCAAATGGCCTCCTCCTGCACCCATTTTCTATGTTTCTATGTTACCGATCCAAGGGAAATGTCACAATTAGAATGCATCCCATTGTTTTAAATGAGCAAGCATTTGGAAACTGAGAAATAATGTGTGAGTAATTAACACTGCCAATTTTATCATTGAGTAAGTTTTACTTAACATATGAAAACATAGTCTACCGTAGGAGGGTGAAGTGATTGTTTTCCAGCTAGCAAACATATGAGGACACAATATGACAGATTGTAGAATCTGCAACAACAAGCAATCTGCTGCAGAAGCACAACAGGTCGAGCAGCATCTGGGGAGAGAAATAAATGGTCGATATTTTAGGTCTAAACGCTGCATGAGAAATGAGAGTGAAGGTGACAGACATACAGCGGAGGGGGAGAGGGGGGATGGAGAGAGGTGGAGAGGGAAAGGGAGAGGGAGCGAGGTGGAGAGGGAGAGGGAGAGGGCGAGGGAGCGAGGTGAAGAGGGAGAGAGAGCGAGGTGGAGAGGGAGAGGGAGAGGGAGAGAGAGAGGTCATGTTTTCTTCTTAGCTCTGCAGTTGAGAAGGATTGAAGCAGCCTTTCAAGGATTTTGCCGTTGGAGAGGGCACAGACGCAGGGGGGCTTCATAGTTTAACTTATCGTTGGTCTGGGAAGCCTCCACCAGTGTGAAAATTCCTGAGTTTTCTCCACATTGTCGAGGGTGCGGTTGTCGTTGGCGGACTGCCAAGAGTGCCTGGATTTCGAGGGTAGGAAGTTTGCGGTGTCTTTGTCGTTTTTTGGCACTGTTTCTCTGCCCTAAAGTCATTTTGCACAGTGCGGCTGCCTGGCTTAATGTGAAGAAGGTACTTTTGCTTCCGGCGAGACTGGGATAGAGCTTCCCAAAAGCTGCTCTTGGCTGTGGACGAACCTGGGGACTTTCCTGCTTCAGCTGGAGGTTTCTGTTTTCTGCTGCCTGTCTTTGACTGTGACTGTCTCTGGGACTTAACTTGGAGCTGAGCTGCTGGGGTGCCTGGAGCTGGATTGTGCCTCTGTTAGGATGGCGATGGAAGGGGCGCGGCCTAAGGTCCGGACCTACGCAGCGTTGGCATCAGTGGCGGGTACGAGGCCATCTGAGCTTGAGCCTCATGTTGACTTGGATGGGGACAGTTTTGGTATCTCGGTTCAAACTGGGCCTATGATGTCTAGGGGAGCAATTACGAAGGCCATGAATGAACTTCTTGGGAGGGGGGCTATTGTCTCTTCTGAGCTCGAAAGAGGAAAGGTTGAGATGATACTTAAGACCCGGGAGTGTGTGGCCCTAGTGTTGGAGACGGGGATCTCAGTAGGGGTGGCCCACATACAGGTGGATCCGTGGGTATCTAGGGTGAGACCGGTTCTTCTGTGGAGCTGCCCCACTTATATTTCGGATGCGCTACTTATTCCACACCTGTCCAAGTTTGGGGAGGTGCGGTCTAAATGCTTTAGGCTCTTGCACCCCGGGGGGGACCCGGAGGAAAAAGGGGTCTTCAGTTTCAAGAGGAGGGTGTTCATGAAGGTGGGTGAGGGGGATGGTGCTGAGGGGAGTTTTGAGGTGGAGTATAAGGGTATCCCCAGAACCGTGCGTTGGAGTTGGGGAAAGGCACGGTGTCATGCGTGCGGCGAATTTGGACATCTCCTTAGGGAGTGCCTTATTCGCGGGGTCACTGCTAGGGGTTCTAGCGCAGTGGCCCAGGAATGCACTGCTGGCCCATCTGGGGTGGCTCGTCAAACCTCAGTGGCGCGGGGTGGTACTGCTGACCCGGCTATGGCTGCCAGCTCTGCCTTGGTATTCCGGGGCGGCAGTGATAATCCATCCGGGTCCGCAGGTTCCGCTTTGGGGACCCTGGGCAGCGAAAGCCCACGCCCCCCACGTCGTGCACATGTGGCGGCGGATGAAGGTGGGGCACAGGAGGAGGGAAGAGAAGAGGGGGGGATTTGGGAGAAGCAGGGGAAGAAGATCAAGAGGAAGGAGAGGAAAAAGGCCACCTGAGCGATAAAATACAATCGGGTGTGCACCTGCCGAGTTCTGTGACCACCCAAGGGGCGCCTGACAGCTCCAGTGAGGTGCAGACTGCACCTGCTGGGGCCCAGCAAGGAGCTGAGGTGGTTCGGAAGGGGGCAGGGGAGCCAAACCGTGTGGGTGGCAAAGTGGATGGGGGTAATGTGGAGGCGGATGACCCTTCCCTTATGGAGGTTACAGTACCTCCGCATGCTAGCGGGACAAAAAGGAGGCATTTGCCTGGTGAAGATGAGCAAGGGCATGGGTCCAGAGCTAGGGGGATGTCTTTCTCCAGGCTTTCCACCACTGATGTGGCTGAAAGTGGTCTTGAACTGGTGTCTTCTGGGTCGGTGGTTGGGCCTTCTTTTCATGGATCTTCAGCGGGTGTCACAGGACCAGGTGCTGAGGTTGATTCCGGTGGAGTTGTGTCCTCTGGGCGGGAGTTTGTCCCTTCATCTCAGGGGCCCTCCGAGGGAGTTATCTCATCGGGTGTTGGGGTTAGCTCCCTTGGGTGTGTGGCCTCTGGGTCAGACGAGGTCCCGTCGTTTCAGAGGCCTACTGAGGGTGTTAGCACGCTAGTTGACGTGGTTGGCTCCCCTGGTTGTGTGCCCCCTGTGACGGGGGATGAGCAGAGTCAGCCCGAGGGGGGAGGTTCGGGGGTGTTGTCGTTCAAGTCTGTGCTCCATATCAGTGCCAGTGGAGGTGCTAGGGGGCATGATGCCTCACCAGATGAGTTGTCTGGGGAGAGTTTCAAAGCAGGTGGAGATTCTCTGGGTGATGCCTGTGGAGAGGGCACTCTAGATGATGTGGAGGTCGGGGCTGTTTTGGGTCGTGATCCTCTTTCAGACTCCGAGGGCGCCAGTGCACCACAGGCCCTGGGGATGCCTCTTGTTTTTGCTTCCCCAGGCCCAGACGTGGAGGGTGATGGTAGCGTGCAGGAGCCCAGCCATTCAGTGGGCTGCGTGTTTCAGTTAGGGGTGTCGGGACCCTTCCCCGGCATTGATCCTGGGGGTGGTGTCATGGCAGAGGAGGGGGAGAGTGACGGGGCCAGTGTGTGTAGTGAGGATAGCCATTCGTCAGAGAGTTCTGGTCTTTTTGAGCTTGTTGATTCAGGTGCGAGCGGGTTGGCTGCGCGCCCAGGCTCCAAGGCCGTGTCTCAGGCAAGTGTTATCCTTGAGGTGCGAGAGTTCCTAAAAACAAGCCGTTCCAGCAGAACCAGAAGGGATGCTGCTCAAAGACGGTGGGGGGACTGGCCAGCTTTGATTAAGAGTCTCGAGGCTATCCTTGGCAACAAGGATAGTGGTCTTCCTGACTCTGAGAAGAGACAGTTTCGGGTTTTTTTTGGAGTTCCTCAGAGGAGGAGTTCTTCAGTCTACGCAGAGTGTGAGGATCTCAATCTAGTGTGCCTACACATTCACAGTAGCTACATTAAATTTAAATGGGAGTAGAGCGAGTTTTCGTAGATTTCAGCTCTTATCAGCCCTAAGAGAGGGAAAAATTGCGGTGTGTTTTCTGCAAGAGACACATACCGTTGTTAGTGACTAACCCACCTGGCGACTTGAGTGGGAAGGGGGGGTTTATATGAGCCATCTCAGCTCAAATTCGAGTGGGGTGGCTTTTCTGTTGGCTCCGAATTTTCTGCCAAGCGTTTTAAAATGGAGGAAGTGGTGCCAGGACGTTTGCTCCATCTGGCCGTGAGCCTGGATGGCATGCCGTTGCATTTCATTAACGTGTATGCCCCTAGCTCCGGCACGATGCAGGCCGGCCTACTTCAGGCGGTGACTGCTCTGTTGAGCACTATTGATAGGGGAGAGTGTGTCTTCCTTGGTGGGGACTTTAATTGCACACTTGAGGTGTGGGACCGTTCTGGTACTCAGTGTGCGCCTGCTGTAGCAAAGAAACTGAGAGGGTTGATTGACTCCTTTGAGTTGGTTGATGCTTGGAGGGACCTTCACCCGGATTCCACTGCTTTTTCGCGGAGGTCTGAGGGTGGTGGTTCCCGCATTGATCGGTTTTATATTTCCCGAGCGTTTGTTTCCCGTGTCTCAGCGGCCTCAATGCGGCTGGTGCCGTGCTCGGACCACTGTCTGGTGCGTGTGGATTTTAATCCAGCGTGCGCTCGGGCTGGGTCCGCGTACTGGCTGCTGGAGGATCGGTGTTTCCGGGAGTCATTCAGTCGGTTTTGGGTGAAGTGGAGAGAGAGGCAGAGCTGCTTCTCTTCCCTTAGGCAGTGGTGGGATGTGGGGAAAGCTCACATCCGTCTCTTTTGTAAGGAATATACGTGGGGGTCGACTGGAAGGCGGGACTCAGCGGTCGAGAAGCTTGAGAGGGAGATACAGGATGCTGAGTCTCGCCTGGGTCAGTTTGGTGAAGACTCCAGCAAATGGGGAGAGATTCAGAGGAAGAAGGAGGTTTTGAGGAGCCTGCTGCTTGAGCGGTCCCCAGGCGCTTACGTGAGGTCTCGGGTCCAGATGCTGCACGATCTGGACTGAGGTTCGCCTTTCTTTTTCTCTCTGGAGAAGGGGCGGGGAGCTCGAAAACAGCTCGTGGAGTTGCTTGCAGATGACGGCTCCTCTGTCACTGATCCAGAGAGGATCAATGCCTTGGTTAGGTCCTTTTATGAGTCCCTGTTCTCTGCGGATGGATTCAGCGTGGAGGCTCAGCAAGATCTGTGGAGGGTCTACCGACTGTAGATAGGGAGGTGGCTGATCTTCTTGATGGCCCCTTATCTTTGGAGGAGTTGACTCGTGCCTTGCATCAGCTCAGGAGGGGTAAGCCCCCGGGCTGGATGGGTTGACGGTGGAGTTTGTTAGAGCTTTCTGGGATATCCTAGGGGTTGACTACATGTTGGTTCTGGGGGAGAGCCTGGCGACCGGGGAGATGCCTCTCTCGTGGCGTAGGACAGTTGTTGTCTTGCTGCCTAAGAAGGGCGAACTCCGTTTGTTGAAGAACTGGTGTCCAGTCTCTCTCCTATGCACAGAATATAAAATTTTTGCACGGGCAATGGCTAATCGCCTCGGCTCCGTGCTGCATCAATTGATTCATCCTGACCAATCTTATACAGTCCCTGGCCGGTCCATCCAGGATAACATCCACCTGGTTAGGGACCTGATTCATTTAGCCCAGGGTACTGGTGAGTCAGCTGCTTTTCTGTCTCTTGATCAGGAGAAGGCTTTTGATAGGGTAGAGCATGAATACCTATTTGGGACGTTGCAAGCGTTTGGGTTTGGACCGCATTTCGTGGCCCGGGTCCGGCTTTTCTACGCTGCTGCGGAGTGCCTTGTGAAGGTTAATGGCTCGTTGTTGTCTCCTTTTCATTTTGGGAGGGGGGTCCGCCAGGGGTGCCCTATGTCGGGCCAGTTGTACTCGGTATGTGTGGAGCCGTTCCTGTGTCTTCGGAGGAGGAGGTTGACAGGCCTGGCCCTAACTGGCCCGCGGGTTGAGGTGGTTCTATCGGCGTATGCCGATGACGCACTTCTTATGTTCTGATCCTGGTGACCTGCGGAGGATGCGTGACTGCCAGGAGATTTTCTCGGCTGCATCTTCTGCTAGGATTAACTGGAGTAAGTGCTCTGGACTTTTAGTGGGTCAGTGGCAGGTAGACTCTCTGCCGGAGGAGATGGCATTGTATGCGTGGAGCACCACGCACCTCATCTATCTGGGGGTGTACCTGAGTCCCACTGAGGATGCTTGACGGCAAACTGGCAGGAGTTGGAGACGAAAGTGGTTGCCCGGCTGGGGCGCTGGTCAGGCCTGCTTGGAGTTCTTTCCTTTCAGGGGAGGGTGCTGGTTATAAACCAGCTGGTGGCCTCCATGTTATGGTACCGGCTGGCTAATCTTGTCCCACCCTTTATATTTGTAACGGCTTTACAGAAGAAGCTGGTAGATTTCTTTTGGGGAAATAGGAAGCACTGCGTTTCCGCGGCGGTCCTTAGTCTCCCGTTAGAGGAGGGCGGCCAGTCTTTGGTATGCGTGCGTACCCAGGTGGTGGCTCTCCGACTCAGGACTCTGTGCAGATACATGTATGTAGAGAACCCTCCTAGATGGCACGCTCTGGCCACGTATTTTTTCCGTCAGGGTCGTTGCCTAAGGGGGGTCTCGCGGCTCCCGGTGGCGGGCATCAGTCGACCTGCTCTAAGGGGCTTGCCTGTCTTCTACAGGGATGTGCTAAGAGTGAGGAATTTGGCTGTTTTCAGCCAGCGTGTTGTTCCACGAGGAGAGGGGGATGTTGTGGCTGCAGGTATGGCTGGTCCTCATCCTGTCATGATGGGTGTCAAGGAGAGGCGCGAGCCTAGAGTGGTTCAGATAGAGCTTACCCCTGCTCCATCAGGTCTGTTCATCGGGCCTAGGCTCCGGGATATTTCTCGGCCTCCGGCTCCACATAATCTGAGCTGCCTTTCTGAGATGACCAGCATGCCATTTCGTGAGGCGAAGAGACGCGCACTGTTTAGGATGCTCCTGCACATTCTGAACCTCCTTGCCTTCGTTTCCCGTCCCGACTCACCATGGCGGACGGTGTTACCATCCGAAGGCAGGGGGGGTCCCCTGTGGGGGTCCTTCTATAAGGGAGTCGTACCCCTTTATATTGGGGACCTGGGGTGGAGAGTGTTGCATGGAGCGGTGGTTTGTAATAAACTTTTGAGCCGGTTCACGGGCTCGTCCGCCGCATGTATTTTCTGCGGAGAGGAGGAGACCGTGTTCCATGTGTATATGGAGTGTGAGAGGTTACTGACCCTGTACCAATATCTTAAGGGGTTGTTCCTCAAGTTTTGGCTGCATTTTAGTCCCACAATCCTGGTGTTCGGACACAAGGCAGGGAGTGGGGAGAGCCGAGTGTGGGGGGGGGGTACTTACCTGTCGGTTTGCTCCTCGGCCTGGCTAAGATGGCCATTCGCAGGTCCAGGCAGCGGGCGGTCGATGGTCAGGCTAGAGTCGGCTGCCTGCCCCTCTTTCGGGCCTACGTTCGTGCAAGTGTGTCCCTGGAGAGGGAACATGCGGTGTCCACGGGGACTCTGGAGGCCTTCCGTCAATGCTGGTCACCGCGTGGGGTTGAGACTATTATAAATAATGAATGTACTGTTGTACTACAATGATTTGTTTGTTATAGTGTGATTTTTTGATCATGTTTTGATGTGTTGTATTATATGATTGTGTTGAATAAAGTTTTTGGAAAAGAGAAACAAAAAGGGAGAGGGAGAGGGAGAGAGAGAGGGAAAGGGAGAGGGAGAGCGAGAGGGAGAGAATTATGGTAATAAAATGTGAATGGTATATATTCAATAACAGTACAGTGCCCCCCATAATGTTTGGGACAAAGACTCATCATTTAATTATTTGCCTCTGTATTCCACAATTTGAGAATGGTAATAGAAAAAAATCACATGTGGTTAAAGCGCACATTGTGAGATTTTAATATAGGCCATTTTTATACTTTTTGGTTTCACCATGTAGAAGTTATAACAGTGTTTATACATAGTTCCCCCATTTCAGGGCACCATAATGTTTGGGACACATGGCTTCATACTGTAGGTTTTTGTAATTGCTCAGGTGTGTTTAAATGCCTCCATAATGCAGGTATAAGAGAGCTCTTAGCACCTGGTCTTTACTCCGGTCTTTTCATCACCTTTGAAACATTTTATTGCTATTTATCAACATGAAGACCAAAGTTGTGGCAATGACAGTCAAATACGCCATTATAAGACTGAAACAAGAATAAAACTGTTAGAGACATCATCCAAACCTTAAGCTTACCAAAATCAACTGTTTGGTACATCATTAAGAAGAAAGAGAGCACTGGTGAGCTTACTAATTTCAAAGGGACTGACAGGCCAAGGAAGACCTCCACAGCTGATGACAGAATTCTCTCTTTAATAAAGCAATATCCCCAAACACCTGTCCGCCAGATCAGAAACACTCTTCAGGAATTAGGTGTGGGTCTGTAAATGACCACTGTCTGCAGAAGACTTCATGAACAGAAATACAGAGCCTACACTGCAAGATGCAAACCACTGGTTAGCTGCAAAAATGGGATGGCCAGGTTACAGTTTGCCAAGAAGTACTTAAAAAAGCAACCACAGTTCTGCAAAAAGGTCTTGTGGACAGATGAGACGAAGAGTAATAGTAAGATTAAACATGAACTTACCAGTTTGAAGTTTGATCTTTATTTTATGAGGAGTTACGGTGAGCGATTACGTTAAGAAGCCCCGCCAGTGCGCATGCGCGTGAATCTTCAAAGCAGTGGCGTGAAATCACAGTAACTACAGTTGAAGTGATATAGTAAGACTCAGAAGACTAGAACTACCAGATGCTCTTTGCAATTATGAGGGCCAGGAGCGGAGGGCACGTAATCGCTCACCATAACTCCTCATAAAATAAAGATCAAACTTCAAACTGGTAAGTTCTCGTTTAATCTTACTATTTTACTTCGGTGTCACGTGAGTGATTCCATGAAGATTGCAAAGCTCTGTGATTTCATGCCGTAGACCCAGTTCCATATGACACACTGCTTCGGTTGACACAGGATAAACAATAATGTATTAAACATTGTGTGCATTATACAAATTAATGTCTTAATAACAAAAGAAGCAATAACAACCCCTCTCTACTAGGGGAAATTTACAAACAGGACCCAACATAATATGCCCAAATCCTTCCATCGTGAGAATAGGTTTGTTATAAAACCGTTGAAAATCCCTTCACTGGACCATCCTGTTGCCCCAAGGGCTTGGACTAAAGGGGCGACCAGTGCTCTCGCTGTGGTGTTGATACCGCCCTGGTGGAGTGAGATTTAAGCACATTAGTGTCTGCTCCAGCAGAATCCAAACCTGCTTCAGCCACCAAGAAATGGTCTACACCGACACCTTTCTATGAGGCTTTGTGACTGATGAGCATCGGTGTTTGGAGCCTCTAAGACTCTTGGTGACCTCAATATTGACGTAGGTGCGTAACTACAAATAGTCGCTGGTCAATGGGGTATGGTCTAAAGCTCAGTTTTGGCCTAGACGTACCTGGCCTGCTTTGTATAATTAGATCATATACATAAATCGTAATACTATTTACAAAAAAGATACGCTATCCAGTCGTAACTTTTGCAATGTCTGGACCTCGTTGCACTGAAATGAGCGCCATGAACATGACCAGTTTAACTGTTAGTTTTTTGGAAACAGATGTAATCAGAGCCGATTGACAAAGCAGTGTGAACTATGCTCATATCCCAGATTGACGTATATCTAGGTCTAGGAGGGTTGTTAAATAGCTCGCATGAATCAGGACACCGATGGATGAGATCCGACAGAATGTTGTCCTGACCCCTGCTATAACTAGGAGGACAATGCACTCCTAGCACTATAACTCCATTGCTCGTCAAAGTGTAATGTAAGAAGAAACTCCAATACATCAGGTATGGCTGCAGTGTGATAAGATATAGTTGACTGTAAGCAGAGCATCTCCCATTTTTATATATGAGATACGTATTGTTTTTTTAGTATGATCCCTCCAGCCCGTAGTTATCACATCCATGGCTCGCCTTGATGGTCCGAGCTCCTGGAAGGTCTTGTCAGAATCTGCAATCAACAGATTAACACGATCATGGAAAGGGTGACTCTTTCCTATCACAGGGTGAAGCAACAAGTTACTGCATTTGGGGATAACCATGAATGGCTGTGTCATTAGTCTCAGAACCAATGGTAACCATGGTTGTGTGGCCCAGTCTGGGACTACCAAATGCCTGAAGCGGAGCCCTGCTCAATTTACTCCATTTGCTGTTGCGGCTGGAATTGTGTTATCAGTGGCTCCCCGTCCTGAAACTCTCACCTCAGCTTGTAAAGCAGCTGAATGTTGTTTACTCAGAATGTTACCAGAACAACGTGAGACATTTGTTATCCACCTTTGCAACTCGGTGATAACTTGAGCTGCCAACTGCATCAGACTATCGAAATGATCTGCATGTTTTTGAGTGCCTGTTCCTTAGCCCATTGCACATTCTGATAGTATAGAGGCCCAAAATGCACTCCAGGGAAGGCTATTAATTAACCAATAACATTAACCACTCATTGGAAGGAGGGTTGCTGTTCTTCTACCAGACTGCTGCAAGCCTATTTCTAAACTTTTGGCCATTGGCAGAGTTACTGATATGTTGGTTGAATCAATGACCCAATAGTCAATGATTCTGAGATGTGGTTGGGTGAATGCCCAACATCTCGAACATATGTTTGGTAATTGAAACAGAAATTGAGCTGCCTTCTGAATGTTGCCTATGATCAGAACATCATGCAAGTATGCCATCACAAGTGATTCTGAGCCCGGAGTAGTCTCCATACTGGTTTCCACAATTTTGTAAACAATCTAGGGCTGGGTTTTCCCATTCTGGCAAAGTTTTAACTACCACTGCTGTCGCATCCAACTAACTTCCAATATCTTAGGTATTGTAATGAATTGGTTCTGAATAATACGCATCTTTCAGATCTATACTTGCCATATAACACCCTTTGGAAAGCAGTTGCTTAGCAGTACTGAATGTTTCCATTTGAAAGTGTTTATACTGGACATAGGAGTTTCAGTCGGGCTAGGTCTTAGAATGGCTCGATATCCAACATCCTTCTTTTGCTTGGGTAATTCAAAATTATCTGAATTCAAAACCCCTAAAATTGTCCATTATACACACCTCTGATGTTATACAGTACCCTTCATTGTAGAACAATTGCAAACTACCCCTACTGGTGACTGGTCTCTAGAGGATATGTCCTGGACAAATCCAGCTGCTCGTACCGCCATGGTTGTTGGATTCCTTTGCCTCCTAATTTTGCTGGAGATGTGCACTGGTGCATTCCAATGGCGTAGTAATGGGAGCTCGCCGCGCACTAGCGTTTGTGACCCATCTGAAGGGGTATGGTTGACGAGGCGGCATCATGCACAGTCTTCGCCTCGTCATCCGAGTTATTGACTTACTTTGCCAGAACCTCACCAAACAACAAGTTTGGTGGCTATGATGGATGATCTGCACAGTGCTGCAAATTTCGGATTGAAGTTGGCTTGTGGCGTTTTCCTTCAGGCAGTTTGATCTCAAAGTGGGCGACAGCATGCTAACATGTCCACTGTGAGTTTGATAGTGGTGCCCCTTTGACTAACCGCCCAAAGCCGCTATACCTGATCCAATTAGTTTTAAGGCTTTCTGTAGCCTGGTTCATGCAATCGCATGGTTGCACCCATTTGCCCCCAGATGGCCTGGTTTACAGTGGGCTCTCTGAGTGATGCACATTTTATTGGTGTCTCATATCGTTTGGGTATTTCATCCATTGTTAATTCTAGGAACTGGTGAGAGGTCATGTAATTATATTTCTGGCCACATTTTTTGCCTTACCAGTTCTTGCTGGCATGACGAATTTACATGCCACGTCCGGCAACCGGGACCTAAGCTCTTGGCTTTGGGGTATGCTTTTCTGCTATACCACAAACTTCAAGAGTAGTATCATATAGCCCTGGCTCTCCCTGCTAATGGATAAGGGAGGTATCATGCAGCCCTAACATGGCGCTGCTCCATTTCTTCACCAGTTCCAGCCGGTATGGCGAATGTACCTGCCACATCCGGCACACCTGGAGCACAGCTCGTGTGCTTTGGTGTATGCTCTTCTGCAGTAACACCAACTTCAGGGTCAGACTCTTGCTGCCCTGGCTGTCCCGGCTCATGCCCAAGGGAAGTATTATGCAGCCCATGACATGGCGCTGCTGGTATGGGTCCCCATGCAGACTCGTAGGCATCTGGTTCTTGCACTAACCATATAACCATATAGCCATATAACAATTACAGCACGGAAACAGGCCTTCTCGGCCCTTCCAGTCCGTGCCAACCATTTATTTTCCCCTAGTCCCATCTACCTGCACTCAGACCATACTCCTCCATTCCCTTCCCGTCCATATACGGACCTCTATATACTATACGGACCTCTGGTAGAGGTTGCTGCTGAGAACTGCTGGGGAACCCTGGGGGTATACCCCTGACTGGAACACCTCATGGTTGTAGCATTTCCTGGTGTTCCATCTCATCCAGATGTCCCCTAACCTTATTGTTGGTAGGAGGGGAGTCTTTCTGGCCTGACTCATCAGAGTCGACAGGCCTGGATAATTTCCTCTTGGCCTTTCCTCCCGACAGGAGTGGCCACAGTGCTTCTGAGGCACCGGAGTTGCTGCCGCTGGCTGTACTGCCGCCGGCTCTGGATCCAGCGTCTCTGGAGCCGGCGGCAGTACAGCCGTTGACCGCGGTCCTGTGGGCAGGCTTTTACTTTTACAGGCGACACACCTCGCTTAATTTCTATTATTTTTTTTTCATTTTGGAAGTGTCCCTGCTGGTTCCTGCAACCAGCCTTACGGAACCTAAGTAAGCCACAGTAAAGATTAAAACACTTACATGCGGGTGTTTTACTTACCGCTGGTGGAGCTGCACTCTCCAGCCTGTCGGTGCGCCAATGCATCTGACGTAATGACGCGCATGCATACTGGTGGGGCTTCTTCGCGGAATCGCTTACCGTGACTCCGAAGTAAAATTTATATCGGAGTGATGGCAAGAGCAACTGCTGATGGTACTAGCATAATGAATTCTGAAGTGTATAGACGCATCCTATCTGCTCAAGTTCAAACAAATGCCTCAAATTGCGTTGGCCCGCAGTTCATTCTACAGCAAGACAATGATCCCAAACATACTGCTAAAGCAACAATGGAGTTTTTCAAAGCTAAAAAATGGTAGATTCTTGAGTGGCCAAGTCAATCACCCAATCTGAACCCAATTGAGCATGCCTTTTATATGTTGAAGAGAAAATTGAAGGGGACTTAAGCATAAGCTTAAGTTGGCTGCAATACAGGCCTGGCAGAGCATCACCGAAGACACCCAGCAACTGGTGATGTCCATGAATTACAGACTTTTTAAAAAATATATATTTTTATTAGAGGCCATACATATTACAAATATTATAGCAATTTTTTTCAGATATTATTAATACATCTTTCCAAAATTATATAAATATTAGCAAACCATATATATAGGCCTCACTTTTTTATATAGAGTGAAAAAGAGAATAAGAAAAAAGTATAAAGAAAGAATAGTGGATAATTAAAAGAGTATGATTATATTTGATTAATATAAAAAATAAAAAAATAAAAAAACAACAAACAAAAAAAAAAACAAAAAAACAAAAAACAAAAAACAAAAACCAAAAAAAACATATAACTAGTAAACTGTTATTATACTTGTGGAAAAGAAAACAGTATACATCTTATCAATGAATGGAGCAATTTCTAAATATAATATATAGAGACGAGTATATAACTCTGAAATTAAACATTTTTATTTGATATTTCCACCGGTTCCTTAATGAGTTTCAATGCTGAGCCCAGCTACCCCTTCATATAATCAGTGAATGGAGACCATATTTGTTCAAAAAGCTCAAGTTTATCCATTAGGATAAACCTAATTCTCTCCAGTTGTAATGTCTCCAACATTTCCACTGTCCACATTTTAATTGTTGGGGATAATGGTCCCTTCCAAAATTGTAATATTATTTTTTTTCCAATTATTAAACAGTAATCCAGAAAATTTATTTGATTTACTGTCAAAGCTTGGTTCGAATCTAAAACCCCAAATATAATTAATTTTAAGTCAGGGCTTAATGTGATCTTTAAAACTATGGAAATAATTCTAAAAATCTCAGTCCAATAGTTATTAAGTTTTGTACATTTTACAAAACTATGAGTTAAATCGGCTTCTACGTGCTGACATTTATCACATAATGGTGATATATTAGGAAAGATTCTATTTAATTTCTTTTTTGAGTAGTGTAATCTATGTATTACTTTGAATTGTATCAAAGTATGTCTGGCATTTAACGAACAGAGATGAATTCGTAGTAAGCTTTCTTCCCAAAAATCTTCTGATATAGGTAAACCAATTTCATTTTCCCATTTTTGTCGGAATAATTCAGTTTTTGGCATTTCCCTGTCCAAAAAAATATTGTATATATATGCTATTAATTTTTCTGTTGTTGGATGCTTGTTAAGTACTTCATCCAGTAAACCTGGATCTCTATTTCTATAATTTAGCGTATTTAATTTGACATAATCTCTAATTTGTAAATATCTAAATAAATTATTTGCTTGCAATCCATAAATCTCTTTCAACTCCTGAAATGAGAGGAATTTCCCATTCCTATAAAGGTGTTCTATCCTTATTATTCCTAAATTTTTCCAATGTCTAAACCCAACATCCAATGTCGAAGGTTTAAACATAGGATTATTCATAATTGGTAAACAAAGTGGCATAGTTTCTAAATGTAAAGTCTTAATGATTTGTTTCCAGGTACATATATTATTTAAAATTATAGGGTTTTCCTTATATGATTTTTTTTGTACCACCCCAGGGGCAAGGAGTATTGTGCTTATGTCCAATGGGAAACAATCTTCCTTTTCAATTCTTAACCAAACCGGGTCCTGTTCCATCTGTATCAACCAATAATTAAAGTTCTTAATCTGAACCGCCCAAAAATAATACAAAAAATTAGGTAAAGCTAAGCCACCATTTATCTTAGATTTACATAAGTGTGTTTTACTTATTCTGTGATTTTTGTAATCCCAAATAAAGCTATTAACTATAGAATCAATTAAAAAAAATAAAATTTTAGGAAGATATAATGGAATGGCTTGAAATAAGTATAGTAATTGAGGTAAAAAGATCATTTTAATGGCATTTATTCTACCGATCATTGATATCGGTAATGTTTTCCAATATAAAATATTACTTTTTAATTTATTTAATAATTGGGGAAAATTAGATTTAAATAAAGAGTTATACGATTTTGATACATTAATTCCAAGATATTTAATTTGATTGTTAGCTATTTTAAATGGAAATTTTTGTAATTTATTCAATTTAATTCCTGTTATAGGCATAATTTCACTTTTATTCCAGTTAATTCTATATCCTGAGAACTTACTAAATTCATCTATCATCTATGAATTACAGACTTCAAGCAGTAATTGCATGCAAAGGATATGCAACAAAATACTATACATGACTACTTTCATTTACATGACATTGCTGTGTCCCAAACATTATGGTGCCCTGAAATGGGGGGACTATGTATAAACACTGCTGTAATTTCTACATGGTGAAACCAAAATGTATAAAAATGGCCTTTATTAAAATCTGACAATGTGCACTTTAACGACATGTGATATTTTCTATTACAAATATCAAATTGTGGAGTACAGAGGCAAATAAATAAATAATGGGTCTTTGCCCCAAATATTATGGAGGGCACTGTACATGTTCTTGATGTCCAAGTGCTCCAATACGGAGCGGAGAGCTAGCGAGATCACATATTCTGATGATCTGTTGTGGCAGGAGGCAACATGAAATGGGTCCAGATCATTACTGAGGCATGAGTTGACATGCTTCATAACCATCCTCTAGAAGCACTTCACATAATAGATGTGAGTGCCATGGATCAGTAGTTGTTGAAGCCATCACCTTGCTCATCTTTGATACAGTATTATGGATGACAGGGAATTATAGACCAGTTAGCCTGACATCGGCGGTGGGGAAAAAGTTGGAGTCAATTATAAAATAGGAAATAGCGGCACATTTGCATAGAAGTAACTGGGTCGGTCCGAGTCAGCATGGATTTACAAAGGGGAAATCATGCTTGACTAATCTTCCAGAATTTTTTGAGGATGTAACTAGGAAAATGAACAAGTGAGAGCCAGTGGATGTAGTGTACCTGGTCTTTCAGAAAGCCTTTGGTAAGGTCCCATATAGGAGATTAGTGAGGAAAATTAGAGCACATGGTATTGGGGGTAGGGTACTGACATGGATAGAAAATTGGTTGGCAGACAGGAAACAAAGAGTTAACGGGTCCCTTTCAGAATGGCTGGCAGTGACTGATGGGGTACCACACGGCTCTGTGCTGGGACCGCAGCTATTTACAATGTACATTAATGATTTAGATGAAGGGATTAAAAGTAACATTAGCAAATTTGCAGATAGCACAAAGCTGGGTGGCAGTGTGAGCTGTGAGGAGGATCTTATGAGGATGCATGGTGACTTGGACAGTTTGGGTGAGTGGGCAGATGCATTGCAGATGCAGTTTAATGTGGATAAATGTGAGGTTATCCACTTTGGTGGCAAGAACAGGAAGGCAGATTATTATCTGAATGGTGTCAAGTTAGGAAAAGTACAACAGGATCTGGGTGTCCTTGATCATCAGTCACTGACAGTAAACATGCAGGTACAGCAAGCAGTGAAGAAAGCTAATGGCATGTTGTCCTTCATAACACGAGAAGTTGAGTATAGGTACAAATAGGTCCTTTTGTAGTTGTACAGGGCCCTAGTGAGACCGCACTTGGAGTATTGTGTGCAATTGTGGTCTCCAAATTTGAGGAAGGACATTCCTGCTATTGAGGGAGTGCAGCGAAGGTTCACGAGGTTAATTCCCGGGATGGCGGGACTCTCATATGTTGAAAGAATGGAGCAACTGGGCTTGTATACACTGGAATTTAAAAGGATGAGAGGATATCTTATTGCAACATATAAGATTATTAAGGGATTGGACATGCAGGAAACATGTTCCTGATGTTGGCGGAGTACAGAACCAGGGGCCACAGTTTAATAATAAGTTGTAGGCCATTTAAAACGGAGATGAGGAAAAACATTTTCACCCAGAGAGTTGTGATTCTGTGGAATTCTCTGCCTCAGGAGGTAGTAGAGGCCAATTCTCTGGATGCTTTCAAGAGAGTGTTAGATAGAGCTCTTAAAGATAGCAGAGTCAAGGGATATGGGGAGAAGGTAGGAACGGGGTACTGATTGTGGATGATCAGCCAAGATCAATCAATGGCGGTGCTGGCTCGAAGGGCTGAATGGTCTACTCCTGCACCATTGTCTATTGTTTATTGTATTTTAAAGATTCCAGATGGGGATCTCTGAATGCAGAAATGAAAGGTTAAAGATGTCTGCAAAAGTCCAGTTGGTCAATGCAGGCTTTGAGAACACAACAGGTCCACCATTAGAGCTGGATACTTTCCAAGACCTTCATGATAGAAGTTAGACATGTATAAAGATTTGACTTCCTGAGTGAAAATGAGTCAGTGGGGATCATGGAATATGATGTTATCAAAATGTTGAAAAGCTTGCAAGATGTCCTTTGATGCAGGCAAGAAGAGATTGACAAAGGGAGACAGATTATGTCAATATATGAGGAGATGTTCAATGCGTAAGAATAGACCGAAACAATAGGCCTACCAGCAGAGTCCTGTTTGTAGATTTTGGGGATTTGGGGAGTGCTATGGTGAAAGCAATAACTAAGAGCTTGTGAGTGTATGGACGCAAACTTCAAGATGCAGTGAAACCATAATATGCCCAAATGCGAGAAAGTGAGGTTTGAGATACTTGGGGACACAAGGAAAAACAGATGGTGGTAAGTTGAGTAAAATACAAAGTAATGGAGTAGCCCAGTGAGCCAGGGGGGAAAGGATGTACTGATTTGCGTTGGGTCCCTTCTTCAGACCACTGAGTTGAGTTGAGTTGAGTTTGAGTTTAGTCTATTGTCAAGCATACCAAGTCAAAAGCTTTTATTGCATACTAACCAGTCAGCAGAAAGACAATCATGTGTACAATTGAGTTATTCACAGTTTACAGATACATGATAAAGGGAATATCGTGAAGAACATTGAGTGCAAGATAAAGCCCGTAAAGTCCAATCAAAGATAGTCCCAGGATCTCCACTGAGGTAGATGGTAGTTCAAGATCGCTGTCTAGTTGTGGTAGGATGGTTCAGTTGTCTGATAACAGCTAGGAAGAGACTGTCCCTGAATCTGAAGGTGTGGTCAGGGTGTGGCTAATCTTTGATTATGCTGCTGGCCTTGCTGAGACAGCGTGACTAGTAAATTAAGTAAGTTGAAGGAAGGTTGGTGTGCGTGATTGTCTGGGCTGCATCCACAATTCTCTGCAATTTCTTGCGATCTTGAGTGGAGCTGTTTCCAAATCATACTGTGATTCATCCTGATAAAATGCTTTCTACAGCACATCTGTAGAGGTTGGTGAGTGCTGTGGGGGACATGCCAAACTTCCTAAGCCTTCTAAGTACAGGTGTTAGTGTGTTTTGTTGCCCATTGTTTCAATATGGGTGGTGCAGGGAAAGTTGTTGGTGATACTTACTTCTAAGAATTTGAAGTTTTCAACCATCTCTACTTTGGCACCGTCAATACAAATTGGCGTATGTGTACCGCTTTGCTTCCTGAATCACTATCCTCTTTGCTGACATTGAGAGCAAGGTTGCTGTCATGTCTCCAGGTCATGAGGTTCTCAATCTCCTTCCTGTACTCCATCTCATCCTTTGTGGGTCATTGGGTTAAAAATATTTGGGAGAATGTACAGCAAATAAAGAGTAGGTAGACATACTTACTGAATGGTGTTGCCTCTTTTGGCTAACATTAATTTTCTTGGCATTCTTGTTAAATAATCTGTTGGCTTCTTGACTACAGCTGACAATTGCTCTGTGATATTTACTTCATCACTGACGGATCTAACCTAATTAATAACTGAAGTCTTAGCTGAATCACCCCGCCCACAACAAATTCTTCCTGCAGGTTTGCTTACTGCCACGGTTCTTCAGGACTATTCTGCAGGCAGACCGATGGTCAGTCAGTCTGTGGGCTGTATTCACACCTCTCTTCTGATCATTCATCTCATTGTTTTAAAAGGCACATGCATGGAAGTCAAAATTGATAAAATGGGAAAAGGGTAAGCATTTGAACTCTAAATATTGGCTTTGACAGGATGAATTAAAACAATATTGGTTGCTGCAGGAAGATTCTTAACTGGTATTAGCAATCTGGCCATTGTTATGATGTTCTGTTACTACCCCAATGGCAATATGGTAAATTTGGCATGGTAACATGATTATCTTTGATTTTCATTACATTTTATTGAACTGAAGCAGATGGCACGTTAATAATGGTGCTGCTGGATTATGTTTCATGTGTCATTTTAAATTACTGTAATGGGATATTATGGAATGCTTTTTTTTGAACAAGGTGCTGTCTTTGCTTGTAGGTCATTACCCATTATGAAAAATGTGAACAGTTAATTGATTATTAAATTATTAGGGTAGTAATTAAGAAAACCTAGTTGCTCCATTTCAATTTAATTTCTGCTGAAATTAACTTTGAATAAAGAGATACATTTTACAGTTACTATTTCCTGATATTCAACAGTTCATAATCAGTTTAGGAAATAAATGCAGATGCTGGTTTAAATTGAAGGTGGACACAAATGCTGGAGTAACTCAGCGAGACAGGCAGTATCTCTGGAGAAAAGGAATGGATGACGTTTCGGGTTGAAATCCTTCTTCAGATTGATCAGTATGAAAAACGTTCTCGACTCAAAACGTTACCTATTCCTTCTCTCCAGAGATGCTGTCCCGCTGAGTTACTCCAGCATTTTGTGTGTACGTTCATAATCAGTTGATGGTCAACAATGATTAATGATGAAAATAATTTTTTAAATCCTCAAAAATATATGAAACTTTCATTCCAATCATTCTGTATAGTATAACTTGGTAATTAATTTGCATGTGTCCAGTCATCATGGAGCAACGAAGAGCCAAGAATAAAAACCAAGCAACTTCACAAAATATGCTAGTTGATAGAGGCAGTCCCTGGGGATTCAAAACAATACATATAAATATGGAACAAATCCCATCAGTAACTCGACTGAGCTAACATGTGTGAATGTCATACTACTGCGGCGATGATCAATGAGGTCACATGGCCATGTTTCATTATTACATTATTCCACTATCTTGTATTATGCCACTATGCAAACTATTAAACTAATAAAGTGCCATCAGAAAACCTTGTCCCCTAAATGTTTTACTATTATTTTATGGTTAAAAAGTTGATTATTCATTATAACAAACTTCAGCTAATAATTAAATGAAATCAGACACAAAATATATTCTTCAGATTTCTAGCCATCTCTTAATTCGTAAAATGTTATTTTCAAGTCCGTTTGTATTGATTTTTCCATTTCGCCGCTCCCCTTATCAGCGCTCCATTCAAAGAGGAAAAAGGTATGTTCTTGAGCTAGCATTCCAAAGAAGATAAGATGTCTAGACATCGCCTCGTGTAAAGTTCCGCCATCTTAATCATTAGAAAGTCATATTTTCTCAGCTTCCCCTCTGCCGATATCTGTAAAAGAAAACCGTGTCCTGATAGTCGTGGTGATTTACTTATCCATTTATCTCTTTTATGATTTCTTGAGCATGTTTGTATGCTTCTTCTGGGTCAGTAAAAGCACGTTCCATATCCATGTAAGTGATCCTCATTTTTGTAGGGTACATTACGCCATATCTTACATTTGGAACTCCTTTCAGGATCTGTCTTGTCTATGTAAATGTCCTGTTTTTTAGCGACTTCAGTGGGATAATCTCTGAAAAATCTAAGATTATCCTCTTCAAACATCAAATTTGTTCCATATGGGAGTTTTTTCATAATATCTTCCAAAGCAAAAATGTCATGAAATTTCACTATGATCTGTCTTGGGGGGGCTCCTAGCCTTGATTAAGCTCTTCGCACCCGATGTGCCATATCTATTTTCGGTTTGACAGGCAGTTTGAATACTTGTTCAAGTAAGTTGGCAGCGAACTCCCGTGGGTCCTTTCCCTCCTTTCCCTCTGTCACTGCAACTATTCTTAAATTCTGCCGTCTTGAACGTGCTTCCAAATCAAGGCATTTATCAGTCATTTTGGCCAGTTGCCCCAAGACACGCTCCTGATCTTTCCTCATTCTCTTCAGATCTTCATACATTTCTTTCAACGATGTTCCCATATCTTTCATAGCAGTGTTATATGCTGTGGTAGTATGGAGAATGGAATCAAACATCTTGTTGCAGTCTTTTTCCAGCTGTTTAATTTTTACAGTTAAATCCTCTTCAACATTATAGAAACATAGAAACATAGAAATTAGGTGCAGGAATAGGCCATTCAGCCCTTCGAGCCTGCACCGCCATTCAATATGATCATGGCTGATCAACCAACTCAGTATCCCGTACCTGCCTTCTTTCCATACCCTCTAATCCCCTTAGCCACAAGGGCCACATCTAACTCCCTCTTAAATATATCCAATGAACTGGCCTCAACTACCCTCTGTGGCAGAGAGTTCCAGAGACCCACCACTCTCTGTGTGAAAAAATTCCTTCTCATCTCGGTCCTAAAGGATTTCCACCTTATCCTTAAGCTGTGACCCCTTGTCCTGGACCTCCCCAACATCGGGAACAATCTTCCTGCATCTAGCCTGTCCAACCCCTTAAGAATCTTGTAAGTTTCTATAAGATCCCCTCTCAATCTCCTAAATTCTAGAGAGTATAAACCGAGTCTATGCAGTCTTTGTTCATAAGACAGTCCTGACATCCCAGGAATCAGTCTGGTGAACCTTCGCTGCACTCCCTCTATGGCAATAATGTCCTTCCTCAGATTTGGAGACCAGAACTGTACGCAATACTCCAGGTGTTGCCAAGACCCTATACAACTGAAGTAGAACCTCCCTGCTCCTATACTCAAATCCTTTTGCTATGAAAGCTAACATACCATTGGCTTTCTTCACTGCCTGCTGTACCTGCATGCCTACTTTCAATGACTGGTGTACCATGACACCCAGGTCGCGCTGCATCTCCCCTTTTCCTAATCGGCCACCATTTAGATAGTAGTCGGTTTTTGCTATTTTTGCCACCAAAGTGGATAACCTCACATTTTATCCACATTATACTGCATCTGCCAAACATTTGCCCACTCACCCAGCCTATCCAAGTCACCTTGCATTCTCCTAGCATCCTCCTCACAGCTAACACTGCCCCCCAGCTTAGTGTCATCCGCAATCTTGGAGATATTGCCTTCAATTCCCTCATCCAGATCATTTATGTATATTGTAAATAGCTGGGGTCCCAGCACTGAGCCTTGCGGTACCCCACTAATCACTGCCTGCCATTGTGAAAACGACCCGTTAACTCCTACTCTTTGCTTCCTGTTTGCCAGCCAGTTCTCTATCCACATCAATACTGAACCCCCAATGCCATATGCTTTAAGTTTATATACTAATCGCTTATGTGGGACCTTGTCGAAAGCCTTCTGGAAGTCCAGATACAGCACATCCACTGGTTCTCCCCCATCCACGCTACTAGTTACATCCTCGAAAAATTCCACAAGATTCAGCAGACATGATTTACCTTTCGTAAATCCATGCTGACTTTGTCCAATGATTTCACCACTTTCCAAATGTGCTGCTATCCCATCTTTAATAACTGACTCTAGCAGTTTCCCCACTACCGATGTTAGACTAACTGGTCTGTAATTCCCCGTTTTCTCTCTCCCCCCCTTCTTAAAAAGAGGGGTTACATTTGCTACCCGCCAATCCTCAGGAACTACTCCAGAATCTAAAGAGTTTTGAAAGATTATCACTAATGCATCCACTATTTCCGGAGCTACTTCCTTAAGTACTCTGGGATGCAGCCTATCTGGCCCTGGGGATTTATCGGCCTTTAATCCATTCAATTTACCCAACACCACTTTCCGACTGACCTGGATTTCACTCAAGTACTCCTTTGACCTGCGGTCCCCTGCTATTTCCGGCAGATTATTTATGTCTTCCTTAGTGAAGACGGAACCAAAGTAGTTATTCAATTGGTCCGCCATATCCTTGTTCCCCATGATCAACTCACCTGTTTCTGACTGCAAGGGACCTACATTTGTTTTAACTAATCTCTTTCTCTTCACATATCTATAAAAACTTTTGCAGTCAGTTTTTATGTTCTCTGCCAGTTTTCTTTCATAATCTATTTTTCCTTTCCTAATCAAGCCCTTTGTCCTTCTCTGCTGGTCTCTGAATTTCTCCCATATAACCATATAACCATATAACCATATAACAATTACAGCACGGAAACAGACCATCTCGGCCCTTCAAGTCCGTGCCGAACAACTTTTTTCCCTTACTCCCACCTGCCTGCACTCATACCATAACCCTCCATACCCTTCTCATCCATATGCCTATCCAATTTATTTTTAAATGATACCAACGAACCTGCCGCCACCACTTCCACTGGAAGCTCATTCCACACCGCTACCACTCTCTGAGTAAAGAAGTTCCCCCTCATGTTACCCCTAAACCTCTGTCCCTTAATTATAAAGTCATGTCCTCTTGTTTGAATCTTCCCTATTCTCAAAGGGAAAAGCTTGTCCACATTAACTCTGTCTATCCCTCTCATCATTTTAAAGACCTCTATCAAGTCCCCCCTTAACCTTCTGTGCTCCAGAGAATAAAGACCTAACTTATTCAACCTATCTCTGCAACTTAGCTGTTGAAACCCAGGCAACATTCTAGTAAATCTCCTCTGTACCCTCTCTATTTTGTTGACATCCTTCCTATAATTGGGCGACCAAAATTGTACACCATACTCCAGATTTGGTCTCACCAACGCCTTGTACAATTTTAACATTACATCCCAGCTTCTATACTCAATGCTCTGATTTATAAAGGCTAGCATACCAAAAGCTTTCTTTACCACCCTATCTATATGAGATTCTACCTTCAAGGAACTATGCACGGTTATTCCCAGATCCCTCTGTTCAACTGTATTCTTCAATTCCCTACCGTTTACCATGTACGTCCTATTTTGATTTGTCCTGCCAAGGTGTAGCACCTCACATTTATCAGCATTAAACTCCATCTGCCATCTTTCAGCCCATTTTTCCAACTGGCCTAAATCACTCTGTAGACTTTGGAAATCCTCTTCATTATCCACAACACCCCCTATCTTGGTATCATCTGCATACTTACAAATCCAATTTACCACCCCTTCATCCAGATCATTGATGTACATGACAAACAACAAAGGACCCAACACAGATCCCTGAGGCACCCCACTAGTCACCTGCCTCAAACCCGACAAACAGCCATCCACCATTACCCTCTGGCTTCTCCCATTCAGCCACTGTTGAATCCATCTTGCTATTCCTGCATTTATACCCAACAGTTGAACCTTCTTAACCAACATTCCATGAGGAACCTTGTCAAAGGCCTTACTGAAGTCCATATAGACAACATCCACTGCTTTGCCCTTGTCAATTTCCCTAGTAACCTCTTCAAAAAATTCAAGAAGATTAGTCAAACATGACCTTCCAGGCATAAATCCATGTTGACTGTTCCTAATTAGACCCTCTTTATCCAGATACTTATATATATTATCTCTAAGTATCTTTTCCATTAATTTGCCCACCACTGAAGTCAAACTAACTGGTCTATAATTGCTAGGTTTACTTTTAGAACCCTTTTTAAACAATGGAACAACATGCGCAGTACGCCAATCCTCGGGGACTATTCACGTTTCTAATGACATTTGAAATATTTCTGTCATAGCCCCGGCTATTTCTACACTAACATCCCTCAATGTCCTAGGGAATATCCTGTCAGGACCTGGAGACTTATCCACTTTTATATTTTTCAAAAGTGCCAGTACTTCTTTTACTTTGAAACTCATAGTATCCATAGCTACTCTACTAGTTTCCCTTACCTCACATAATTCAATATCCTTCTCCTTGGTGAATACCGAAGAAAATAAATTGTTCAATATCTCCCCATCTCTTTTGGCTCTGCAGATAGCTGTCCACTCGGTCTCTCCAATGGACCAATTTCATCCCTTGTTATCCTTTTGCTATTAACATAGCTGTAGAAACCCTTTGGATTTACTTTCACCTTACTTGCCAAAGCAACCTCATATCTTCTTTTAGCTTTTCTAATTTCTTTCTTTAGATTCTTTTTAACATTCCTTATACTCCTCAAGCACCTCATTTACTTCATGCTGCCTATAATTATTGTAGATCTCCCTCCTTTTCCGAACAAGATGTCCAATTTCCCTTGAAAACCAGGGCTCTTTCCAATTTTTACTGGTTCCTTTCAACCGAACAGGAACATAAAGATTCTGTACTCTTAAAATTTCCCCTTTAAATGTCCTCCATTTCTCCTCTACATCTTTCCCATAAAACAAAATGTCCCAGTTCACTCCTTTTAAATCATCTCGCATCTCGTTAAAGTTAGCCTTTCTCCAATCAAAAATCTCAACCCTAGGCCCAGTTCTGTCCTTCTCCATAATTATATTGAAACTAATGGTATTGTGATCACTGGACCCGAAGTGCTCCCCTACGCATACCTCCGCCACCTGTCCCGTCTCATTTCCTAACTGACCAGTCCTCTGGTATGCTGCTTTTTCTGGCTACTTTGTACACATCATCCTTTGCTTGATACTATCCCTGATTTCCCTTGTGATCCACGGATGCACTACCTTCCCTGATCTATTCTTTTGCCAAATTGGGATGAACAATTTTTGTAGTTCATCCATGCAGTCTTTAAATGTCTTCCATTGCGTATCAACCGTCAACCCTTTTAGAATTGATTGCCAGTCAATCTTGGCCAATTCACGTCTCATACCCTCAAAGTTACCTTTCCTTAAGTTCAGAACCATTGTTTCTGAATTAACAATGTCACTCTCCATCCTAATGAAGAACTCGACCATATTATGGTCACTCTTGCCCAAGGGGGCACGCACAATAAGACTGCTAACTAACCCTTCCTCATTACTCAATACCCAGTCTAAAATAGCCTGCTCTCTCGTTGGTTCCTCTACATGTTGATTTAGATAACTATCCCTCATACTTTCCAAAAAATCCTCTTCCTCAGCGCCCCTGCCAATTTGATTCACCCAATCTATATGTAGATTGAAGTCACCCATTATAACTGTTTTGCCTTTGTCGCACGCATTTCTAATTTCCAGTTTTATACCATCCCCAACTTCACTACTACTGTTAGGTGGCCTGTACACAACTCCCACTAGCGTTTTCTGCCCCTTAGTGTTTCGCAGCTCCACCCATACCGATTCCACATGCACCAAGCTAATGTCCTTCCTTTGCATTGCGTTAATCTCCTCTCTAACCAGCAACGCTACCCCACCTCCTTTTCCTTTCTCTCTATCCCTCCTGAATATTGAATACCCCTGGATGTTCAGCTCCCAGCCTTGGTCACCCTGGAGCCATGTCTCAGTGATCCCAACTATATCATACTCATTAATAGCTATCTGCACGTTCAACTCATCCACCTTATTACGAATACTCCTTGCATTGAGACACAAGGCCTTCAGGCTTGTTTTTACAACGCTCTTACCCCTTTTACCTTTCACCTTGCTCCCTATTGCTTCCACCCTCGTTTTACACCCGCCTGCCTCTCTGCTCTTGTACCCATCCCCCTGCCACATTAGTTTAAATCCTCCCCGACAGCAATAGCAAACACTCCCCCAAGGACATTGGTTCCATTCCAGCCCAGGTGCAGACCGTCCTGTTTGTACTGGTCCCACCTCCCCCAGAAATGGTTCCAGTGCCCTAAAAATTTGAATCCCTCCCCCTTGCACCATTTTTCAAGCCACGTATTCATCTGCAATATCCTCCTATTTCTACTCTGACTGGCCCGTGGTACTGGTAATAATCTAGAGATTATTACCTTTGAGGTCCTACTTTTGAGTTTATCTCCTAGCTCCCTAAATTCTTGTAGGACCTCATCCCTTTTTTTCCCTATATCGTTGGTGCCAATATGCACCACGACAACTGGCTGTTCACCCTCCCCCTCCAGAATGTTCTGCAGCCGTTCAGTAACATCCCTGACCTTTGCACCAGGGAGGCAACATACCATCCTGGAGTCTCTTTTGCGGCCGCAGAAACGCCTATCTATTCCCCTGACAATTGAATCCCCTATTACAATAGCCCTTCCCCTCTTTTTTCCCCCATCATGCGTTTATCAACGCATAAACGCATTATCAATGCGTTTACTTAAATTACTGATTGTATCAATAATTTCCTGATTCCCACGCTCAATGTTATTAGTCATGCTTCTATTACATTCAGAAATTCCGTTATGTAGCATAGCAGCATAGTCTTTCTTTAATGACTCGCTTACCGACTGCTTAATTTTTTCCATCTCTTTCTCCTTTGTAGCCATTTCGGAGGCTAATTCTTTGGAATTTTCTGATGTCTGCTGAGTTTTAGCCAATTCTTTGAAAAGGAGTCTTGTGATGGGTCTCTAAGGGCTTTGGGGAGGAATCCCTTTTTTAATTTAAAAATATCTTCATACTCCGTTATTTTGCGGCGATTTCTGATGATGTCACCAGCGCGACGTCAAGCAGCTCCGGTAAGTGTTTTTAAACTAACCCAACTCAACTAACTTAATATCATACTTGAATAATATCATTCTAAATATAGAATACCATCATCTGACACAATTAGAAGAGATTGGGAACAAGAACTATCTATAAAAATCTCGAAAGAGAGATGGGATAAATACTTGCTATATGTGCATAAATGCTCGATCAATGTAAGACATGTCTTAATTCAATTCAAAATTTTACATAGATTAAATTATTCAAAAACTAAACTGAACAAAATCTTTCCAAATATCTCCCCCATTTGTGATAAATGTTTATCTCAAGATGCAACCATAGGACATTCCTTTGTTTTTTGTATAAAAATCCAAACATTTTGGAATGAAATTTTTGACATTTTTACAAAATTGTTCAAAATAACACTGAAACCCAACGTAGAACTGATTATTTTTGGAACAATGGAAGCCGGCTTTGAGCTGACTTCGTTCCAAAAGAGCTTCCTTAATTATGGCTTAGTAATGGCAAAAAAACTTATACTTAATTTATGGAAAGGTGCACCGACACCAACGCTAAAAATGTGGATTTCAAATATGTCTGAAACGTTACACCTCGAAGACATGAGATTCGTCCTAGCAGGCAAATCAGACCAATTCTTAAAGATTTGGTCTCCATTTATTGACTTATTACAAGCATAAGGTGCAACATAACTCTGGAAATAAACAGTTTCAGGTCCGGGTGAGGGGTGTGTAAAGATACGAAGCAGGTATATCCCTTTCATTTTATTTCATTTTCAATATATTTTCCCTTTGTTTTTCCTTTCTTTTCTCTTTCTCTTTCTCGGGCTTTACACCTTTATGGGCTCTCTCTTTCCACTTTTTCACGTACCATTAATATCACTATCTTATCTAACTTTCACTATTTTTCTTTTTCTTGCTTTTGTTACTTTTCTATTATTACATTTTAAAACAAGAAGTGGTACATTAAATGTATTATGTTATTTTTGGTTAAATTATTGTACATTACTTCTGATAAAAAAATAAAAAATTATAAAAATAAAAAGATTTCTAGCCATCTTTCACTTAGAATGTACTCCATCTGATTTGTTTTCTCTTCAAAGTAGATAATGTTGAATTTGTTTGCATTGGAATTCATTTGCTGCAGTTTTTCCCATTTGTTTAATCTATCAATATCTTTTTGTGCTGTCTAATCTGCTTGCAATGCTGCCTATCCTTGTGTCATTTTAAATTACCACAAAGTACACCACCGAATGCTGTTCTTTTGAACACATATGGAAAAAAGCTATTGGACTTCCACAGTGCTGGTTGGTGCAATCTTCTCCATAAAAGTGCAAAGGCATGACCAGGCAATATTGTACTTGTTCATTGTCTATTTATATATATGGATATATACAGTATAGGTTTACACACACACACATTATATATATATATATATATACACACAATTGGACACACAGATATACATATATTTATTTACATATATTATATTTATTTGTGAAAAATGATTTTCTCATATATATATATACTTCACACAATGATTTGTTATAAACTACACACACGCATATATATATATATATAAATGAATGAATGAATGAACAATGGCCAAGTATTCACATACAAGGAATTTGCCTTGGTGCATATATATCTACTAAGTGGGACCCGTTGGGTCCCATGTTCACACAGGAGGGCTGGTCCCCCGATGCAATATTCTACCTCTCCACCAATTCAAATATTGGTGGCCACTTGTGGGGGGGGGGGGGGGGGGGGATTTCTGGAGCGCGTGTATGGGTGTTGTGGGCTGAAGGAACTGGTTTCCAGAGGGCCTGTATGGACATTGTGAACTGAATGGATTATTGGGCTGGCAGCTCAGTCACTCTAGCCTGGTGTGCTGGTAGCTCACTCACTCACGGCTGGTGGGCTGGCAGTTGACTCATGCCTGTTCCTTAAAATTCCATTTAAAGCAGGGTGCGAGGCCACCAAATTTAAATGCAGTTTCACACCATTTCAAGCAGGGTGCAAGGCTACCAAATTTCAATGCAATTTCATACCATTTCAAGCAGGGTGCAAGCCCACCAAATTCAAATGCAGTTTCATCCCATTTCAAGCAGGGTGCAAGGCCACCAAATTCAAATGCAGTTTCATACCATTTTAAGCAGGGTGGAACCACCATATAACCACCATAAAACCACATAAAACACCATAAAACCACATTAAAACTACATAAAACCACACTCACAGTTCAGTAGACATTCAGTGTGTTCAGTTGATTCACAGCTTAGAGAGTCATGACCTCTCCCTCGCCATCTTGCAGAAACTGCCACGCCCACACTTTTGGGTTTTATAGTCTCTCCCCCTCCCACTGGTAGGGGCATGGTCTTCATGGTGTGATTGACATGACAGAGAATCTCAACATTTTTTAAACACCAATAACTCTTTCATTTTTCATTGATGGGAAATATCCTGAGCACCTGATGAGCGGAGGGGGACTCTGAGTAAGATGGCCAAAAATCACAGCCATACATGGTAGTGTTTTTCTAAAATCATTATACAGTTCAAACAGGAAGTGGTCAAGATTAGACTTTTAATTATATAGATATATATATAACCACACATAACACACAGAGATATATATTACATTATATATATGCGTGTGTGTGTGTGTGTGTGTGTGTGTCTGTCTGTGTATATATATATATATCTGTGTGTGTGTGTGTGTGTGTGTGTGTGTGTGTGTGTGTGTGTGTGTGTGTGTGTGTGTGTGTGTGTGTGTGTGTGTGTGTGTGTGTGTGTGTGATATGTGGTTTATATATACTGTATACTAGACTAAGTGGGATCCGTTGGGTCCCATGTTTACATACGAGGGATGGTCCCCCAAAGCAAATTTACACCTCTCCACCTATTCCAATATTGGTTGCCAGTGGAGGGGGGGGGGAGGGCTTTCTGGAGTGTTAGTATGTGTGTTGTGGGCCAAAGGGCTGGTTTCTAGTGGGATAGTATGGACATTGTGGGCCGACTGGATTCTTGGCCTGGCAGCTCAGTCACTCAGGCCTGGTTGGCTGGTAGTTTGCTCACTCAGGCCTGGAGGGCTGGCAGCTCAGTCACTCAGGGCTGGTGGGCTAGTAGATCAGTCACTCAGGGCTGGTGGGCTTGCAATTTACTCGTGGCTTCAAGCTGAGTGCAGGCCACCAAATTCAATTTCACAGCATTTCAGGCAGGGTGCAGGCCACCAAATTCAATTTCATAGCATTTCAAGCAGAGTGCAGATCACCAAATTCAATTTCATAGCATTTCATCAGAGTGCGGGCCATCAAAGTCAATTTCATAGCATTTCAGGCAGAGTGCAGGCCACCAAAGTTAATTTCATAGCATTTCAGGCAGTGCTGGCCACCAAAGTCAATTTCATAGCATTTCAGGCAGAGTGCAGGCTATCAAAGTCAATTTCATAGCATTTCAGGCAGCGTGCAGGCCACCAGAGTCAAGTTCACAGCATTTCGGTCAGTGTGCAGGCTACCAAAGTCAATCTCAAGGCATTTTGGGAAGAGTGTAAGCCACAAAAGTCGATGTCACAGCATTTAGGGGAGAGTGCAGGCCACCAAAGTAAACCTCACAACATTTTGGGCAGAGTGCAGGCCACCAAAGTCAATCTCACAGCATTTGTGGCAGAGTGCAGGCCACTAAAGTCAATCTCACAGCATTCTGGGCAGAGAGCAGGCCACCAATTCAATCTCATAGCATTTTGGGCACAGTTCAGGCCACCAAAGTCAAGTTTGCAGCATTTCTGGCAGAGTGCAGGCTACCAAAGTCAAGTTCACAGCATTTCCGGTAGAGTGCAGGGCACCAAAGTCAATTTGACAGCTATTCAGGCAGAGTGCAGGCCACCAAAGTCAAGTTCCCAGCATTTCAGGCAGAGTGCAGGCCACCAAAGTCAAGTTCACAGCATTTCAGGCAGAGTGCAGGCCACCAAAGTCAGGTTCACAGCATTTCAGGCAGAGTGCAGGCCACTAAAGTCAAATTCACAGCATTTCAGGCAGATTGCAGGCCACCAAAGTCAATTTCACAGCATTTCAGGCAGAGTTCAGCCAAAATCAATTTAACAGCATTTAAGGTAGAGTGCAGGCCACCAAAGTAACGTTCATAGCATTTCAAGCAGAGTGCAGGCCACCAAATTGCCAAAAAAACTCATTTCATTGTCATTAACGGCTAACAATTCCTTTATTGCAAGTACATTGCAGACTCACAGTTCAGTTGCTTCACACCTTAGAATCACAGTTGTGTACTCTCCCTCATGTTTTTCCAGAAAGACTGACTCGCGTCCAGGCATCCGGGGTTTTATAGTCCTGCTCCCCTGGAAGGGGTGTTACCTCATCGTGGTGATTTTCAGGTGAGAGGACCGATCAGCTGGTCACAAGATTTTTTAAACACTCATAAGTTTTTTTATGTTTCATCGATCGGAAAAATCCTCAGGACTGCCTCAGCGGCGGAGGACTGTGAGTAAGATGGCCAAAAATCATAGCTCATGATGGTAGCATTTTTTTCTAAAATCAATATACAGTGCAGACAGGAAGTGGTCAAGATGAGGCTTTTAGTTATATAGATTACTAAACCAAGCGCAGACACGTTGCGTCTGCTCCCCCAACGCAAGATTTCACCACTCACCGGTTCCCCCAACGCAAGCTGTTCTCCCAAAACAATATTGCACCACTAGCATAGCCCCCAACTGTGCAGGCACAGCTCATTTCTCCTCATCCCCCAGCACTCCTCCTCCTCCTCTTCACACTCTCTCTTCAATCTCTAGAGAGAGGGGGTAGAGATGGAGGGGTGGTAGATAGTGATGGGTAGAGGGGGGGGGAAGGAGGGTAGAGAGGGAGAGGGCAAGAGAGGGACGGGGGTAGAGAAGGAGGGGGGTAGAGAGGGTAGGAGTGAGGGTAAATAGGGAGGGGGCCCTCTCCTCCACCCCTCCCCATCTCCCTCCTCCACCCCCCTCCTCATCTCCCTCTACCATCCCACTCCCCATCCCATCTTCCTCCTCCTCATTTCTCTCATCCTCCTCCCCTCACTCCCATTTCCTGCCCCAGTGCCTACCCAGGTTGTAGAGCAGCACCAGGGCCTGGAACTCGGCCTCGTACTCGACCTGGCCCTAGCTGTAGACTACAGCCGTCAGATCGGCCGCCGCCTGGACTCCAGTGCAGGCCCCAATTTCAACTCCGTGCTCGTTCCTGACCTTGGACCCAGGCTCATCCTTGGTTCAAGCGGTGGCTTCTTTCTAGGCCCCAGTAACAGCCCCATCCCTAGCCCTGGGCTCAGCCTTCACTTAGCTCCAGCATCAGGACCAGGTACCGGGCATCAGGAGTCAGCCGCCGACAGCCACTGCCATTCCTCGTCCACCACGAGCGCTGGAGTGCCCTTCCCTCCCGGAGCGTCCCTTCCTGCCTTGCGAGTGCATTGTGACATCACTCGGGTTTTTTTCCCAAAATGAGTGAGTTTTGGGGGCTGTTTAAATTTAAAGGATTCATAACTTCGGAAATATAGGTGGGAATGCAACAGGAAGATGTTTATCGCCATGACGGGAAAATAGTGAGTAGGATGTGAAAATGGGAAGGCTGGCATTTGGAAGAAAATTGGAATTAACCAGATTGACACATACAAACACAGACACAAACAAAACAAAGACTATTAGTTATATAGAGATATATATGTGTGTGTGGTTTATAACAAATCTCCCTGTGGAGTATGTTGTGCTTACCTCATCTGAAAACTCATCAATGATAGTGAAGTACTATACACGAACAGTGAAATCACATTCTTCCATTGGTATCTCGGTGGCAGAGTTGCTGCCTTACAAGTGTAAATTGGCCCTTATTTGTGTAGGCTTGTGTTAATTTGTGGGGATCGCTGGTTGGTGTGGACTAGGTGGTCTGAAGGACCTGTTTCCACGCTGTATCCCTAAACTAAACTAAACTAAACTAAACTAAGTGCTGATCCAAAGTCTCTAAAATGCCACTAACATATCTGACTCAACCATCAGCCCCAGCAGCACATTACAAACACTCACCACCTTCTATGTGAAAGACATGTCCTGCACATGTCCTTTAAACGTTGCCCCTCTCACCTTAAAGCTATACCCAAGGCTATTAGAATTTTCATTTTTTGGGAAAAAGATTTACCTCATCCGGTGGTGCCACGAGCGGCAGCCTCGCCAGCAGCCCCTCTGTCCTTTTGACTTTTTTTGTTATTTTTACTGCATCTAGATGTATGATTTAATGTTTCTCGGTATGTCTTATGTGGAGGGTGGTGGGAGGGAATAGGGGGAAACCATTTTCTGTCACTTACCTCAATGGAGATGCGACTTTTCTCCATGTCACATCTTCGACCCCTCGTGGCCTAACAACTGGTTTGATGCGGCCTTTCCAGACCGGCGACCGGCCCAGAGCTTCAGCAGCAGGCAGGACGGACTTACCGTCATGGAGCCTGGGATCCTTTGAAATTAGGTGCAGGAGTAGGCCATTCGGCCCTTCGAGCCTGCACCGCCATTCAATATGATCATGGCTGATCATCCAACTCAGTATCCCGTACCTGCCTTCTCTCCATACCCTGATCCCCTTAGCCACAAGGGGCACATCTAACTCCCTCTTAAATATAGCCAATGAACTGGCCTCAAGTACCCTCTGTGGCAGAGAGTTCCAGAGACCCACCACTCTCTGTGTAAAAAAAGTCCTTCTCATCTCGGTCCTAAAGGATTTCCCCCTTATCCTTAAGCTGTGACCCCTTGTCCTGGATCTCCCCAACATCGGGAACAATCTTCCTGCATCTAGCCTGTCCAACCCCTTAAGAATTTTGTACGTTTCTATAAGATCCCCTCTCAATCTCCTAAATTCTAGAGAGTATATCAGTTCTGTCAGGTCTCCTTGCAACCAGGGTTCCAGAGAAAACAATCCAAGTCTGTCCAATCTCTCCCTGTAGGTAATACCCCCCAATCCAGGCATCATATTGGGCAACCTCCTCATCACCCTTTCAATGGTTTAATGGTGCTTTGTACTCACATGTGGAAATGCACAGTGAAATTCTTGTCTTACGTGCAGTTCAGTAAAGTATTGCCACACCTAAGCACAATTCCTGAATAAAAAATGTATAGAAATAGCCCACTGAGATTGCATGCAAGAGATGCCTGGTTTTAGCACAATTTTCAAAGTCCAGTCCACAATCTAGGTCTTATGAGCAGCATCTGATCCAGGCGAGCCCCAGGCTGCTGCAAGGCCTCCAGCCATCATCTTCCTTGGACATCTGGATCTATTAGCGAACTGACATCCCTCTCCTTTAAATATGAAAAAGGAAAAGATTAGTGAAGACATTTGTAGGTCCCTTGCAATCAGAGACAGGTGAATTTATAATGGGAAACAAGTAAATGGAAGAACAGTTAAATGAGTACTTTAGTTCTGTCTTCACTTATGAAGACACAAACAATCTCCTAGAAATATTAGGGAAATATGGATCTAGTAGGAGGAAGGAACTGAAGGGAATCCACATTTGTCAGGAAATGGTGTTAGGTAAACTGTTGGGACTGAACGCAGATAAATTCCCAGGGCCTAATGATCTGCATCCAAGAATACTCAAGGAGGTGGCCCTAGAAATCATAGATGCATGGATGATAATTTCCCAGTTCTCTCGATGCTGGATCAGTTCCTGTGGACGATAGGGTAGCTAGCGTAACTCCACTTTTTAAGAAATGAGGGAGAGAGAAAACGGAGAATTATAGTGGGGACGCTGCTTGAGTCGATTATTAAAGATATAGCAGCAGCGTATTTGGAAAGCAATGACGGGATCAGTCAAGGTCAGCATGGATTTATGATGGGGAAATCATGCTTAAATAATCAGGACTTTTTGAGGATATAACAAGTAGAATGGATAGGGGAGAGCCAATGGATGTGGCATATGTGGACTTTCAAAAAGCCTTTGATAATGTCCCACGCAAGAGATTAGTGTGCAAAATTAGAGCACGTGGTATTGGGGGTGGGGTATTGACATGGATGGAGAACTGGTAGGCAGACAGGAAGCAAAGTAGGAATTAAAGGGTCCTTTGCAGAATGGCAGGCAGTGACTAGCGGGATGCCACAAGGCTTGGTGCTGGGACGACAGTTATTTACAATATTTATTAACAATTTAGACGAGGGAATGTAATGTAACATCTCCCAGTTTTTCAAATGACACAAAGTTGGGTGGCAGTGTGAGCTGAGAGGAGGGTGCTATAAGATTGCAAGTTGACTTGGATAGGTTGGGTGAATGGACAGATGCATGGCAGATGCGGTATAATGTGGATAAATGTGAGGTTATCCACTTTGGTGGCAAGAACAGGAAGGCAGATTATTATCTGACTGGTGTCAAATTAGGAATAGGAGAGGTGCATAGATACCTGGCTGTGCCCGTACAGTCACTGAAAGTAAGCATTGAGGTACAGCAGGCAGTGAAGAAAGCTAATGGCATGTTGGCCTTCATTGCGAGAGGATTTGAGTTTAGGTGCAAGGAGGTCCTACTGCAGTTGTACAGGGCCCTGGTGAGATTGCATTGTGTGCATTTTTGGTCTCCAAATTTGAGGAAGGACATTCTTGCTATTGAGGGAATGCAGCGTAGGTTCACCAGGTTAATTCCGGGTTGGCGGGACTGACATATGATGAAAGAACGGGTTGACTGGGCTTGTAGTCACAGGAATGAAGAAGGATGAGTGGAGATCTTATAGAAACATATAAAATTATAAATGGATTGGACAGGTTAGATGCAGGAAAAATATTCCCGATGTTGAGGGAGTCAAGAACCAGGAGTCACAGTTTCAGAATAAGGGGTAGGCTATATAGGACTGAGATGAGGAAAATAAATTTCACCCAGAGAGTTGTGAATCTGTGGAATTCTCTGCCACAGAAGGCAGTAGAGGCCAATTCACTGGATGTTTTCAAGAGAGAGTTAGATTTAGCTCTAAGGGCTAAAGGAATCAAAGGATATGAGGAAAAAGCAAGAACGGGGTACTGATTTTAGTTGATCAACCATGATCTTATTGAATGGCGGTGCTGGCTCGAAGGGCCGAATAACCTACACCTGCACCTCTTTTCTATGTTTCAATATTTCTATATTTTCCTCGCCCATCCAACTTTGTGCCCCAAGGGCGCCTGGGGGTACCCATGTCCTTTGGTATGATTGTACTTATGTGTAGGAAGATTTTACTGAATTCTTTGCAAAACAAATTATTTCACTGCTTATTGGTACACGTGACATTAGGGTACCATTGAAACCTTGAAAGGTTAAACACACTCTCTCTCAGAGAGCACAGGTAAATACAACAAGTATGGACAGGAAATTACTGGCTCAAGTTCAATGTACACTAAAGACCTAATTCTGACATATATCTATTATTGGTTCGGGTTCATATTATTGGAAGTTGGCTCGGGGTCAGCTGCAAATTCCAGATATTCAGTATCAAGTCTCAAAGGTGACTATTTAAAACAGAGTCGCCAGAGATCAGGCTAGTAAGAGGCAAGAAAGCAGGTAAAAAAAATTGCGACAAAATAAATTTAAAATGTTTTGCTTTTATTATCAGCATCCTATATCAATCTATTTTCATTGTAAAGTCATTGAGACACATCTGCTGACATGTCTATGCATAATTCAAGAACACGTTATTCCTTTCAACAACCATGTAAACCAAACTATAAACTGCTATTATGCCAAAATTATTGTGTTTTGGAATGGGAACAGACCACAACCTGCAATGAAATTGTGCGGAATAATAGGAGAACATACAAACATGAAACATAAATATAAATCTTTTTGTGTTCGTCTCATTTTGACTATACTTTTGAAACAACATCAGAATTGTAATGTCTCTATTGATGAACAGCCTACAACTCTGCCATTGCATATCTGTTTCCGAGATGTAAATGCATACTTTCAGCAGGTGTAAATGATTTCCATTCTCACCACCCTTCACCCTCCAGTTTTTCCAGTTTACTGTGTGAAATAAATGAGCAGTCAAATCATGTTTAATTGGTATTTTGGCGAGTAGCTGCTTTTCATTCTGTCACTGGCAGCAAAAATGGCAGAAAAAACCTTTCTTATACCCTAATCTCCAACTTGTAATGAAGAAGGGGTAAATTAAATGTATGTGAAATAATATGTTCCAGGCTTTAACGCACAAATAAATAAAATGATGGTAATAATAATTTCAAATTATTAATTCAAACTAATGGTAATACTGGACTTGCCTTGACTCAATGGTAAAAATAATTTCAAATGCATGTGATTTCCCACATCTTATACGGCACGGAGAAGTTGAGCTGAAGGGCCCATTTCCGTGCTGTATGACACTATCTATCTTCATTACAAATTGGGGATTAGGCGATAAGAAAGGCTTTCCAATTCTGTCACCTTATTATACTTTCAATTGTCTGCCTGACATGACGGCTGCTGATTGCAATGTTTTGTTAACCACTTCACCTACTAACAGCATTGGGTCCCATCCAAGACATTGCTTTAATTTAACAACACAGTTCTAGAAACAAAACAAAAGGTTTAGTGGGCTGCAAGTTATCTATTGATCAACCGAGCACAGAGCATGAGAAGGTCCCAGGCAATATTTTCCGCCGGTCTTAAGATATACAATGCAAAAGCTAGAAAGATGAAGTAAAAAACAATGAAATAATAAAATAACAACCATGTAAACCAAACTATAAACTGCTATGGTTTAATAAAATAACAATAAATAATACCTATTTTTTTGAAACTGCAAGCTCAGCAGGTCATTTAGTTTAGAGATACAGCTTGGAAACTGGCCCTTCGGCACACCAAGTCCGCGCCGATCAATGATCACCCAGACGCTAGTTCTATCCTACACTAAGGAACAATTTGCAGAATACAATTTGCCTATAAACCTACTCGTCTTTAGAATGTGGGAGGAAACTGGAGCACCTGCAGAAAACTCACATGATCACAGGGAGAACATGTCAAATTCCATACAAGACAGCTCCCATGGTTAGCATTGAACCTCCGTTTCTGGCGCTTTAAGGCAGCAACTCTGGTGCTGCTCTACTGTGCTGTCCCAAAGATCTTCATTACAAGATCGAGCAACATCTGTGGAAAGCAAACCTTCTGAGGGGCTGGGGATGTGGAAGAGAGAACGTGTGCAGGGTAGGAGAGGGCTCCATAGATGAGAAGGATGAGGGCGAGAGGTTACCTGAAATTGAGGAATTCAATGTTCATTCAAGGCTGTAGGCTACCTAAGCAGAATATGACATGTCATTCTTCAAGTTTGTGTCTCATTCTGACAGAGGAGGAGGCCGAGTACAGAAAAGTCGTAGATGGGAAGGGCTAATAAAATGGCTAATGACTGTGAACTCCAGGATGCCCTGGTACCTCACCTGACTCATCTGATAATCTACCCCGCCTGAGATGAATCCACCTATTATTTGCCATTTCTTGCCCAACACTTCCTCTCACCTCTCTCCATCAGTTATTTCCCCTCTTCTCCATCAGTCTGATGATTGATGTGTCATCTGTCCATATCCAGCCACAGATGCTGCCTGACCTGTTGTCTTCCCCCAGCAGTTTGTTTTTTTTGCCTTAAGGGCTGAGACTTATTATCTCACATTGACAGATCAAGTGAGATTTTTGAACTTGTTTCTAAATCCATGTGAAATGCTTATGGCATTTCCCCCCTTGGGTCCCCTTTATAGACCATCTTCAGTCAACTTGCCTGGAAGGCTTTCAGCATTGTTAAGGGAGCAGTAATTCCTTCTTCTTCTCTTCCTACCAAACTACTGAAAGAGGACCTATGCATCTTAAAATCAAATGGTCCTTAGTCCTGTGGCACCTCTAGCTAATTCTCAGTCACAGAAATGTTTTCTGCTGTCTGTACATATATCGACACTGTCAGAACTGCTTGATCCCCCACCTCCTAATACTTAACCTGCCCTCAACCATTGAGCAGCATGGTTTCCACCCAGCTATTGGATGCTTATATTTAGCCTAAACAGTGCAGAAAGAGGCCTTTCGACCCACCGAGTCTGCATCGACCAGCGATCACCGCACATTACACTATCCTGCACAAACTAGGGACAATATTTTACATTTATACCAAGCCAATTAACCTACAAACCTGTATGTCTTTGGAGTGTGGGAGTAAACCAAAGATCTTGGAGAAAACCCATGCGGTCACGGGGAGAACGTGCAAACTCTGTACAGACAGCACCTGTAGTCAGCATCAACCCCGAGTCTCTGGTGCTGTAAGTGCTGTACAGCAGCAACTCGACCACTGCGCCACCATGCCACCCTATATGTGCGAGGACGACTCAGAACGGATAGTCCTTTCACAGCACCTAAAGGCATGATTAAATATGAAGACTATTTTGTTTATGGAAAACAATTTTCTTTTCCGTTTTTGCTTGTATGTCTTGCTGTGCACTGTTTGGAAGGCATCAGTTCTCCTCCCTCAACTGACTAAATGTTCATAATTTAGCTGCACGCTAATTCCTTTGTAATATCTTATTTACTTTCCATATTTTCTTACAACATAGGAAACTAGGCAGCTCTTTGAGTCTATGCCAATTCACAGAACATGCCTATTCCCCAACGATTTGCCCTGTAACCTATTCTCCCAACATTCGTATCAATTTTATTGGCCAATTAGTCTACAAAACCTACTCACCAGCGGCATATGGTAGGAAAGTGAAGCACCCAGGTGGAAATCATGCAGTCATCGGGAGAACATGCAAATTCCACACTATAGCACATAAACCTGGGTCACTGGAACTATGAATTAACTCTGCCAGCTCTGCCACTGTGCTTATGCTCTTTCCATTTGGGGTCACTGAACATCAGTCAACATCAGTGCACCTGCTTCTCAGCTAGAATCTGTTCCCTCTCAAACATAAAATAGTGCCAGGGCCTAGAATTGTACTAGTCTTTGTGGCTCATTTTCACTCTGGGCAGCAAATGTATCAACAAAGCCGTCAGGGGAACTTTATGAATAAATTTGATTAAAAAATCCAACTCACTACATCTCAGATAAACTCTTCCCCTGACTGGACTTCAACCTCGGTCAGAAACAGTAATGCATTATGCAATAAATTCATATCTTCCAACACAATATTGATATTTTAATATATTGCAAACCCTTACACAATGTGTCTCTACATCAATGAGTTCCATCTGTCACAGCATGCCAGTGACATTATTATGTAAATGTTTCAGGACGTTTCCTTGGAAGATAGTAATATATTGCTGGCATTAGAGCTAAAAAGTTTATGAAATGTCATCTGCTTGACTGCAATAAGAAAACTAACCCAGATCCTACCATGTAATATAACTCTCTGGAATATGCATATAAACTCAATAATCATGGTAATTTTTGAGACATAAAAATCATAAGCAGAATTATTATATTGGAAGTGCATGAATGCTACCAGTTAATGCAAAGTCTGCTTTATGCATGAGGTGTTTTCTTTACCATCACATCATTTTTCAATAAAGCTTGGATTCTAAGGAGATGCCATTTTACATAATATTTTATTCGGGATTTTTTCACATAAAGTTTTCTCAAAGACATGCAAATGGTATTTTGGTACATCACTGTTATAAATAGGGTCTCCTGTTGTTTTTGAATGTCATCTTCTGTCCACTATTTTACTGGAGTGTTTATCCTTGACAAATAGATTGTTTCCACCATTGAAATTTTGAGCAGAAAAAGATGTCTAAATGTGTTAAGTGTTAGTCCTCTATGAACACCAGTAATATTTTCAGGGCTTTAAAGAAAAGTGAAAGAAAAGCACGAGGCAGAGAACATGGGAGAACAATGAGGGGCTAGGGATGTGGGGTGAATACATACAAAATATTACAAAACATAAAATAATTCTTATGGGATATAACAATATCTATGAAATGATGGTGATTGTACTACCCTTGGTGACCGATTATGCAGTACAATTTTTTATAATTCTTTCACCTCACCTGATACCCGCTCAAGTAAATCTCTCCAATATTTATGGTCTAAATTTAAACATGCATATCTATAGGACACAATTGTCACTGGTTAAAGAAAATGTCCATTAACATTAACCATATGATTTCTTGATCAATGGTTTCAGAAAGCTAAAGGAAACATTATCGCTTACCTTATTTTACTGGTTCTCCTGTCATTCTAGATTTAATGACTGCAACATAATTTCACCCTGTGTCCATTTGTGTGCATACTTTACCAAAATAGCTTACAAACAGAAGATCAAAGGAAAGAGCAAATATTACCCCAGGCTTTCTTCCCTCATGATCAACCACCTCTTTAATCTGATCCATTTAACAGATACTACTAATTTAAAAAAAAGCACAACTCTTTCTTATACCTCTTCCTTGAAGCTATTCCTGTCTATTCATCCTGGCTCATTCCAATGATTCAGTCAGATGCAAAATTCTCAAGGTTAGATCAGTGCATCCTTTTAAGAGTGAGCAATGGGGAAGACCAAGGACATACAGATTGGTGTGGAAGTGGGAAGGAGGGTTAAAATAACTGAAGGGTATGAAGAAGGGTCCTGACCCAAAATGTCACCAATAACCGAAAGCTAGAAACGGTTTTTGCAAACTTGTGCATCCCGTTGAATTTCATTTTAACTCTCCTTCTCACTCTCACACTAACTTATCTGTCTTTAGCCTTTTCCTTTGCTATAGAGAGACTCAATAACAAAAATAAAAGTACAACATCTTGTATTTCTCCTGAGTAGCTCACAAACTAACAGTGTGAATGGTGATTTTTTTTCAATTTCACATAACTCATTTCCGCAGCGTTCTTCTCCTATATGCACTGAACTCCTGTGTATTGTCGAGACAAAGGATAGACTCAACAACCATTTCACTGAATGCTTGTGTTCAGTCTACCAAAGCCTACTGGACCTCCTGGATACAAACCACTTTAACTCCCCTTCCTAATCCCATACTGACCTTTCCGTGTTGCCAGAGTGAGGCCCCATGCAGATTAGAAGAACAGCTCTCATGTTTTCTTTGGTAGCTTAGTTCATAGTCCTCCATCATGAATATTGCCCTTCCACCACAACCCTCTGACTTCTATCAGTAAAACAGTTCTGTATGGCCATAAGGCTGAGTCACTGGTAATCCCATGCATTCTTATCTTCTTGATCAGCCGACCATGGGAGACTTTAATAAATGCCTTCCAAAAATCCATACAACATCCACAACCCTACCTCATCTACTTCATCTATCATCTTCCCATAAACCATTCCAGGAAGGATGTGGAGGCTTTGGTAAGGGTGCAGAGGTTTACAAAAAGGATACTTGGGTTAGAGTGAATTAGTTATAAGGAGAGGTTGGGGAGACTTGGATTGTTTTCCATTATCTACCCAGCACTTAGATACATTTGTTCATTGCAATGTACTGGCCTATATTGGCAATTTTTCCCGTTCCCCCTCAGTCCCAATGCAGAGTCTCAACCCAGAACATCGAATGCCACCATTTACCTCCACAGATGCTGCTTGTTCTTCTAGCATTCTGTTTTTGTTCATGTTTCCAGATCCTTAATATAAATATAGACAATTTTTAATTTCAAGAATATGCTGGGGGTGGTTAAATGAATTTAGCCTCTAAATGAATTGATCTAGCCTCAATTATTTATTTTGGTTTGAGTGAAAAATGTTCCTGTGGTATTTATTTATTTGTCATTTGTAACGAGTTCATGGATGAACTGTATTTAAGCTTCTGTGATAGTTTTGTTACAGAAAGGAAACCAATGTCCTAGCAAGGATGCTGTATCATCCTGGCACAAGGCCCACTCTCTCTGGAATGAGAGCCATTTGTCTCGTGGAAGAAAGATGGAAAGAATAAAAGAGAGTGTGCAATTTCATTCCAGCAATCTGCTATTAACATACTGAAATGACAGATACAGTATATTGGTCTATATTTCAAATTCACAGTTTAGGTTCCTGTGGCATCAGAATCTATACAGAGCTCCAGTAGAAAAATGTTACTTTGCACAATGGCTATGACGCATTAATACAAATATATGTAAAGTCATCTAATAATGCATCCGAATGATGCATGAGTAAATAAGCAAACCTAATGATTGCTAATCAAAAGATGAAGGAGATAAGGATGGAGTGCAAATTCTGGCCAGCAAGAACAGCTCCATGAAGTCATGAAGTGAGTTGTGAATTTCATTAAGTTCATAAGATCATAAGTCACAGGAGCATTTGGCCAGTCGAACCACTGAGTCAACTCTGCCATTCAATCATGGCTGATTTATCTTTCCGTCTCATCCCCATTTTCCTGCCTTCTCCCTGTAAACTTTGACACCCTGTTCAAGAACTTTAAAAATACCCAAAGACAGCCTCCACTACAATCTGTGGCAATGAATTCCACAGATTCACCACCCTCTGGCTAAAGAAATTCCTCCTCATTTCCTTTCTTGAGTGGGAATGAGATCATATGGATACATAACACTTGGTTGTCCATACAAGTAAACGGCAAAAAAAAGCCTGGTTATGGAAGTGTACCAGCGAATGTTTAGCATTCCTAATGAAATTCAATATTTCACCTGAAAGTAAGGATGTATTCAAAACTTAAGTTTGCCAAAGGATTGAAATCTAATACATTTGATAGAAGAAGATAGGGGATGCCAAAGTAAGGGTGGAAGGTAAATTAAAAATGTGTCACACCTGCCACTATTCAAGTGTTCATCTCTATAGGGCCAGGTAGAGTTGGTTAGCAGAGACAAGGAACTGCAGGTGCTGGAATCATGCAGACGACACAAAGTGTTGGACTAACACAGCGGGCCAGGCAGCATCCCTAGAGGACATGGTTAGGCGACGTTTCGGATCGGGAACGTTCTTCAGACTGATTGTGGTGGGGGAGAGAAAGCTGAAAAAGGGGTGGGGGTGTAACAAAGGCCTGGCTATGAATATCTCATTTCCCTTTCCCCTGACACTCAGTCTGAAGAAGGGTCTTGACCCAAAACACCACCTATTCCTTTTATCCAGAGATGCTGCCTGACCTGCTGAGTTACTCCAGCTTTTTGTGTCTGTCTTCCACCTATTACATGTCAGGCTTTGTCCTGCTCCCATCTCTTTTCCAACTTCCTCGTCTCTTGTACAATTAGTCCGGAGAAGGGTCCTAACACGAAACCTCACCTATCCATGTCCTCTAGAGATGCTACCTGACCAGCTGAGTTACTTACTTCTTCAGTCGAAGAAGGGTCTTGACCTGAAATGTCACCCATTCCCTCGCTCCAGAGATGCTGACTGTTCCGCTGAGTTACTCCAGCATTTTGTGTCTATCTTCGGGTTTAAACCAGCATCTGCAGTTCTTTCGTCCACTGCTGAGTTACTCCATTTATTTGTGTTTCAGAATTAGCTGACACTTTTTAGAGAGACTTTTTACTTTTACTGGCTCTGCTTCAGAGAGAGGTAGTTACATGAACTGTGCTACCTGTAACCGACAGATTTGAAGATATTTTAAGTGCAGTGGGCAAGATCTTCTTACCGTCCATAACTTTAAAATTGTACGACACAATCCAGTGCACAAATTGGGAATCTGTAATTTAAGCTAACTGGTAATACTCAGGTGTGTCTAATGTGTTCATTCCAACAGGACGATGCTTTCACCACTCATCATATACAGCAGTGTGTCATTTAATCACATTGCCCGTTTCCCAAAGGCACCTATTAGTCTCGGCCTCTTAATAAAATTATTTCGCAGACATAAAATTTAACATGAAATTTGCCACTCATTCGATTCCTATCTGAGTTTGCCTCCATTATATTCCTCGACTTAATGTTATATCTTAAAGGTGATATATAAATGTAAGTTATTGCTATTGTAAAATATTTCAATCCTTCAACATGCAACTGGCTAGTGATGATCAGCACCTCATTATGCAGGTCAATGTCTTTTTCCCATGGAGCAGTCATGATTCTTTCATTCTAAAACAATCATCTCTGCCAGGACTATCTGAAGGTGAAGGCAGGCTGCCTGAATGGCTCCTCAGGGACTGGATTCAGAACACTTTGAGGATTTTTCACTGATCTCATTGCTGCTCAGAGATCTGTTTCCACACAAATATTTAAAAATATACAATTTTATTTTACAGGAAGAAGCCAAAAACCAGCTTTAACAAACAGGCTTTCCAGCATCAGCCATCATAGTTTCTTTTGTTTGCCATGCAGGACTGTGCTGCATCTATTAACTTCTTAACTATCTGCAGTTCTTATTGCTGTGCTAATGTTCCCCCAAATACTTCATTGAGGTGAGAATTGGTATCACCTAGTTATCCAATAAAGTTGATCAGTCAGCTTCCTCTGGGATAGTTGCAGCTGCTACTGCTCCCATTCCTGACAAAAATGGCTGCTCGTATTTTATGTTTCATTTCGGATGATGATGATGATGATGGATACTAATGCTAGTCAGCCTGCTGCACATTTCCACTGTTTCTGTTTTTTTATAAGTGAGTGAAACCGAACGTTAGCTTTGAAAGGAGCCCTGCAAATAATACAAGACAATGTGGAAATGGACAGCACAGCGAGTAACACTTCTGAATTGAATGAATAATTAGTAATGTCATTAATAAAAAAAACATGAGTATAAACTCTCTCCAATGTTAAAGAATTCCCTTGCCTTTCTGTTCTCAAAACTGTTTTGATGAGGATTAAGAGAATCTGAACTGAAACCTCTCGATGTACAACAAGCTTTACACCTGCTATATTACAAGCTATTAATTAGGAAAACTAAAGGTACAGTGTATCATTCTAAGAAAAAAGTTTAAAGAAGATGCATACATTGATTGGAGGAACACCGCAACAGCTGGCTTACCCTTTTAAAGCATCTGGAATGTAGAAATATAAATCAAGATGTTTTCCAGGTCAATTAACAGAACACAAAATTCTGAATCAAAGAACAATGACTTGCATTTATAAAATGCATTTCAGATCCCATCAGGATGTCTTGCAGCATTTTACAGTCCATTATGCATTGCATGGCAACATTTATTCAAAGGTATATCCCATAATCAGCAGTTCAGGTGTAACCAGTTAATATGTTTTTACAATGTACATTGACGGATAAATATACAATGAATAGCTCCTATATCCTTCATGAAAATAATGTTATGCTGCAAGGTATTGACTCATTGTTTTATCCAGAAGGAAAGGTGCTTTCAGTGTGGCAATGACTCCCTCAAAACGGCACTGAAGTATCAGGCTTTATTTCTGGGCTCTTGTCTCAGGAGTGGGACGTGAACTTGTAACCCTTCCAATTGAACTACAGCTAGACACCAGCCTTGGAAAGAGGGATGAGGAGATAAAAAATACTCAGAAATAGATTGGTATTGAACTAATGCCTTGGGGAAGAAGAAAGAGAGACAAATGTTGAAGAGATTGAAAAAAGGAATTCCTTGGAGGATGAAAAATAGGAGCTAACTGTGAAAAGGCAAAAAATTGATAAAAGGAAAGAAGTAATCATGAAGGGTATTTGATCTGGAGATAATTGCAAAGTTAAATTCTGATCTTGTGTCTTAGTTGGACAGTTTGATTAGGGCTACGGTTTCTAGAGATCTGAATTTTTTATTAATCTTCTCATTGAAATATATAATATTCTGAAGGAACTTGATCACTTTGATGGTTTGAAGATGTATTCCCTGGTGGGAGAATCAAGACATCAAGAATCAAGAGAAATCAGGAAATAGTCTCAGAATAGGGGTTCAGTTACCTGAAGACGGATGCGATGGAAATTCTTCTCTCAGAGGATTGTGAATCTTAAGAATTCTCTACTTCATGGATTTTTGAATGCTGGGGAATAAAGAGCTCTAAGGATCGGGCTGGAGGAAGGCCAAAGATCATATCAGTAATGATGTAATCAGATGGCAGTGCAGTCTTGAGAGACTGGTTCACCTACTCTACTCCAATGTGCTAAGGTGAAGTTAGAGAGCATGCACTGTTTTTCAACTCATTGCTAATTGGTCCAGAAATATGGTTACAGCAATCGTTGTTTCTGTGATTTCACCTTTTTTTAAAAAGTGGACAAATTTACCTTGTTTCTCATCAATGGATTTAATTCTATGTCTAGTGATTTGCTTTGTTGCCACATTTTTTATTGTCCATGGAACTGATGCCCTGCATTGCTGAAAACTATATTCTGAACTCTGTATCTTACACTTTGCTCAATCTATTGTACTTGAGTTTGACTTGATTGTTTTTCTGTATGTTATTTATGTATAGTATTATCTGATCTGATTGGAGAGCGTGGAAAACATAGATTTTCACTGTACCTCAGTACACATGACAATAGTAAATCAAAACCAACACCTTTTATCTACATCTACCAGTACTCTTGGTAAATTCTTCATAATAGTGGGCTTTAAAAATAATGCTTTACCCATATTTAAAAAAACCCTGGTTTTGATTTACTATTATCATGTATACTGAGGTACAGTGCAAAGCTACATTTTGCATGCTCTCCAATCAGATCAGATAATACTACTGTTTCATGGTACAATGTCTTTTTGACGGCACGGAAAGACGGCACCCGGGAAAAGCTGGGTTAGCACCCCAGTCTGTGTCTTTCGTGAGAAAGACACCCAACAAAGCTACGGAAAGGCCTAATGAACCATCGTGGCCTAAACACCCATCAGGCGAGAATGAAATGCTTGGAGAGGGAGAAAGAGGTGCAGCGCACAGGCCTTGAACCTGGTGAGACGCAGGAGGAGCCCAGCCGGGAGTAACCCCACAGAGCCCAGTCCCTCCATGCACTAGAGTCTCCCAACCCCTGCAGAGTAGTTATTAAGATGGCTGATCCGTGGGCGGTTGCTGCTGGGACGCAAGTCGGGGCCTGATCAACCCTGGCTGGGTCGCCTGGGTGAGGGTGTCTGATGTTGTGAGACCCGAAACACCCGATGACCCCAGGTCACATCACTGAGGATGCGTCCCAGCTCATCTAGAAGATGTATATTTTTCACGTTACCTCATGATCTCTTCACTCAGAATTTCACAGTGAGTGCACATCTTTCCAACACAATTAAAGTCTGGAAATAGCAAACGTGTTTGTATGGGTAAGATCATGTGGAGTCATTGAACCATTTTTAATTATTTTCACATTTGTCTGACAATATAATATTAAAGCCTAAGAAAATATTATTTTTGTTGCAAATATTATTTTTGATTCCTTTTTGTTACATTCAACAATGAAATGTAACTACATTGAAAATTTGCTAAACAGTTTCTCCATTGCATTGCGCCAATCTTTCATTAAAAGTGGCTCATAGAGGTCTGTGTCCTATGCCCTGCAACTCATAAAGAGGATTGTAAAGGATAAATTTATCATTCTGTTACATCTGCTGATCTCCTATTCCACCTCTTGGTTTTATAGGTTCCAAATTCAATACACCAGCTGAATACTACTTCTTGTACAAAGACAAATTAATGGTTAATTTTGCATCCAAATACAAAGGAAAGGAACGCAAACAAACAGGAGTAGGCCTTTCAGATGAAATAGTATTTGATTTGTCCATCCTGGGAAATAGTTTCTGACTGTCTACCCTTTCTAAGCCTCTCGTAATTGTATATAATACAGGCTTTACATGGGGGGGTTATGTGCTTGAAAAGCAGCACGTATATAAAAAAATTGTATAAATCAAACATATGCCAGGCACCACATGCAATTATGCTGCCATAAGGTGCAAGGCATAAATTTGAGCACATTATTCCGAAAATAGGAGCACATAAATTAAACATTGGTAATAATTAGACAAGTTCTTTATTCTAAACACACGAAAATCAAGCACACATAAAATGCAAGTTGCCTGTATATGAAATCATGAGTCAAAGATAGGGTAGACAGAGTCCTTTTCCATTAGATGGAAAAATCAAATACTAGAAGGCATAGCTTTAAGGCATCTGAGGGTCCAGGCTTGGGCTTGTATTCACTGGAATTTTCAAGGATAAAAGGGGATCTAATCAAAATATTTTTTTATCATATGTCCCAGATAGAACAATTCAATTATTACTTGCAGCAGCACAACAGAATATGTAAACATAGTACACCGTAAACAATATAATAAATGAGAAAAACATTTCAGTGTGTATATACATAGAAACATAGAAACATGGAAACATAGAAAATAGGTGCAGGAGTAGGCCATTCGGCCCTTCAAGCCTGCACCGCCATTCAATATGATCATGGCTGATCATATTGATCCTAAAAACACACAGAGGTACTACATGAAAAACAAACTAACAATATTAGTGCACTAATAACAATAGTGATCTATGTAGTTCAGTGCTTATTTGAGGTTGTAGTGTTTAAGTCAAGTATGGCTGCCCTGCTAGCAGCTGTTAGTCTCTTCACCCTTTTTTAATTTTTAGTGAGTTAAAGTGTTTGTGTGTGGAGGTCTTTTAGTCTTTCATGTGGGGGGTGGGGGAGGAGAAGGGGGAAACTTTAGTTCCTAGTCCCTACCTGGTTGGAGAGGCGGCTTTCCTCTGAGCTGCTTCTTCGCCCAGCTTTTCGCGGCCTACCATCAGACTGGAGCAGCGTTTCCTGCCGGGACTACAGCTTCGGTGGCGACACAGCGCTCGGACAGCAACACGGAGCGGGCGATGCCTTACCGGGTCACCGTACGGCAAGCTCCGGAGTGCTGTCACCGCCGACTCCAACATCGCGGAGCTGTGGCTGTGGGCGTCCAGCCACGAGCGGCACTGGATTTAAAACACCACGGAGCCTGGGATCCGAGATCGCCAGAGTCGGAGCTCCAAACCAGCGCGGCCTGAGCACTTTGGGTGCCGCAGTCTCCGGGAGAGGAGGCGGCCGCTCCAGACATTTCCAAGCCACTGAGGAGTGTTGACCCAATGCCGGAGTTTCAGTTTTCCGGCAAAAGGGCCTGAAAACATCGGACTGGCTGCGGAGGCCACAATAGGCCCGACTATGGGTGAACAGGGGATGGGACTGGACTTTGCTGCCTTCCCCCACAGTGGGAAACATTGTGGGGGGATGTTTTTATGTTGTTAAATTCTCTAATGTTATGTCTTATCTTTATTAGTGTGCTGCATTGGCAAAACAAATTTCACTACGCCATTTGGTGTATGTGATAATAATAAATGTCCTTTAATAGACTAATGGCTGGAGGGAAGAAGCTGTTCCCGAACCTGGATATTACAGTTTTCAATCTCATGTACCTTCTTCCCGATGACAGGGGTGAAATGAATGTGTGGCTAGGGTGATGTGGGCCTCTGATGATGCTGGCTGCCTTTTGGGGGCAGCAACTCCGGTAAATCCCTTCAATGGTGGGGAGGTCAGAACCCGTGATGGACTGGGCAGTGTTCACAACTTCTTGCGGTCTTCTTCACTCCTGGGCATTTAAGTTGCTGAACCAAGCTGTGATGCAACCAGTCAATATGCTCTCTACTGTATACATGTAGAAGTTCAAGATAATCCTCTCAGTCACACCAAATATCTGCAATCTTCTCATGTAGTAGAGGCATACATGGGCTTTTTTTAAAATGTCATCAATGTGCTGGGTCCAGTGAAGATCTTCAGAAATATGCACACATCCTTCCTCTTCCAAAGTCCACAATCAGTTACTTGGTCTTACTCACATTGAGATCCAGGTTGTTGTGCTGACACTATTTGGTCATTCGATCGATCTCACTTCTCACTCATCATCATCTGTATTTTGTCCATCGACAGGTGGTGTAGTTGGCGACATTGTTTCCTGGGTTGGGTCCCATCTTGGAAGCAGCATGATTTTCATGCTCACGTGCAGATTTTCAATGTCTGAGCAGGTGCAGCAGGTAGTGAAGAAAGCAAATGGCAGCATGCCATTGCGGGAGGATTTAAGGAGCAAGGAGGTCCTACTGCAGTTGTACAGGGCCCTGGTGAGACCACACCTGGAGTATTGTGTGCAGTTTTGGTCTCTTAATTTGAGGAAGGATATTCTTGCTACTGAGCGAATGCAGCGTAGGTTCACCAGGTTAATTCCTGGGATGGCGTGACTGACATATGATGAAAGAATGGATCGACTGGGCTTGTATTCACTGGAACTTAGAAGGATGAGAGGGGATCTTATAGAAACGAAACATATTAAATTCTTCAGGGATTAGACAGGATAGATACAGGAAAAATGTTCCCGATGTTGGGAGAGTCCAGCACCAGGAGTCACACTTTTTAGGATAAGGTGTATGCCATTTAGGAATGAGGAAAAATATTTCCACACTGTTTCTCTAAACCTAAAACTAAACAATCCTGTTCTTATATGAACAAGATTTTTGACAAGATTTTCTTAAATCATTTGGATTTCAGAAACATTTAAAAGTTGTTAAAATAGCATGACCGTTTTTGCGGAAGGCAAAATCTATCCCCAGACTTGCCAGCTGTTAAAGACTGTTGGGTTAATTCAGGGGGCTGATGGCAGGAATCTTTGCTCAATCTCATTGCTCTCCTCATCCAGCCAGTGGAAGAACCACAGGTGGAAATTCAGTGAAGTGCACTATCGAAAAGGATACAGCCTGTGATGATTTATATGGTGTTTGTAAAAGGCATCATAAATGTACACGTATACAATTTATTCAGCACACTGGTCCACAACATACCGGGCAGCCAAATATCAGAAGATTCATTTTCAAACCTTCTGTCTAATGATGATTGAGAGAAGATAAATATAGTGCCAAGAACCAGAGACATGGCAGATATCCTTCCTGATAATATTATAGTCATTAGATATCAGCAGGACTCTAACTAAATGGCAAACTTTCTGATCTCGGAAAGTAATGTGCTCTGAATAGAAAATAAAGGCAATCAGTATCTGAATGGGGAGTTAAGATAATCATTGGGTCTGATCTAGTATGAAACCCTGAAATTGTTCAGCATTTGCATGTTTCAATGCTGCCATCAACATTAAAAGAGAGACTCCCTGTAACAGTGACCTGAGCAATAGAATTTAACATTACTGAATATCTGATGCCTGCAGTGGTTTCAGCAAGGATTAGAAATATACTTATGCCCTGGAGAGAATCTATGGTTATAGTCCCTGGCATCTGTGCTGGCAAGGCATAACTCCTGGAGGCATAATATTCTCTTTTACTTCCTTCGAAAGATCATATAGCATCTATTTGTTAAATCATATTCAATGGCAGCGCTGACTTCCAGACCAGTCTATGAAACTGATTTGTTGTCGATAAATCATTCATGTATGTGCTCTTCCCCTGAGTCATTGGTACTTTAAAAGAGGCTGCCTTCAATCATTTTGGAACCTTTTAAAAGCATAGCTGGATTTTAAACATCTCCTGTGTTGACTGTGACTACTTACCCTGTCTCTTGCTCTTTATAATTTTGTAAACTTCCATTAGATCATCCCTCAGCCTTCTGTGCTCCAATGTGAAGAACCCAAGCCTATCAAACCTTTCCGTGCAACTAATGTCCTCCATTCCAGGTGACATGCTGATAAATTCCTTCTCCACCTCCTTCTGGCACTACTGCCCCCTCTCCCTAAAGTGGTGACCAGAATGTCACACTATATACTAAGTGTGACCTCACCAATGTCTTGCACAGCTGCAACAAAACGTCCCAACTCGCACTTTGTCAGCATGTTACACTCAATAATTCTGCCTAGAAGGCCCACAGGTTAAGCACCTTCTTTACTATCCTATCCATCTATGTTGCCATTTTTAGGGAGCTATAAATGTATACGCCCAGTTCTCTCTGGGGGTATACTCTCAATGTTACTTAGATGCCTGCTGTAACCTATACATATCTGGCCAGTATTTGATGAATCACAATGTAGTACCTCAGAGTTGTCTAAATAAAGGTCTGCCATCACTCCACCCAACTTTTCAGCTGAGTTTTCTCCCTCTATCCTTGGGTAAATATGCTCGGTATCCACAACATCACCACTTTTCATGTCAGGAGCAAACTTATAACATCAAAGATACTAGCATTTATTTCAAGAGGACATTGAAGGACAAAAACAGGGATGTAATGCTGAGGTTCTATAAAGTGCTGGTCAGGCCGCATGTGGATTTTGTCAATTTTGGGCACCGTATCTGAGGAAGGATGTGCTGCCTCTGGAGAGGGTCCAGAGGATATTTACAAGAATGATCCCAGGAATGAGTGGGTTAACAAATGATGGGCATTAGATTGCACTTAGCCTGTACTTGCTCGAGTTCAGAAGAGTGAGGGGGGGACCTCATTGAAACTTACCGAATAGTGAAAGGCTTGGATAGAGTGGATGTGGAGAGGGTGTTTCATTAGTGGGAGAGACTAGGACTAGAGGTCATAGCCTCAGAATTAAAGGATTTTCCTTTAGGAAGCAGATGAGGAGGAATTTCTATAGTTAGATGGTGACGAATCTGTGGAATTCTTTGCCACACATGGCTGTGGAGGCCAAATCAATTAATATTACGGCAGAGATAGATTCTTCATTTGGTATGATTGTCAGGGGTTATTGTGAGAAGGCAGGAGAATGGGGTTAGGAGGGAGAGATAGATCAGCCATGATTGAATGGTGGAGTAGACTTGATGGGCCAAATGGCCTAGTTCTGCTCTTATCAGTTATGACCTTATGACATTCTCATCTAGATTTAAATAGTTGGAAAATAACAGTCCCGCCATAAAAATACTAGTGCATCGAACTTCCAATTAGGAAAACAATCCTCCACCACAGCCTCTGCCACCTATCACCAAGCCAATTTAAGATCCACTTTGCCAAAACACTTGGAACCTCATGTGCCCTAACGTTCTGGACCTGTCTATCATAACAGAGTGCAGTCATGGTGGCGCAGCGGTAGTGTTGCTGCCTTAAAGCGACCTGGGTTCGATGCCGACTATGGGTGCTGTCTGTACGGAGTTAATACGTTCTTCCCGTGACCTCCGTGGGTTTTCTCCGAGACCTTCAGTTTCCTCCACACTCCAAAGACATATACGTTTGTAGGTTAATTGGCTTGGTAAATGTAAAAATTGTCCCTAGTGGGTGTAGGACAGTGTTAATGTGCGGGGATCACTAGCCGGCGCGGGCCCAGTGGGACGGAGGGCCTGTTTCCACGCTGCATCTCAAAAAACTAAAAAAACTTTAAAAGCTGTCAAAGACTTGCTGAAGTCCATGTAAACCATGTCCACCACCTTGCATTCATCAATTTGCTTAGTAACTTTCTCAAAAACTCAGTAATGAGGCAGGTTTTCCAATGCATAAAATCATGCTGACTTCCCCAAATCAGTTCCTGGCATTCAAAGTAATAATAAATCCCATTCCTATGATTTCTTTCCAATCGTCGTCAGTTGACAATTGAGTTCAATAATGCCAGTTGTGCAATCTGCCTGGTTGAGCCCAATTGTAGCTGGAAAGACCAGCCCTTGAGATTTACACTGAAGAAGAGTGGGCCATTGGATAGATGCTGCGGGAAGTGCAGACACTGAGGCTTTCCTGGGTTCCAGGGCACTGGTGACTCAGTTGCCTTTGGCTGCTTTCAAAGTTGATAACGGCCCTTCTGGTCAAAGTACACCAGCATGTTCTGGCTTAGACACAAGACTCCAACCCTCTTGCATGAATGTCACCATGTTTAAGGCTGTGTTTGATACAGTCCTTGCGTTATTTTCTTGGACAGGGCAGCACAGTGGTGCAGTGGTAGAGTTGATCCTTTACAGCACCAGAGACCCCAGTTTCGATCCTGACTATGGATGCTGTATGGAGTTTGTACATTCACTTTGTAACCACATGGGCTTTCTCCGGGTACTCCAGTTTCCTCCCACACTCCACAAATGTACAGGTGCGTAGGTTGATTAGGTTTGGTGGAAAAAATGAATATTGTCCCTAATGTGTAGGACAGTGTTAGTGCACAGAATGATCACTGGTTAGTGGAGACTCAGTGGGGCAAAGGGCCTGTTTCCATTTGTTATCCCTAAAGTCTATAGTCTAAAGACGTCCCTGGTTCTGGTGGTCCTGTTCAAGGACCTGGTATGACATACATCTAGAATACCTGGCTTATCCAGTGTAACTTTTTCCCCAGGATCATGGCTGCAATACTGACCAGGCCAGACCAGGTTTGTCACCCTGTCTTGCATTTTGATGCCCAGGAGTGACTGCAGAGATCTTGCGTGAAAAAGCTCGCGCTGTCGATGTGTTTCCTAGAAAAGTACCCAAGTCTCACATCCGTACAAAATGCTTATAATTACAACTGCTTTGTATGCTTTGAATACACTTGATTGGCAGCTTGAAGTTCTTGTGATTCATCACATGAGGGACTGGCCTGACAGATTCGTGCCATTATTTCCATGTCAAGAGATTCATCCGAAGAGATGACACTTCCTAGATACTTGAAGTGATCGACTGCATTCAGCTCGATGCCATTAATACTTATGCTGAAAGGATATAGAGTCGTGGAGTGTGAAAACAGACTCTGGCAGGTCATTCTTTACTCCGTAGAAGTGTTAAAAGGTTACCTCTCAGATTCCTGGTAAATCTTTTTCCCTTCACCTTAAACCTATGTCCACTTGTCCTCAATCCCCTACTCTGAGCAAGAGATTCTGTGTATCCTCCCGATCTATTCGATCACCCCTCATCCTCCTATGCTCCAAAGAATAGTATCCTAGCTGACTCAATCTCCCCCTATAGCTTAGACCCACGAGTCCTGGCAACATCCTCATAAATTCTCGCAGGACTCAATCTTGTTGAGACTGTTTGTAAGATGAGAGTAATGAGGCTTCAGCAAACTTATCAACGATAACTTGAAGGTCAATCTCCAATGTGTCATAAGGGCATGATCATTGGTAAACAGTGCCCGTAAGGTTAGTCCCTCAATGCCTTGGTCTTTACCTTCAGTCTCCTGTGGCCAAAGAGCAAACTGTCCAATCTGTATCTCGGGTACACTTCCCTTCAAGTCCAATCATGTTTATTGTCATATGCACAAGTACAGTATAAGCTGATCTGTACTATAATTTTCAAAGCATTCTGATCCTTGTTTTAAAGGTCCACTTTGTACTTAAATGGCAGGTAATTAGAGTGCCTGCTTTTATCTCCGTCCTGGGACCATTTACATTGAGCCCCTGCAGCCACCTATTACTTCCAATAGCCATTGAATGGTGTCACTTTATAGAGCTTCAACTACAGTGGGTCATCACACAGGTAAATGATGGGTCTATGAACAATGTCTGACAAGAGTCTATAATATATACTCAGTCCGAATATCATAGAGTGGGTAAATTACCAGGCCTGGATTGGTGTGAAAGTGGATGTGGACATATAGAACAATTACATTCTTACTTGCAGCAACACAACATAATATGTAGACATAGTACACTGTAAATTATATAATAACGAGCGAGAAAGATAAAGTTCAGTGTGTGTAGATATGCACATATATACTATGATGTATCTTTAAACTAAACCTAAAGACCCAACTAAACATAGGGCAGGCTTGATGGGATGAACTTCCCATTATTATCCCCTTGTACTGCCAGAAGCCATGTGTCTGTTGAAGTGTGGTTCCTTTTACAGTTTACTGCACTGATTCAAGGTAAAGATTTATCTTATTCATTTTTCTGAACCATCAATGGTTCGGGGAATGATTTTTGGTTGAAGAATGATGATCGCAGTCTGGGAAGCAATGTCCTCAATAATTTGCATGAGCATTTTATATACCAATTTTATTATTGCAGAAAAATATTGACTACATTTTACCGGTAGCTTGAAAGTAGACAGTGCAATCAACAACACAAAACATTGATAGCACCACATAGTGGAATCACAGAGTTATAGCTATGTTGTAGAAATGTAAAAAGAAATAATCATCATTCTTTCTGGATGTATGTGACAATGCTAAAATAAAATGTATTAAAAGATTTGAATTGATAGTCGTGCTTAGGTTGATCTGCATCGCACCACTTCACAATGCACAAGTGGACAATGTAGTTAAGGCTACACATGCTTCTCTGCTGCGGTTTGCTCATTTGATCTTAACCCTTTTGTTTGATCCTGTGCAACTTATTTGTTTGTGCTGAAATATGGTTAGCAAACATAATATGTATGTGCACACACATCAATTGAATGCAAGATCTGCACAAAGAGTTTAGTCCATTTGCTGTCTTGTAAGAGCAAACATCTAACCCATCTATTATTATTTCTATTAAAAGCCTTTTTTATCATGAACTCTGACAGTATTCACCTGTCTCTTCCATGGTGTTAAAAACATAGCTTTCTCCTCTGAGCATAATTAGAAAAATCAGTTAATCTAATTTCTGAATGCTCCATCACTTTTTGCATTCATTACACCAGATAGCAATCCATTTGAAAAACCTTTGCTCTGAATATCAATTACTTATTTAGCTCTAAGTTATTTTAACAACCATTACAGAATTGAAAAGCAGAGAAGATCCTTGGTTGGCCCACAGTTGTAACTTTATGAGCAGTTCTGGTTTCCATATTGTATGTAAAAAATAAGGCATAGAAAAGATTTATCAGAATGAGACACTGAACCTATTAGACAAAAAAACCTGAACAGGTTGGACTCTTTTCTCTATGAAATAGCAAAATACGTGGCGACGTTATATAAACCCTTTGCAAACTGAAAGGCTTTCTAAAGATAGATGTAGAGACGATACTTTCATTTGGGGTAAATAACAAGAGACAGTAGGTACTCACTATTAGTAAGGTACTCACAAATAAATGCACTGGTAAATAATTCTCCTGTTAAATAATTTCCTGATGCCCAGAAAGTGACCAGTATGAAGACAATTCTACCACAAGGTGACTAGATTAGAATGACTGATTGAAAGATACAGCATGGAAACTGAACATTTGGTCCACCGAGTCCATATGACCATCGATCACCTGTTCACAACGATTCTATGCTACTCAACTTTCACATCCACACCCTACATACTCGGGGCAATGTATAGAGTCCAATTTACCTACAAACCCACATGTCTTTGAGGTGTGGGAGGAAACCAGAGCACCTGAAGGAAACAATTGTAGTCACAGGAAGAATGTGCAAACTACACACAGGCAGCACCCCAGGTCAGGGTCGAACCTGGATCTCTGGTGATGTGAGACAGCAGTTCCACCAGCTGCATGACGCTGCTGTCCCTAATATATCGAGAAACTAGATAAATGCAGTGGGAAACCAATGGAAAATTATGCCAATAAGTTTTGATAAATATGAATGATAGGGGGTACTGGCCCCCAGTGTAAGAACTGGCAAGAAACTATTGGGCTAAATGTTTGCATCTGTAATGCAATAATCGTGCAATGCAGTTTAGCTGCATTTCCTCATCTGTGCAAATATTTCTCCATTTACATTTCACCAATTCACATCAAGATTTAAAAAACCTAGCTTTGCTTCCTCATTTCCCAATGATGCAATTTAAAAACCTTGCATTCTCTTCACATGCCATAGATTTAAGGAAGCCTCCTTGCTTTTTTATTTGTCAAAACAATGACAAAACTTCTCCCGTTTTTTGTTCTGACCACATAGCAATCCTAGCATGGTGTCAAAAACTTGAAGTAAACCATCGTTACAAAATCAGTTGGAATGGACATCAACAGAATATGATTATTTTCAGAATGAATAATGGACTAGTGGCTGAAGCTATTTGTTGATATGTTTCAGTCATTTTAGAACTTCTTGGCCTCTGTCTTTTTAATTTAGTTGATTTTTGTTTAGAGATACAATGCGGAGACAGGCCCTTCGGCTCCCCGAGTCCACGCTGACCAGCGATCCCCACACATTAACACTGTCCTACACACACTATGGACAATTTACAATTTTACCAAACCAATTATCCTACACACCTGTACCTCTTTGGAGTGTGGGAGGAAACCAAAGCACCTGGAGAAAACCCACACAGTCACAGGGAGAAGATACATACTCCGCACAGACAGAGCCCATAGTCAGGATCGAATACGTGTCTCTGGAGCAGTAAGGCACTAGCTCTACCACTGTGCCACAGTGCCGCCCCAAATTGATATCTTATTTGCTTTTGTGTTTAATGGTTAATGGCAACCACCAGGGAGATAAAGCTTTAGATATTTTACATGTGGTATAAGGGTGAGTCTGCTTGCTTAATACTTTCTACGTGCTTTGTCACATTCTTGATGGCGCATGAATGACTTCAAAATAATATGATAGCTATATGTACAAGGGGAATTGTAGGTATGTTAAAAAATAATTCTAAATAACATTGGAGATAAATGCTAGGCAAAACATTTTTAATAATTTTACTGACAGACATTAGCATTCTCAAGTGTCTGTCAGCTGGCTCTGGCTTCCTTTCATCAATTAGCTACAAATCCTCAGGCCACAAGCTGAGGACAGGGGATTACCCATTGCTCACAGTTACTAACCTAACACTCAACAAGGGAAGCAAATTCTCTGCTCTTTAAGGATGGCTCAGGAGAAAAGGATTAATAAACGGAGAAGTAAGCCGAGTGTAGAGTCGAAATGTTTGCCTGGGATACATGAGTAACCTTTCTACCCGAACACTGCTCGAAATTGGATTCCTCGAGGAAATCAGCACTGAAGCAGGCAGTACTGTACACCCAACAGAGGTTCCAGTGTTATAAGCAGCAGCTTGAGAAACTGAGGATTACAAACAAATGTACTTGATCCCAAGCGATGCCCAGAGCAGATAAAATATCCATATCTGAAGTGTGAAAATGACAGAGAAATGATGAAAGGGACAGGTACCAATTAATGACCTGTTTATAAATTGAAATTACACGCAGCATGTTGGAATTTGGGATAAGCCAAGTTCGTGCCAGTCATGCTTAATATCATTGCAATCTCCAGCTCTAGTATATTGCCATGTGGAAGCATTAATTCCAAGCTCACATGACAAAGAAGGACAATTAGTGGTAGAATAATCATTAGGATAGTCACAGTGAATTCCTAATAGCTTGTTTACCTAAAGGGTAAAATAGCTAATGCAGATACAGTGGAGCTTGTTACACACAAAGTTCTAAAACCATGTAGTATGAAGAAAATAGTCTTTCCTGCACTGCTGAATGTACTTTGATTACAACAACATCACAGTTTCTTTCCTATCACACTTCAGGCCGAATATAGACAGGCTCGTAACTTATCCCACACAGTGGAGAGGGTGCCAGGTGCCAGACTGTTTCACAGACGTCCTTCTGTGTGTAAGACAAGAAAAGCAGGCGGCGTTCCAAATTAAAAATGTACGGTAAGATACTCTCTGCGTGGTGCCTGCCAGGGTCTCTGTAATTGCAAGAATGATATCAGTACATCTCTCTTCCACTGCCAATCTGATTCAGTGAAACAATCCCAATACCCTGGAGCCATGACCTATTGCTTGGCATTTTTTTTATTAAACTCCCTGTTGTGAAGAACAACACTCCGTTAGTCCACATTCAGTTGTACATTGTGCACAGTGCATGTTGCCCTGATTTTAACTCTTGTGTGCTTTGCCTGTTTGATAAGCAGAGATGGGAAGTCAACCACTAATCCAGAAATGAGAACTGGGTGATAGAAACATATAAAAATAGATGCAGGAGTAGGCCATTTGGTCCTTCAAGCCAGCACCGTCATTCAATATGATCATGGCTGATCATCCTAAATCAGTACCCCGTTCCTGCTTTTTCCCCATATCACTTTAGCCCTTAGAGCTAAATCTAACTCTCTCTTGAAAGCAATCAGACTATCTGCAATTTCATTTAATCACCCAATTGTACAAAATCAGCAAGATCAAATAAGAAAATTACAAACCCTACACTGCAATTTTGCTGCAGGAATATTTTATAGAGGTTTTCACTTCCAGGAAGTGGAGTTTGAGAATAGCAGGTAGCAGGTAGAGCCAAGGTTTCTTGTTTGTCCCAAACCTGCCGGGGCTTTGTTTGGGAGACGATGGATCTGCATTCGGCAGAATTTTTTAGAAGCTCATGTTGAGCTCAAGCATAAATTGGGCCAAGAAGCTTGAAGATTAATTGAAATGAATCAGTCTGCGGAAGGGTCTTAACCCAAAACACATCTTTGCATAGATAGACACAAAACACTGGAGTAACTCAGCAGGTCAGGCAGCATTTCTGGATTAAAGGAATAGGTGTCGTTTCAGGTCGAGAGCATTCCTCAGACTCTGAAGAAGGGACTCAACCTGAAAAGTCTTTTATTCCTTTTCTCCAGAGATGCTGCCTGATCCATTGAGTTACTCCAGTATTTTGGATCTATCTTCTGTGAAAAATAGCATTTGCAGTTCCTTCCTACACATCATCTATCCATGTTCTCCAGGGACACTCCACGACTCACTGAGTTACTCCAGCCTTTGTGCTTTCGTTGTGAATCCACAATTGAAATATATCCTTGGGTTGAAAGGTGGAGACTGGTCACACAAAAGAGACAGCATTTCTGGTTGGTAGCAGAAATATAATCATTGTTTCCCTGCTTATTCTGCCCATCAAATTGATATGAAAAGAATAGATGGTTGGAGCTCTATTACCATGCCATCAAGAATTTTAGAGCTGCTCTCTAATCAGATAAATTGAAAATACCTCAACTTTTATAAAGTTAGAAGTAGCCCAACATTATATTTCAAGTGATGATGAATGGGATTTGGAAGCTGATTCCTCCAAACCCAATATTGAAATAGGAGTGGGAAATATGAGCTTGGAAACAGCATTGTGAAATCGAGTTTGTAATTATATCTGAAAAATAAAAATGATTTTTCTCTCTCCTACCCTCTCCCTAGTGTTGTGTAGCTCCAGCCACAATCGTCCCATTCTCTCTCTCTGATGATCAAATGTGTGGCTTTACTGTCCAGGCCCTCTTCATATATCTAGTTCCTAATATCCTTCCATCTCGGTTGGATCCCTGAGCATTCAATTTCAGCCAACGATTCCAGCTTTGTCTGGCCCGTAGATTCATTTTATCATATCATAACAGTTGGAGACTGGCCTTCATCTTTTATGAAAGTGCATTTATTTTCTTCATGCCTGTTGAAGACTCGTCTGCAAATGCAGCCCTGAGAAGCATCATGGAAAATGGCACCTGCCACAGATCAATCCACTAACACATGACCTGTCTGGCTGACTTGGAGGAAAGGCGCTATCATCTTTGTGTTTGTTCAAGATTCCAACATCTGCAGACTCCTGTGGCTCTGTATGTATATTGTCACACATTTTGTATGTGCATGTGGGCATTCTTGTGCCAGTTGTGCAACGTGGATTGGTAATGGTCACGAATTAGGTTGTGGTGAGTGTCTTCCCTCAGACCAATATAATTTCTCTATAAGACTAGAAAAAAGATTGAGGTGCATACAAAAAACTCATGATGTGAACTATACACATACCAATGGACAGAACATAGAACATAGAACAGTACATCACAGAAACAGGCCCTTTGGCCCACAATGTTTGTGCTGAATATGATGCCAGCATAAATTAACCTCATCTGCCTGCACATGATCCATACCCCTCCATTTCCTGCATAGCCATGTGCATTTCTAAAGCCTCTTAAATGCTACTATTGTATCTGCCTCCACCACCATCCCTGGCAGTGTGTTCCAGACACTCACCACCCTTTGTGTATAGAACTTGTCCTGCACATCTCCTTCAAACATTCCCCTTCTCATCTTAAAACTATGGCCTCTAGACATTTCCACCCTGGAATAAAGGCTCTGACTGTCTACTCTATCAATCCCTCTCATAGATTTTTTTACTTCTCTCAGATCTCCGCACAACTTCTGATGGTCCGGAGAAAACAATCCTTGTTTGTCCAATCTCTCCTTGTACCCAATGGCTTCTAATCCAGGCAGTATTCTCGCAAACCTCTGCAGCAGCCTTCCTAAAGCTTTTACATCCTTCCTGTGATTGAGCAACAAGAACTATGCACAGTATTCCAAAGGCAACCTCAACAAAGTCTCATAGAGCTGCATCCTAAATGTTTGACTTTTAAACTCAATGCCCTTCCTAATGAAAGCAAGCATACCATGTGCCTTCTCCATACCACGAGGATGGAAGCTAATTTGCGCTATTAATGAAAGCTAACATTGAAAATCTTTCTTGATTTAAAAAAAAAGGTTAATGTTAAAAAATCATGAGAGGAATAGATCGGGTAGAGGCACAGAGTCTCTTGCCCAGAGTAGATGAATGAGGACCAGAGGACGTAGGTTCAAGGTAAAGTAGAAAATATTTAATAGGAATCTGATGGGTAACATTTTCACACAAGGGGTGGTGGATGTATGGAACAACCTGTTAGAGGAGGTAGTTGAGGCAATATCAAGAAACAGGTACATGAACAGGACAGGTTTGGAGGGATATGGACCAAGTGCAAGCAGGTGGCACTAGTGTAGCTGGGACATTTTGGCCGTTGTGGGTAAGTTGGGCTGAAGTGTGTGTTTCCACACTGTATCACTCTATGTCTCCATGACGCTATCTTTGTGTTCCTATTTGCTTTACTCTCTCCAATCAAAGTAGTTATAAATTCAACTTACTTTCTCTGATGATGAGATCGAGGTGGTCATATCATAATTGGCGTAAATATCTCAAGAAAAGATCCAAAGTTAACTACATATTATCAACAATGTAAACTGCAGATGTTGGAATCATGAGCAAAAAACAAACTGTTGGAGAAATTCAATGGGTCAGGCAGCATTTGTGGATGGGTATGGATCGATGATCTTTGAGTCAGGACCCTTCTCAAACTGATCAAAGTCTATCCATTCCCCCTTCACTGATGTTGCCTGACCCATTGAGTTCCTCCAGCAGTTTGCTCTTTGTTCATTATCAGCAATGTGTTAGAAATAATGACAATTGTTTATACGGAGAAACTGCGATTTTTACGCAGCACAAAATCGGTTGCACATCTGACAAAGTCATTTTGTGCACAGCAGCTACTTTTGCAGCTGCTGAATTAAATTGGTTCATAAAGATGCAACTGATCACCTTCATTTATTAGGCTAAAAGAAGCAAGGAGCAGATACTTAAACAGATCAGCGATAATTTGTAAATAATGGCATCTACATTGTGACATGAATATTGCACTCTCAGCCTCCGCTGTACACATATTGCGTTTATTTCAATTGCATAAGATCACATTGGGTTCCCGCATGATTATTACATTTCTGTGTTCTCTGATGCCTTTGAGACAGATCAGCCATTACCTCGATCTGCTTAGGCCATTATCAAGGCTTTGGTTCAATCAGGGGCTTGGAGATTGGTGCTTCCACCCTATGCTGCATGTTCCCTCAGCTCCAAGGCATCATGTCCACATCTTCAAAAGTCAAAAAAGTCAGGTCAAACAAACTTTATTGTCATTTAGAAATACATTGATATATGCAGTTCCAAACGAAATTACGTTGCATTTGGCTCCCTGTGCAACACGATAAATTAACAGAAGGATAGGCATGGATAAAAAGGATAAAAGGATAAATAGACAATGGTGGCAGCCCATTACATGGCATTCAGGAGTCTGATGGCTTGTGGGAAGAAGCCATAATTTCATGGAAAGAGGTTTTTTAGGGCAGACAGTGTTGTGTTCAATAAATCACTGGATTCAGCCAACAGAAGTTTGATTCACTAAGTAGTTTATTATGCTACTAAATAAGGCACATACACTCACATATCCCCGAATATCCCCATATGCACTCACAAACCGCGAGTACACAGCAGAGCACGCCGCAGGATGTTTCTGTTCTCGATTACCTGGCACTGTTCGCGACATGGTCCAAGGCTGGGGCTCTCTCCCCGAAAGGGCATCCAACACCATCCTTTATGGCATTTTTTATCAGAGCAGACTGCGCCACTGCCCCCTCCCCGAGCCAATCTTCTTCTTCTTTTCGTGTCCATCTTGCTACAAATATTGACCTCGCTGCCATCGCCCGTCCTGAAAAGGACGCAAGCTTCCGGCATCAATCAGTGGAAGCCATCACTTGTGGCAATAGATGATGGTGGTAGCAGAATTAGCTCAGCATACTTACATTTTCCAGCCCCGTGACATGGACGCTTCTGCTGCAGGGCCCCCAAGCCAATTATGCCCCCCTTGTCTGCAACGTTTCTGCGCTACTAGTGGCAGGGGGCATGGGTGGTCTACCCAACTATTGTTATTGTGTTTTGTTCACAAACGCTACACGTTCCAATAGAATGGCCTGAGAAAGGCTATTCTCCCAGGCAATGTGAGTCCCCACGCATGAACAGGTGCAGAAAATATCTCCCACTGTCTGGAAAACAGTATGTTTGAATCTTGTTTTGAGGGGCTATGGAATGTAGTGCTGTTAATTTAGCTGATAACTCCATTTCACATTTTAGCTGAAATTGTCTGTTTCACCCTTACACTGCAGACAGCTCCCCTAATGGTCAGCATGCCATTGATGTGCCAACTATGGGCACTGTTTATAGTTACTGACAAGAACCACACCAGTCATATTTTAGGTGTGTGGATTTCCCAAGAGTGGGGATGTTGTAGAAAGATAGGGATGATTCATTGGGACTCATTGTCAAGCATGGGTGAGGTCTCAGAAGTCGAGAGGACGGCTGCAAAAATAGTTTATCTAAATTTTAGAAGTTTAGAGATATAGTAAGTAAATAGCCCTCCACTGTGTCCATACTGACCATAGATCACCCATACACTAGTTCTATGCTATCCAATCCCACACATTAGGGGCAATTTACAGAAGTCAATTCATCTACTTTCCTGCATGTGGGAGGAAACTAGAGCACCCACAGAAAAACATCGGAGTTATAGAGAGAGTGTGCTAACTCCACACAGACAGAATTTGCAAAGTGACTCGTAGTCAGAATCAAACCTGGGTCTCAGGTGCTGTGAGGTAGGAGCTCTACCTGCTGGGTCCACTATTTGTTATCTATACACAAAGGTATGGAAAGGTTGGACATACTTGCACAGTTTTCTATAGATCATCAGTGGTTGAGGGTAGACCTGAGACGATTATATAAAATTGTGGGAGCGATAGATAAGCTAAAACCTTTCTCCAAGGGTGAAACGTCAAAGATGAGAGGGCAAAGTTTGAAGGAATTGTGCAAGGTTTTTTTCACAGAGGGTGGTGGGTAATTAGAACATGGTGAGGTGTGGTGATGGAGTTAGATGCGATAGTGGCACTTTTGCAGTCTTTTGGAAAGGCACACGGATATACTGGGAATGGAGGGATAGGTTTGTTTAACTAGGCATTATGTTTGACACAGTCATTGTAGGCCAAAGGACCTGTTATTGTGCTGTAATGTTTTATGTATGTTATATCAATGATTTCAATGAAAATATAGTTGGCGTGGTTAGCAAATTTCTGGATGATACCAAAATATTTGGTATAGTGGTGCAAGTTATTTAAGTTTACAACAGATGTGGAACAACTGGGTAAGTGTAGGAATGTTACTAAATTTTGAGATAAAAAAATCAAGCCTGTAATTTATCCATCAGATAAAGCATAAAAAGAACTTTAATTTGATACCTAATTCACTTTCATATCTTCAGTATTAAAAAAAGTTATGGCCATTTCTATACTCGGAAATTAGCATCTTCTTCCCTATTGCTTTTCCATTAACTTAACACAAACGCTGTGATGGAGGACAGTCAATTGACGTACAAGCCCATAACTTTCTTAAAAATTAAGAGAACTGAATGAAATTTTCAGTTATTATAGATTGAGGCATTCTGAAACAAATATGATATATCTTATTTGGATGACCTGAAATTAAAGTATATAATTAGTTTGTTACCTAATTGTAGATAATTACAAAATTGGCCGTTGTGACGGAAATAGTAATAAACACCCAGACTGCCTTGAAAATTCAAAAATGTGATATTCTCAAGTTCAGAACTTTAATATTATTGTAACATCAAAATAAATAGTAAATACCCAACAAAAAAAAATCATATTCATCAGTGTATTCAAATCAATTAAATTAATCTACATTCAATTACTAGATCTAAACATCTAAGCCATTCTTAAGAAAAGGATTTTTTTTTTTAATTAATAGCCAAAGTGTCCAAATAACAAACTGATCCCATTCACACAAAAATTCACAATATAACATGATTTTTAAATCTCACTTTGTCATGAATTTCTATGCCAATGGAAGGGATTGAATGTTTAATTCCCATAAATTTTACTCTGTTGGTTTATAACACTGCTACAGGCAAGGGTCGTTTTACATAGACATTTATTCAAAATCTACAAACATCCACTCTAAAGATAATCAAAATCATTATTTTTTGCACAATCATGTCATAAGAATATCTAAATTTTCTATATTTTGTGTTATTGTCTATCCGTGATCGATATTTTCATACAAAACCTGACTAAAATCTAAAAACGATGTACTTGGAAGTTTTCAATCAGATATTTAGTATGAAAATATTGATCATGGATAGACAATAACACATAATATAGATGTTCTTATGACATGATTGTGCAAAAAAAAAAAGAGATTATCTTGAGAGTGGATTGTGATAGATCGCAATCTGGCCGCTGCCATGATTTAAGCCCCGTAATATCGGCAGGCAAAACACGGCATAAATAACATATTTTGCAGAATCTGATTAAAATGAAACCACACCAAAAAACAATTCAAGAGAATGGGTGAAGGTGCTTGGGGAGCTGAAAGGGCTGAAGGGGACCAGATGAACTGCTCCCTAGGGTTTTGAAAGAAGTGACTTTAGAGATTGTGGAGGCATTGAAGTGATATTTCAAGAATCACTAGACAGGAGCAGTCCCAGATGATTAGAGAATTGCCAATATTACCACTGCACAAGAAAGGATCAAAGCAGAATGGTGGAAACTTAGTCTGACTTTGGTGGTTGGTAAGATTTTAGAGTCCATTTTAAAGGATGAGGTTACAGAGTACTTAGAAGTTCACGATAAAATAGGCTGAAGTCAACATGGGTTCGTGAAGGGGAGGTCTTGCTTGACAAATTTGCTGGAATTCTTTGAAGTAAATAGGACAGATAAAGGAGAGTCAGTTGATGATGTTTACAGATTTTTAGAAAGCCTTTGATAAGGTGCCACACGTGAGGCTGCTAAGGAAGATGAGAGCCCACAGTATCAAAGGGCAGATACTTGCATGGATAGCAGATTGGCTGAATGGCAGAAGGCAAAGAGTGGCAATAAAGGGAGCTTTTGTTGGTTGGATGCCAGTGCCTAGCAGAGTTCTGCAGGGGTCGATGCTGGGACCACTACTCTTCACCTTGTATATTAATGATTTGGACAAGGAGATTGGCGACTTTGTGGAAGGGCAGGTAGTGTAGAAAAAGCAGGGACTCCGCAGAAAGACGTGGACAGGTTGGGAGTGAGTACAGAAGTGGTAGACAGAATATAGGGTCTCAAAGTGCGGAGTCATGCATTTTGGTAGTAGGAATAAAGGCGTAGACTATTTTCTAAATGGGGAGAGAATCCAGAAATTGGAGGTGCAAATGGACCTGGGAGTGCTGGTGCAGGATTCCCAAAAAGTTAATCTGCAAGTCGAATTTGTCGTAAAGAAAGCAAACTCAATGCTAGCATTTATTTCAAGAGGGCTCGTATACAAAAGCATTGATGTGATGCTAAGGCTCTATAAGGCACTGGTAAGGCCGCATTTGGTCTATTGTGAGCAATTTTAGGCACCATATCTGAGGAAGGATATGCTGGCTCTGGAGAGGGTCCGGAGGAGGTTTACAAGAATGAGTTGGTTAACCTTTAATGAGCGTTTGTTGGCACTGGGCCTGTACTCGCTGTAATTTAGAAGTATGAGGGGGGGACCTAATTGAAACAGACAGAATAGTGAGAGGCTTGGATAGAGTGGATGTGGTGAGGATGTTTCCACTAGTGGGAGAGTCTAGGATTAAAGGTCATAGCCTCAGAATTAAAGGATGTTCTTTTTGGAACGAGATGAGGAGACATTTCTTTAGTCAGAAGGTGGTGAATCTGTGGAATCTGTAGACAACAAGTCAGTGGATATTTTTACAGCAGAGGTAGGTTGACTTTTGATTAGCACTGGTCTCAGAGGTTATGGGGAGCAGGCAGGAGAATGGGGTTAGGATGGAGAGATAGATCAGTCATAATTGAATGGTGGATTAGACTTGATGAGAAGAACTCCTATCACTTATGACCTTATGACATAATGTTACAACTGTGCAAGACATTGGTGAGACATCACTTGGAGTATTACTGCACAGTCAGAGACATAACATAAAGCAGTATGGAAGAGGCTCTTAATCCATGCTGACCAAGTTGCCCTATCAAAACTAATTCCATTTGTCTGTGCTTGCATCATATTGCTCTGAACCTTTCCTACCAGTGTATCTGTCCAAATGTCTTTAAAAATGTTGCTATTGTACCTGCCTCAGCCACTTTCTCTGGCAGCACATTCAGTATACTCTCTGTGCAAATAAGTTGTCCATCAGGTTCCGCTAAAATCTTTTCTTTCTCACTTTAAATCTGCGCTCTCTTGTTCTTGATTCCCCTTCCCTGGAAAAAAAGGTCTGTGTGCATTCTCCTTATCTATGCATCTTGTGATTTTATACACCACCATAAGATTGTCCCTCAGTCAATATGCTCCAAGGCATAAAGTCCCATCCAGCCCAATTGCCTATATGTAAGCTCTCAAGTCCTGGCAACGTTCTTGTTAATATTATTTTTGCAGAATTTACAGTTTAATAAATTATTTCCCATAGGAATGCAATTAAAACTGAACACAATGCTCCATGCAGTTGCATACACATCTTGCACAACTGCAACATCATGTTCTAACTTATATACTCAATGTCCTGATTGATGATAGCCAATGTACCAACTGCCTAATCTCCACCATGTCTATCTATGATGCCACTGTACGCAAACTCCTTGGTTCTTCAGTTCTCCAACATTCTCCAGGAAATAGTCCTATCTTAGTTTATTTTCCCAAAATTCAACACCTCACCTCATCTGACTTGAACATCATTTGCCATTCCTTGGCCCACTTACCTAACAAATCAAGATTCCCACTGTAAATTATCATAGACTTCTTCACTATCTACTATCTCATCAATCTCAGTGGCATCTGCAAATTTACTAACAGTTGCCAAACTATAAGAAGGGTGTTATTTAGCTGCAAACAGTGCAGTGCATAATCAAAAACATGCTAACAGGATTCAACGGCTTGAGTTGGAGACATTTGATAGTCAGGGCATAAGATGCATATGGGTGATGTTATAGAGATATATAAAATCATGTGGAACATAGATAGGGTGAAAAGATTTATGGTCACATTCTTTTTCCCAGGTTAAACTAGAGGGTGTAGATTTAAGGTGGGAAAATTAAAAGGGAAGTGAGGGGGAACATTTCTGCACAGATGATTGAGGGTATATTGAATGAGTTGCCAGAGGAAGTGTTGGAGGAGGTCACAATTACAATGTTTAAAAGATATTTAGACGAGTTCATGGATTGGAAAGCTTGAGAGGTATACGAGTCGAATGCAGCCAATTGAGACTGCATATTGAGATAAGCAATTTGGTCAGCATGAGTTGGGCCAAAAGGTCTGTTCCAGTGCTGTGTAACTCTATGTCTCGAGTATATCTTTGCCCAATATTGCCAATATCATCAGGAAATCTAAGGGGGCATTAGTACTATGTACAGCATGTTTCATACACCAAAGGAAATTGAACTATTGCATCAATGACCCAATTTTGGATTAATAACCCAGAATCATGACTGATAATTCAGTTTGGAAACAAAAAAAATGTTGTGTAACGAGGAGGCTGTGGAGAATACATGAAACCACATTCATGCTCTCGTCACATCCTGGTTCAATATGGTTGTTCTCCTATGTTCTCCTATCTTCCTCTCTTGGTAAAATATCTTGTTACCTCAGATTTTGGATGATCAGCCATGATCATATTGAATGGTGGTGCTGGCTCGAAGGGCCGAATGACCTACTCCTGCACCTATTTTCTATGTTTCTATTCCATATACCCAGGGCTCACTGACTTACATTGCCTCCCAGAATCATCTCCAGCTCTTAAGCTGTCTGAGAGCTATCCATTTAGTTTTTTTATTCATCACTGTTCTTTGGCCCGACAAAGACAACCAGTCTTTCAACCTTATCTTCCAGGATTACCCTCTGAAACCTATCTAACTCACCACCCGAAAATAAGCATCTGTTTAATGAGCCTTTCCGACATACTGTTCAAAGATTCGGTGTATTTTTCTTATGATTGCACTCCTTTGGGAAACCCATTTTGTTTTCCTCTTTGTGAGAGTAGACATGGAGCAAGGTGGAGGATAAATGCTTGGCTGAAAGACTGGTGCAGAGGGCAGGGATTCAAGTTTCTGGATCATTGGGACTTCTTTTGGGGTAGGTGGGACCTGTACAGAAAGGATGGGTTGCACTTGAACCCGAGGGGGACCAATATCCTGGCGGGGAAATTTGCAAAGGCCACTGGGGAGACTTTAAACTAGAATGGTTGGGGCAAGGGATGCAAATAGCAAAAGCTAGTAGACAGAATGGGAGGCAGGAAGCAGAAAAGGGAAGCACTCGGACACAAGAGGAGAAAGAAAAAAAAGGAAATAGAGAATAAGAGATGGGGGGTTTCTTAAATGTGCATATTTTAATGCTAGGAGCATTGTAAGAAAGGTGGATGAGCTTAGAGTCTGGATAGACACCTGGAAGTATGATGTTGTGGCGATCAGTGAAACATGGTTGCAGGAGGGCTGTGATTGGAAACTAAATATTCCAGGATTTCGTTGCTTCAGGTGTGATAGAATTGTAGGGGCAAGAGGTGGAGGTGTTGCATTGCTAGTCAGCGAAGATATTACAGCAGTGCTTTGGCAGGATAGATTGGAGGACTCATCTAGGGAGGCTATTTGGGTGGAACTTAGAAGTGGGAAAGGTGTAGCAACACTTATAGGGGTATATTATAGACCGCCAAATGGGGAACAAGAATTGGAAGAGCAAATATGTAAAGAGATAGCAGATATTAGTAGTAAGCACAAGGTAGTGATTGTGGGAGATTTCAACTTTCCACACATAGACTGGGAAACACATTCTGTAAATGGGCTGGATGGTTTGGAGTTTGTAAAATGTGTGCAGGATAGTTTTTTGCAGCAATACATAGAGGTGCCTACTAGAGGAGGGGCAGTGCTGGACCTCCTGTTAGGAAATGAGACAGGACAGGTGGCGGAGGTATGCGTAGGGGAGCACTTCGGGTCCAGTGATCACAATACCATTAGTTTCAATATAATTATGGAGAAGGACAGAACTGGGCCTAGGGTTGAGATTTTTGATTGGAGAAAGGCTAACTTTAACGAGATGCGAGATGATTTAAAAGGAGTGAACTGGGACATTTTGTTTTATGGGAAAGATGTAGAGGAGAAATGGAGGACATTTAAAGGGGAAATTTTAAGAGTACAGAATCTTTATGTTCCTGTTCGGTTGAAAGGAACCAGTAAAAATTGGAAAGCGCCCTGGTTTTCAAGGGAAATTGGACATCTTGTTCGGAAAAGGAGGGAGATCTACAATAATTATAGGCAGCATGAAGTAAATGAGGTGCTTGAGGAGTATAAGGAATGTAAAAAGAACCTTAAGAAAGAAATTAGAAAAGCTAAAAGAAGATATGAGGTTGCTTTGGCAAGTAAGGTGAAAGTAAATCCTAAGGGTTTCTACAGCTATATTAATAGCAAAAGGATAACAAGGGATAAAATTGGTCCATTGGAGAGACCGAGTGGACAGCTATCTGCAGAGCCAAAAGAGATGGGGGAGATATTGAACAATTTCTTTTCTTCAGCATTCACCAAGGAGAAGGATATTTAATTATGTGAGGTAAGGGAAACAAGTAGAGTAGCTATGGATACTATGAGTTTCAAAGTAAAATAAGTACTGACACTTTTGAAAAATATAAAAGTGGATAAGTCTCCAGGTCCTGACAGGATATTCCCTAGGACATTGAGGGAAGTTAGTGTAGAAATAGCCAGGGCTATGACAGAAATATTTCAAATGTCATTAGAAACGGGAATAGTCCCCGAGGATTGGCGTACTGTGCATGTTGTTCCATTGTTTAAAAAGGGTTCTAAAAGTAAACCTAGCAATTATAGACCAGTTAGTTTGACTTCAGTGGTGGGCAAATTAATGGAAAAGATACTTAGAGATAATATATATAAGTATCTGGATAAAGAGGGTCTAATTAGGAACAGTCAACATGGATTTATGCCTGGAAGGTCATGTTTGACTAATCTTCTTGAATTTTTTGAAGAGGTTACTAGGGAAATTGACGAGGGTAAAGCAGTAGATGTTGTCTATATGGACTTCAGTAAGGCCTTTGACAAGGTTCCTCATGGAAGGTTGGTTAAGAAGGTTCAACTGTTGGGTATAAATGCAGGAATAGCAAGATGGATTCAACAGTGGCTGAATGGGAGAAGCCAGAGGGTAATGGTGGATGGCTGTTTGTCGGGTTTGAGGCAGGTAACTAGTGGGGTGCCTCAGGGATCTGTGTTGGGTCCTTTGTTGTTTGTCATGTACATCAATGATCTGGATGAAGGGGTGGTAAATTGGATTTGTAAGTATGCAGATGATACCAAGATAGGGGGTGTTGTGGATAATGAAGAGGATTTCCAAAGTCTACAGAGTGATTTAGGCCAGTTGGAAAAATGGGCTGAAAGATGGCATATGGAGTTTAATGCTGATAAATGTGAGGTGCTACACCTTGGCAGGACAAATCAAAATAGGACGTACATGGTAAACGGTAGGGAATTGAAGAATACAGTTGAATAGAGGGATCTGGGAATAACCGTGCATAGTTCCTTGAAGGTGGAATCTCATATAGATAGGGTGGTAAAGAAAGCTTTTGGTATGCTAGCCTTTATAAATCAGAGCTTCTATACTCAATAAATTGAGTATAGAAGCTGGGATGTAATGTTAAAATTGTACAAGGCATTGGTGAGACCAAATCTGGAGTATGGTGTACAATTTTGGTCGCCCAATTATAGGAAGGATGTCAACAAAATAGAGAGGATACAGAGGAGATTTACTAGAATGTTGCCTGGGTTTCAACAGCTAAGTTACAGAGATAGGTTGAATAAGTTAGGTGTTTATTCTCTGGAGCGCAGAAGGTTAAGGGGGGACTTGATAGAGGTCTTTAAAATGATGAGAGGGATAGACAGAGTTAATGTGGACAAGCTTTTCCCTATGAGAATGGGGAAGATTCAAACAAGAGGACATGACTTTAGAATTAAGGGTCAGAGGTTTAGGGGTAACATGAGGGGGAACTTCTTTACTCAGAGAGTGGTAGCGGTGTGGAATGAGCTTCCAGTGGAAGTGGTGGTGGCAGGTTCGTTGGTATCATTTAAAAATAAATTGGATAGGCATATGGATGAGAAGGGTATGGCGGGTTATGGTATGAGTGCAGGCAGGTGGGACTAAGGGAAAAAAGTTGTTTGGCATGGACTTGAAGGGCCGAGATGGCCTGTTTCCGTGCTGTAATTGTTATATGGTTATACGGTTGTTAAAGACACTGTATGAATGAGCATTATTGTTACTGACATGAAAGTTACTGTCCTTGTGACTATTATCTCCTGTTCAATCAAGCAATTACTTACATCCATTCGAAAGTAACATTTGTGAACCATTGGATTCCTTCTACACTTTTGCATTACCGGGGTCCCATTTTCTCTTTGACAAGGTGATGAGTAGTGATTATCCTGCCATGCTCTGCGTAGCTGAATTAAATTCTTAAAACATGCACAGTACTTTTGAAAGGCAGCCTCCTTGTTGTTAGCCATGTTAGGTTTGAGAGTCAAGACCTGCAATCCTGATCACTTTGAGCTCATCACACTCTCTTTCCACAGAGATAGGAATTTGAATTTTAGTCTCGATAACAGGTTTTGGGTATTATTTGTGCTTCTGCCCTTTTATGCCACGTCATTCCCAGGATAGAGGATTCTAAAACTAGAGGACACAGGCTTAGGTGGGAGGGTGAAATTCAAGAGGGAACTCAGGAGCAACCATTTCACTGAGAAAGCAGTCCACACCCAGAATGAGCTGCCAAAGAAAGCAATAGAAACAGATACAATCATGACTTGAAAAAGACTTCTGGACTGATATGCAGACAGGAAAGGTTTGAAGGGCTATGAATCAAATACAGGTAAATGGAAACAGCTCAGAATGCCAACTTAGTTATCATGGACAAGTTGTGTTGAGGAGCCTGTTTCCAAACTGTATAGCTCAATGATTCTATGAATCTATTTGTTGGTTTTGGCTTATTTGACAGACACATTGCAATGGTGTTTGAATGACAACTTACCACAGCACCATAAACTCTGATGAAAGTGATATTGCTGTAGTAAGCCTCCCTCTGACAACATTGGCCAAAACTGTCACTGATAAAGGGAGATAAATCTAACATGAAGTCTTCTTTCTGCGTTTCTGTTTTTATCTGCACATCCACCAACTCTAAACAGATTCCCAGGAAGCAATGGTGGTTATGAAAAAACCCAAGATAATCTATGAGATTATCTTGTCACTGAGGAGAATACCCCCTGCCCATCCTTGGAAAACAGCTGGTGGAAACTTATGCTGACCTGAGAAGAGTGCAGACGGCATCTGCAGCTTTTTTAAATTTCCATTTACTCTCCAGTGAAAACGCTAATCAAACAAGAATGATCTGCAAGATCACCTCCCACACTCTTGGAAAGTTCTGTAAAGTTCTGTCAATGGCATAAGCCTGTGGTACATTCAGGGTCAAAGGACTGTTGGTGCTAGGTTCTGTGTTCTTTAAGAAAGCATTGAACCATTCGGCTATTGAACCATTGAAATCAATGGCTCTCACCAAAGTACTATCTACACATATAAAATGCGTGGATGGTTGCATCCAGGTCAGGAACAGTTTTACAATCAATACAATCAAGTCAAATTGAAGTTACAGAATCTGAAGAATCAACAATCAGTCTGACGAAGGGTCCCGAGCTGAAACGTCACGTATCCATGTTCTCCAGAGATGCTGCCTGTCCCGCTGAGATACTCCAGGGCATTGTGTCTTTTTGCAGTAACAGTTCAGTTTTTTTGGACAATTAAGGGATGGTGCAGCTTTCTGCTTCAATGTTTTGACCTTTCTCGTTGGCATCCTACCTATAATTTGGAGACGCAGCAGAGAAGAATTGACGCATTGCCGACAAAACCAGCTAAGCCAGTTTGCATGCTATCACAGATAAATATTGACTTTTTGTAAGATTCATGCCATTTGCAATGCCATCAATGAAATGATCACTTCACAATATTTAGGAGACAAAGAATAAACATTTGCAAACTTATTTCAATGAACCACAAATTATATCGCAAAATGGTAATAAATGATGACTAACTAAGTTTGCCCTTTTTCTTTGTTTCTGTAACTTTTGCAAAGATCATATCCTGTTTAAAATCAGTTGGTTAATGGCTCCACTAAAAGGCTGGAGAAAGGAATTCAGCCTAATCATGTACTTTTTCATAATCCGAATTCAAGCCCAGTGTCTCTATAAGACACAAGAACAGAGAAACACAAGCATCCTGATGATGCTGCTCAGTTTGCCAGCCAGAGATGATTCACTGCTTGTGCAAATCATTTATGCATGACATCATTGCTAAGTAGCCAGAAACATACCTGTATACATATTTCATGTCTATCAGGCACACATTGTTATTGTAATTAATGTGTACAATAACTAGAAATAAAAGTGAAATAGCTGTAATTAAATTGAGCAAAATATGAAGAAATCAATTGTCTTGTTGTTTCCGATGTGAATATTTTTAGGCAATTCAATGGCTCTTTAAACCTATTTAATGGAACATTTCGGAATTGGTAATGGAAATCAGTTGAGGAGTCTATCAACAAATGCAGGCGCCTCTCCTACCTGAGGGGCATGTATTGGACACGGCCTCATAAGTTTTTATAGAAAAGTTAATATCTGTAAAATTATTGGCATTGTGCCCAGATTTCCGACGTGCTTTTGTGAAGCAGGAGTCCAAGTTAGTGATGCAGACTCAAAAGATTACTCCTGCACTTTCAGTGTAATAGATCTTCCTCTCATCTGGACCACCATTATTGAAATTTAAATAAATGAAGGATTCTTGACATGGCATTCAACCAACATGGGGGAAAGTTTAATGGAAATGTGCAGGGCAGTTATTTTTACGCAGAGGGTGATGGGCCCTGGAGTGCATTGCCAAGGGGGTAAGGGTGGTGGCAAATACGATAGTTGCGTTTAAGAAGTTTTTAGATAGGCACACGGAAGGGCAGAGAATAGAGGGATATGGATCATGTGCAGTCAGCTGATATCAGTTCAGCGAGGCATCATGTTTGGCATATGCTGTACTGTTTTATGTTCTATGTAACATTGTAAATGTTAAAAGAGGCAAGAGTCAAAAGTTAATTGTCATATGTACTGGACATGGAACAATGGAATTCTTACTTGCAGCAGCAAAATATGTTTGTAAGCATAATACTCATAGATAACATAATAAACAAAAATAAAAGAACAGTTTTAAAAGGTGTGTGGGTGAGCAAGTTAAGAAGCTGCTCTAAATCTGGGAGGGGTTGAATGATGTCTGAGAAGAAAATGAGCATTTGTGTAAAGTATAGTTAGAGATGGTTGTGCTGGATGGTCAATGTGACAATGCCATGTCCTGTGCTGCACGGTTTTATGACCTGAGATTTCCAGATGGGAACTCAAAGGATAATGTACCAATTTGATATAATAAATCATCATAATATAATGTCTATCTGGTGTAATTACCAGGTCTGTCTCCTCCGGTCTGAAGAAAGGTCTTGTCCCGAACCATCAATCTGAAGAAATGTCTTATACCAAAACATCAATCTGCAGAAAGGTCTTGTCTCGAAACATCAATCAGAAGAAAGGTCTCGTCCCGAAACGCACCCATCTGAAAAAGGGTTGACCCAAAATATTACTTATCCATGTTCTTCAGAGATGCTGCCTGACCTGCTGAGTTACTCCAGCACTTTGCGTCCTTTGGTGTACCTACCATTTGGAGTTTTTCAGGATTTTCAGTGGCCATTCAGTTTGCTGAATTTTCAGCTCTGAGTTACAGCCTTATGAGTTCAATTCTCAATCCAGTGATATTAATGTAAAAACCTGCCTGCCATTCTAGTGCAGAAGTGGGGAATTGCTCTGTTGAAGGTACCATCTTTCAGGTGAGATAATAAGGACCGACCTCGGGTGACTGAACAAAGTTCCCACATCACTACAGGTGAATGCTATGGCCTTGTTCCCTTGCCCTGCTCCTATTTAACCCTCAACCAATGCCACTGACTTTTGTTTTGATTCTGGTCACACTATGTTGATAAGAGCTGCAGTGCCATGTTTGGAAATAATTTGAAAATAAAATTGCATGGTTCTTAATAACAACCAGATCATGTGAGAATTCCAATCAAAAAGGAATTCGCAATTATGCCACCTCTGTCTTCAAGGCTCTCAATGTCTTCAAAATTTCTGTCCTTACTTTAGAATTTGGGTATACAGTGCGGAGTCTTCCCTGACCAGTGTTCACCCCATATCCTACACACTAGGGACAATTTACAATTTTACAGAAGCCAATTAACCTACAAATCTTTACTTATTTGGAGTGTGGGAGGAAACCGGAAAACCAGGAGAAAATCCACGTGGTCACAGGGAGAACGTACAAACTCCGTACAGATACCACCCATAGTCAAGATCAAACCCGGGTCTCTGGCCTTGTAAGGAAGCAACTCTACCGCTGTGCCACTGTGCCACCCCTATCAGTTTGACACTTTAACTTAGTCCGATATATTTTCTAAATTAATAATAAAGTGGTGGCATGGCACAGAAATAAGTCATGCCAATGTTTACATTCTATGCCAGCCTGGTTTCTTCATTTCTCATCCACATCTATCAGTGTAACCCTCTTCCTTTCTCCCTCACACACTGTTCAACCTCATGTAAATTCATCTATGCGAATCACTTCAACCGCCCTCTGTGGTAATGATTTTCACATTCTCACCATGACTTGAGTAAAGATTTTTTTCTGACTCCTCTGTTAGATTTCTTGGTGGCAACCTCATATTGAAGGCATCCAGTTATTTGCTTCTCCTAAAGAGGAAACTCTCTCACTCTTCATCTCTTTATCACTCGGAAAACCTTCCAGAATTAAAAATATTTCTATTAGTCATACTTATTTGAAATGAATATTCCCATTTTTCTGGAGACACAAGAGAATGCAGATTCTAGAACAAAGATTCCAACCTAAAATATTGAATGCCCATTTCTCTTCACAGAAGTTGCCTGTCATGCTGAGAATCTTCAGCAATTTTATTTTCTATTCTCATATTTCTGTTCTCTTTCCTTATAAATTTTTTTCACACCCTCTTCATTCTTAAATATAGCAAACATATGATCTACCCTAACTTGAATAAGTTCTAAACAATGTTTGACAGATTCCAATTCTAATTCCTATTCCAATTCCTAACTTTTCACTTCTAGCCCCCTGGAAATACATCTTGAGACATTGCTAAACTCTGGGGGCAACTGCTTTAGTGGTTGGACTATTTGTGCCTTGAGATCTTGATGATTTCTTGTCCCACTTAACTCCACCATCCAATGAACATGTGATTTCCTTTTTTTCATACCAAAATGTACTAACATGCATTACTGATGACCCTAAGCTGGCAAATATTTACCCATTTCCCAAGTTTATTAATGTCTCCCTGTAATTCATGTTCATAAGTTCTAGAAGCAGAATCAGGCCTTTCAGCCCATCGTCTATCTGTCATTCCATCATGTCTGTTCTATCTTTCACTTCTCAAACCCATTCTCCTGCCTTCGTCCCATAGTCCCTATAAAAAACTTACTAATCAAGAATATGTCAATCTCCGCCTTAAAAATATCCATTGACTTGGCCTCCACAACAACTGTGGCAAAGATATCCACGGTTTCACTACCCACTGACTAAAGAAATTTGTTGCCACCTTTCTCCCCATTGATTATCTATTCATATCGTCACCTACAGTAGCCTCCATAATGTTTGGGACATAGATCCATCATTTATTTATTTGCCTCTGTACTCCACAATTTGAGATTAGTAATAGAAACAATTGCATGTGGTTAAAGTGCACATTGACAGATTTTATTAAAGGCCATTTTTATACATTTTGGTTTTGCCATGTTGAAATTACAGCTGTGTTTATACATAGTCACCCAATTTCAGGGCACCATGGGGTCAAGGAAAGAGCGTTCATGTCGCGACCCTGTTTCCACCAATCTTTTCACCACCACACACAAGAAGCACAAGAAGCGCAAGACAGATATCGGATGCCGAGACGTGTGTTCAGCTCTGGCTGAACAACTTCTAATCTTGTGTGTGGACTCAACAAGAAGAGGATGGGCACCATTATGTTTGGGACACATGGCTTCACAGGCCTTTGTAAATAAATAACGATGGGTCTTTGTCCCAAACATTATGGAGGGCACTGTATTTTAAATATTGTCAACTATGTCCTCTCCTCAGTCAAATCATTTCATATACCCACCACCCTCTGTGAAAAATGTGCCCCTCGGGGTCCATTTGCATCTTTCCCCTCTCTACTTAAACCCATGTTCCCTGGTTTCAGATTCCTCTGCTATGGGTAAAAGTGCATTCACCCTATTTATTCGCCTCATAATCTCATATGCCATTATAAGATCACCCTTCATCCTCCTGCACTCCGAGGAATGAAGTTCAAACCTGTCCAACATCTCCCTATAATTCAGGCCCTCGACTCCATTGAGCCAACATCGTAGTAAATCTTCTCAGCACCCTTTCCATTACCATGCTTATACCATCACATCAGTCTGACCGAAAAGACTGGTTGTTCCGTGACTGCAAATAATCAACCAGTCATGATATTACACTAAAAATAATCTTTTTTTTTTACTTTGTGTAGTATACATAACAACTATGTTCAGATCCCAGAAACTGGCATAAATCTTCACCTTGGCTCTAGATGAACAATACTGACAGCAATGCTGGGAATGCTCACTTACCAAAACCAAAGATTGTTAGGAGAAAAAACAAAACAAAGCCATTCAATAAATAAAACCTTACTGGAGAAGGTAGTGTGTATAGTCATCAATAGCAGTAAATGAGCAAGCAGCACAAACTCGGCACCCACTGTGATGCAGAGTTCTTAGACCTGTCACATCCCCCCTTCCAATGTTAATGTGTGCTGAATCAACCAACCACAGCTAGAATGGGTGAAATGACTATAATTGGTTTCAGTATCCCTTAGGTTAGGGAAGAAAATGAGCTGGCAACCCACTTGCTGATTGATCCTTGACTGGAAAAAGTGAGAGCACTGTTACACTCAGATTGTATGCCAAAGCAATTAAGTGGTCAGACTGCATTTGGAAAGAGATTTTTGCCCTCACTTATCCTGTGATAAATCTTGTCAAATGGAACAGTCAATAAGTGAAAAGTTGCACAGTGAAAAACTGGTGATGTTATTTAAAGATTAGTCAATTCAATACTTATTTCAATATCCTGGGCTTTTGGCCACCATGTTGATGACTGCATTTGTACTCTTACAGAATGACCTTCAGACAAATGAAATGGGTGCCCAGACAAATAGTGGCATTAAGTAGGGGCAGCACGGTGGCGCAGCAGCAGAGTTGCTGCCTTATGGCGCCAGAGCCCCGGGATCGTTCCTGACTATGGGCGTTCTCTGTACAGAGTTTGTACGTCTCCCTGTAGCCTGCGTGTGTTTTCTCCGGCTGCTCCGATTTCCTCCCACACTCTAAAGACATGCAGGTTTGTAGGTTAATTGGCTTTGGTAATATTGTAAATTGTTCCTAGCGTGTGCAGGATAGTGTTAATATGCGGAGATCGCTGGTCGGTGTGAACTCGATGGGCCGAAGGACCTGCTTTCACACAGTATCTCTCAACTAAACTAAACAAGACGTCCATCTAAATCAGCTAACCGCTATTAACAAAGAACCAAAAAATACCTTTTAAATCTCTGTACAATAATAATCGAGCCCAGAATAATATAGTGCAAACTTTGCTTCTACAGAAGATCTTGGCTGTATCGGTCTAGGCTGACACGGGTGTCAACTTTATTTGTAAAAGGGCAAATATAGAATTGGGAGAAGCTAAACCATTCCGTGCAGTCATGGCTCATGACATCCGTGTGCTATCCAGAGAGAGCAAATGTAGAGCAAGAGCAATGAAGCTTGTACAGCCAGATCAGAACAGCTCTGGGAGAACTTCCATGAAGTTGAGAATTTCCAGCAGAACAGCTCTCTAAATGATCTGCTGTTTACATTTAAAGGGAGCCTCAAGACCGGTGCTGCAAAGTGTTTCCGGTTGGGAGAAGAATGGAGGCATTAACAATGTAAACAAAGCCCAATGCTGCGTGCTGTCTTCGCAACAACATCTCTTCATTCCCCCCTGAATGCGGGCAGTGTCAGAAATGTCTTATTGAAGTTGTTCCGCTTGTGAATGTAATCTCTCATGTTCATTGGTTGTGAGAGTGAATGTGAGAAACCTTTCATGACTCAGAAAGACTGCCAAGGTGAGAACACCCACAATTTGTCTGCTTTAAATATATGCCAGGAGATATTTACCACAGGAATTTATCAAGAACCAGATGCAATTTTACTGAGTAATTGTCCAGAGCATCCATGCAATCTTGTAAATGAATTAATGCGGGGCAAATATTGTACTCGATATGTGACACAAATTTATCTAATTGCATTAAAATGAAAGTGGGATGAGATTCTGTTTTATGGCCAACGTACCTAAACACTGTGTGATGCTGGTTTGCCGGTTGCCAATCACTTTAATCCCCCTTTCCATTCCCACATTAACCTTTCTGTCCTAGGCCTCCTCTGTCAGTGAATGAGACCAAATACAAATTGGAGGAACAGCATCTCATATTTTGCTTAGGCAGCTTGTAACCCAATGGGATGAATATTGATTTATCTAACTTCAAGTAACCCCTGCATTCCCTATCTCTCCATCCCTCTCCCACTCAAGCTGCACCAGCTTCTTGTTCTCACCTAGCAAAAGCTAACAATTACCTGTTTCCTTTATCATCAATACTTTTTTGCATATCTTTCATTCATTTGTTCTATATCTTTTTACATCTCAGCCTATATCTCTTGTTTCACTTTCCCCTGACACCCAGTCAGAAGAAGAGTCTCGACCTGAAACATCACCCATTCATTCTCTCCACAGATACAGCCTGACCTGCTGAGTTACTTGAGGATTTCGTGTCTATCTTACCTAAACACTAGATCGCTGTTTGCACCTGTTTGGCACCCATGCAAGAGACATTTACAGCTGCTATTTATATTCTGTCCTGGAAGCATGGGGGTCACAGAATCACCACATCATAAAAGTCGAACATTCTGCGCCCCAAATCTATGCTGGTTACTTGTACAGCAATCTATCAAGTTCTTTATGCAATCTTTCACCAATGGGTCACACTACATTTTACTTCCAAACCTATTCAGTTTTCTTTAGGAAGGCACAGTTGAGACATCATTCCCCATGTTTCAGGAAGCATTGACAGATTGAAGATGTGAATCACGCGCAGTAATAGATCACTCATTCCTGAACTGGCCCATCATTTAGTAAGATCATGGTAGATCTGATTGTGTCCACAACACATTCCTATCTCCCAGTGGTAACCTATCACCCTATTGTTTTCCAAATAATCTGCTTTAATAACGTTGCTTTGATTATTTAAATGTCTTAAATTTCCAAGAAGTCATGAACATCTGAGAACAAAATTACTACCACATCTTAGTCTTAAATGAGTGAGTTCTTATTCTAAACAATGTCCTCTACTTCTAGGTTTTCCAGGAGGTGAGGTCTTCATATCCACCCTGTCAACACCAAATAGGATCTTATATGTTTCAATCAAGTTCACTCTTCAAAGTTTACTCTTCAAATATTCAGCAGCTGCAAGATGGTTTGTTCAACTTTAAGTAAAATACCTATTTCCGGTATTAGTCTAGCTTACTTTCTCCAAACCAACCTGTTTCATTAAATAAGGACACCAACATACCAGATGTGGTCACACCAATGTCCTACATAACTGAAACATAGCCTCTCTACATTTATATTCCGTTCTCCTTGCAATAAATATCAACATGCTGTTAGCTTTCCCGATTAGTTACAGTAACTGGTATTCTACACTTTTGCAAGCCACAGTCAAGGACATCCAGAATGATCTCATAAGGTCATAAGGAATAGTAGTAGAATTAAGCCATTTGGACCATCAAGTCTACTCTGTTATCCAATCATGGCTGATCTATCTTCCCCTCCAAATCCCATTCTCCTTCCTTCTTCACATAAACTCTGACACCTGTACTAATCAAAAATCTGCACCTCCAAGTTCTGTAATCTCTTATTTTTTCTGTTCATTTTATTTTTCTTGAAAAAATTATCAATTTCACATTTTCCCTCATTATAATCTGTTTACTATCATTGCCCATTCACTTGACTGAGCTATATCACTGTCTAGCAGTAACATGTGCTGTGGGCACAAGGGAATATATTAAGATCTCTTTGTATTCTTATATATTCTTCAAAAATTACTCTCCAACCTATCTTTCTGTCATTAGCAAATTGAGCAACTATATCTTTGATGTCTTCATTCAAATTAGTTGTATATAATATCTAATATGCAAATACCAATTGTAATAGGATGAGACCCAAGACACTGTGGTGTGTCATGCCCCTGTCCCACTTAGGAAACCTGAACGGAAATCTCTGGTGACCTTGCCTGCGACCCAAGGTTTCCATGAGGTCGCCAGAGGTTTTGGTCACTCGCCTGGAAAGCCTCGAGCTGGATCGACCGGAGCATGAGCTGTATCTACTGACCAAAGATCCTACAGGATCTTTGCTACCGACCGCACACACACACACAAACACATCGCGAAGGTGGGGGCCATGGAGAATGGAGGAGCGCTGTCTGCGCGTGAAGTGGAAGGTAAACGGCTGCCACAGAGCACGGTAAGTCCTTAAGAGAGCGTGGGGGGGGGGGAGATAAGGGGGGAGAAGGGGAGAGAGAAGGGGGAAAAGGAGAGAGAAGGGGAGAGAAGGGGAGAGAAGGGGAGAGAGAAGGGGAGAGAGAAGGGGGGACAAGGGGGGAGAAAGGGGGAGAAGGGGGAGAGAAGGAGTGGAGACAGTTTTAAGAAGTTTAATAAAGTTTAGCGGGCATTTTACCTTCTGGTGGGTCTTCTAGGTAGTGAAATTCCAATGAGCCAATCAAAATGGCCAGTCAGCGAAGGAGATTGCCTTCGACTGCCTGTAAGTAAATAGCGACCCCACTCCACTGGCTTTGACCAAACAGCAACCTATTTTTAGTCGAGGCCAGTTTCGATTATGTTGAAATAATTGAAGCAACCTAGAAGAAACCTTGACCACGCGGAAACCACTTTCAACCATTAGGGAGAGTGACCAAAACCTCCGGCGACGTCATGGAAACCTTGGGTCGCAGGCAAGGTCACCAGAGGTTTCCGTTGAGGTTTCCTAAGTGGGACATGGGCATCACTTATTCCTTTTTGTCAAGAAGTGGAATACCAATCAATGTCTATATTTCCCCATTGACCAACCAATACGTTACCTCCTACTCCAGGTGATTTTATTTTCCACAGAACCATTGATATATCACATTCTAACCTTATGACAATACATCACTTTATCATATACCTGGAAATCTAAATCCATCAGTCCCCCTCTATCCACATCACATGCTATTGTTTCAAAGAAATAAATATCTTTGTTAAACACAAAACCACAAGATATTCCACATAAATATTTTTGAGTTCTTCTAACAATCTTTTAGTACAACACCATTCTCAGTTATCTTTTTACTTCTTCTTAGGGTTTGGCAGTAATGTAATTATTTTCCAAAAGCAAAATTCAGATGTCTGAAATCTAAAGTAAGGACAAAAAATGCTTGACCTATTTGTGAAAAGATAAATGTTAAGGGTGAAGGTCAATGCCCGTTCATTAGCCCAGCGCTATTTCCTGTACTTGTTCTGTAAAGATTGAGGTGGGATTTATTTTCTCTTTGTACCTCAAGGAATGGTAAAAATGTACAACGCACTTTATAACAATAGTCGCAGACACCAAAGTGTAATGAGGTTGTAATTACTTTTCTTCACATGGTTCCTATTAAATAGTAAAACAGTTTTCATGGTTAGACATTTTCCTTTTTTCAATCCAATTAGCAGACCATGAATGCCAACTATGGGATTTGGGGTTTGGATTAGTGGTTCATAACTTTGGCTACAGTATTCTTCTGTCCTGTTCAGACAGTATAACTATAAAGCCAGATCAATTTTGGCAGACATTCAACAAAGTACTTTGATGGCCCTGATATATATTTTTAGCAGTGCCTGGAATTATTATTTCTTGAAGAAGTGTCCGCTAAATAATTATGTCCAATCAAAATATCCTCTTCTGCTGGATACCTGCTACATTGCATTCATAAGGTCATAAGGACATAAGTGATAGGAGTGGAATTATGCCATTCAACACATCAAGTCCACACCGCCATTCAATCATGACTATATCTCTCCCTCCTAAACTAATTCTGCTACCTTCTCCCCATAACCACTGACACCTGTATTTATTAAGAATCTACCTATCTCTGCATTAAAAATATCCACTAACTTCCACAGCCTTCTGTGGCAAAGAATTCCACAGATTCACCACCCTCTGAAGAAATTCCTCCTCAACTCCTTCCTAAAAGAACGTCCTTTAATTCTGAGGATATGACTAGTCCTAGACTGACCTATTAGTGGCAACATCTTCTCCACATCCACTCTATCCAAGCCTTTTACTTTTCTGTATGTTTCAATGAAGCCCCCCCTCATTCTTCTAAACTCCAGGGAGTACAGTCCCAGGGCTGATAAATGCTCATCATAGGTTAACCATCTCATTCCTGGAATCATTCTTGCAAACCTCCTCTGGACATCTCCAGAGCTAGCATATCCTACCTCAGATATGGTGCCCAAAATTGCTCACAATACTCCAAAATACTGCGGCCGTATCAGTGCCTTATAGAACCTCAGCACTACATCCCTGTTTTTGTTTACAAGCCCTCTTGAAATAAATGCTAGCATTGAGTTTTCTTTCTTTACTACTTTTCAAAGGCAAAAAATGGTTAACACAATATTGTAGACAAATGCAGGATATTTACTTCTTCCATTAAATAGATGTGTGTTAACGTATTTCCATGGATTTACTTTCATTGGAATGTGACTTACCATTCATTTTAAGTATGCATGTTGGTAGATTTCACTGACAGAGCACATGGATTCTAGAAACATGAGACTTCACTTAGCTCGACATAAAATGCTGGAGTAACTCATTGGGACAGGCGGCATCTCTGGAGAAAAAGAATGGGTGACGTTTCGGGTTGAGACCCTTCAACCCCAAACATTGTTCATTACTTCTCTCCTGAGATGCTGCCTGACCCGATGAGTTACTCCAGCATTTTGTGTCTATCTTTGGTTTAAACCAGCATCTGCAGTTCCTTCCCACAGACTTCACTTAGCTGTTCATTTTGAGGTCCCAGGATGTTTATCATATCCAAAACTGTCAATTCTACTGGTATTGCTTGCTATGAGCTAACACCTCTGATACCTTACGCTCGAGGTTCTTCTGGCAGGATTTGTTCATCAGTCCCATACATTGTGCACTTCCTCTCCCAAAGGCTATAAAAAAGTGCTTACAGATCCTGGCTAGTAAATTAGATTTCCCCACTCACTGCTGCCTAATTATAGTGCAATTCTCTACAGTAATCCTCTGCCTTTGCTTCCCCAGTGCTATTTCATGTACTTAACTGCTTCCTAATTACAAATCACAAATGACTTGGAGCATAAAACCACGAGGCACGTAGATAGGGTGAAAGTTCAGTCTTTTTCCCCAGGTTGGGGAATCAAGAACTAGAGGGGGGGGGGAGGAGATTTAATAAGAAACTAAGATGCAATCTAGTGCCATGTATATGGAAGAATTTGTCAGAGAAAGTGGTTGAATCCAGGTACCATAGTTATATTTAAATGACATTTGGACAAGTATATGAATAGGACAGGGTCAGCATGATTTGGGTCAAAAACAGGCAAAAGGGATTCATTTAGATAGCATTTTGATCACCATTGACACATGGGCTGAAGGGCCTTTTTCCCATGCTTTATGACTATGACTCTATTGCTTCTTGTCATTGAGAGAACTTTAGGGTTAAGTTTAAGCTCATGAATAGAAAACAGCGATATCAAATACAAGTAGTCTTTTCCCCCCACTGGGGAATGTGATAGCATAAAGTTAGACCCAGCATAGTGCATCAATAATTCAAAGCTATTGTTTATCATGATTTTAATTGAGTGTGGATTCATTTCACCAAGAAAAGAGATAGAGAGTGAGAATAACAAAGTTTCTTTCGGATTGTCTGCAACAATCATTGACCAACCTTCAAAGAGGGAAGATTGTACTAGGATGTGCTTAATGTTAAAACATCATAGACAGATTCCATCAAGAATACAAAGACATCCTGGGCCGATTTGTCTTTTTCTCTTCAGAATATCAATGGTGACATAAACAATGTTCTGGTTGTGTATCCCACCATCACCATCCCAATTTGTATTTCTAGATTTACCTCCAATGCCCGTATGTCTATCATAGTACTCTCCAAATGCTGCCACAACCTGAATATAGTGTTGAACAACTCTTCTCCACCTCACTCCAGGTAATTATCCAACTCCATCTAATGCTGCTTCCAGTGTTGCCATATTGAAGGTCTCAGTGAACCTCAGGAAGTGGCAGATTCCAATGTAGAAGAAGGTGCCTCTTGTCTTCTCCATGTAGGTCTTCACTCGGGGTGGCAAAGTGGCGCAGTGGTAGAGTTGCTGCCTTATGGGCCTGTCCCGCTTAGGCAATTTTATGGGCGACTGCCGGCGACTGTCAAGTTGCCAACAGTCGCTCGAAAAACCGGCAACTGGAACGGCGACTGTCAGAGTGGAACACACACACACACACACACACACACACACACACACACACACACACGCACGCGTGTACACACACACGCACACGCTCACACACACACGCACGCACGCACACACCGCTTCCTTCAACAACCCGTTATGCAGGCGGGGGACAGGGCAAGCGGGGAGAGCGCTGTCTGAGTGAAATTCACATGGTGCAAAGCCAAGGTGATACAGACACACACTGAAATGAACAGGAAAGTTGGCGCTGTAATTAAGATGGTTAAAGTGCAGTATACAGTAAGTATTTTTAAAGAAGAGGTAGAGAGGGGTGGAGGGAGAGGGAGAGGAGGGAGATGGGGGGGAGGGGAGAGAAGGGGGAGATGGGGGAGAAAGGGGGAGAAGGAGTGGAGACAACTTTTAAGAAGCTAGAGATACACAGCTGTGAAGCTTGGCGGACATTTAACATTATCGTTGGTTCTGAATACTACTGCTTATGCTTTTTTTTCCCCAATAAGCCAATGAAATTCACCTGACAGCACCGGCTACAACCTGCCAGAAATTTCGAGAACCTTCGATCTTCTGGAAACCCACTAGGACCTCCTGGCGACCCACCTACGGCACGGGAAATCTCGCTGCTCTCCATGGCGGCTTCATTCTAGTTGAAAAATTTGACCATAATGAGGCCACGACTAGTTCCCAGAATGCAGGAACTCCTCGCGACCATGAAGGCAACTCCCTGGCAACCACCCGTGAACATGTGGCGGCCATGTGGTTACTGCATAGTCTCCTGCAGTCGCCTAAAAAGTCGCCCAAGTGTGGCAGGTCCATTACCGCACTTGCAGTGCCGGAGACCCGGGTAGACACAGATTCTGCTGCATTCCAGTAAGGTCAATGCAGTCTGGCCAGCCATTCAGAACACCTTAGATAATTTCCCTTCAAAATATCACCATCCCTTTCTGTCAAGAAATATATATTACAACCAACAGCTATTTATGTGGATGCCTCCATCTAATAAATTACACATTGCTGCACATTTCTGCTATTGATATCAGTTAAAATTCCTCAGGGATATGGTTCATCAATAATAAATAATTGTATTTCATTTTCTAACCAAATTTGCGGCCACATGATTTATTGTGGACACAAAGTTTAGTCATGCTATGAGTTTGAAAATTAATCTTTCCTGTTAGGGACAAAGAGACAGCAGAGACATTAAATATATGCCAACTAATACCATGGTTCCATTCCAGCACATCCAGGTAATTGGTGAAGGATAAAAGGGAATTTCAGTCTTCCCATTGAAACACATTATCAGTATCAAGTTTGTGATATATAATTATCATCAATGCTCAAAGAGTAAAGGGAACAATAGGCCACAATATATCTGAATAAAGAACACATTCATCTTCCTGCTTTCAATTTCAGTGAGTCACACTGGTATTCTAGTTTCAAAAAATAAAATAAAAATGTAATCTTTCACAATGCATAAGATTGTATTTAAAAATGTCTTCTACACCCTTTATTAAAATCTTTGTTTTCAAGGTTTCAGCCTCATTGAAAGTTAACCTTGTGGCTTTGTGGTTTTGAACGATTTTGACATGAGCTGAAGTAGCATAGAACATGGAACAATGCAACACAGGAACACGCACACCACGCCAAACACAAAAACTAATCTCCTCTGCCAGCATGTAATCAGTATTACTCCATTCCCTGTATATCTATGTGTCTATCTAATTTCATTTCGGAGTCACGTGAGTGATTCCGTGAAGAAGCCACCAGCCCACATGCGCGTCAATACATCGACGCATGGCGCAACGCTGACTGGTAGGCGCGCTGCTCTTGCCAACGGTAAGTTTAAACCTGAAGGTACGTTTTAAAACTTTTCAGGTTAGGTTTCCATTGCAGGAATCTCTTCTTACAGAGTTTCCTGCTGGATGTCTGGGCGAAGTCGGGACGGGCCGCGGGGAAACCTTTATGGACCGTGTCCCAGTCACAGACCGTGGAGAATCCCGGTCACGACCTCGAGGAATCCCGGCCACGGACCGCAGGGAACCCGCTACGGAGACCGCAGAAGTGCGGGTTAGCGGCAGCGGTCAAATTCGCCTTCAGAGTCGCTGGCAGTGGCTTCAGACTGGTGCCGGCAGTACCTTGGCAAACCCGCTTGAAGGGCAGCCATGGAGAAAGTTTGTACGGCCCGTTGACTCAAACGAGTTGGGCCAGGAGGATTCCTGATGGAGAGGATCCCTTCCTTCAATGGATAACGTTCTTCGGACGTCAAACAAACATGGAGCAACTAATGGAGAAGTGCTCCACAATGGTATGCTCCAAGGAGGAGTAACATCATCATGGGTCTCTACACCTGTGTACAGGGCTGCACACTCTCTCCCTCTCTGAAGAGGGGAGCAGTCGGGGTCAGTTCTGTCAAACTCGGAGTTCGGAGGTATTGCCAGAAGCATACCACGAGGCATGAAGGATATGGTCCGTGGAGGGGCCACATCAGCGCAAGTCTCCTCTGGGCCTGCGGCAACAGTACCGGTGTACAGGGCTGCACACTGTCTCCCTCTCTGAGCAGGGGAGCAGTCGGGGTCAGTGTGTAAATGACTCCAAACTCGTAAGTGTGTCCGTGGCACATACTGGAGTTCCTGAAAGTGCCGGCAGTGAACAGCGCTATCAAGGGTGACGTTGGAGGGGCATGGTACCCCAGGAAACCAGCCGCCATATCTGCTATTCAGGTGCAACCTATTCAACAGGTGAGACCTGCATGAGGGAGCTAAAGCTGTCGAACTACAAGTACAGCCTCAGGCTTTTGGCTTATGCAGAAGTAGATACTATATCTTCTATCTCACTCCACTAGGGCTGCTACTACATTAGCAGCAAGGGTCATGTATGTTCCACTGGACCACACCCTAGTGGCTGCAGGATGGTCAAACGAATGAACTTTCCAACATTTTATAATAACCCATTGCCAGACTGGGGGTATTTGCCAAATTCCATTTATAATTTGTTTCATAGTTTCCCCCAGAATGGAAGGAGTCACTATTATTCTCCTTTGATGATAAAGCATCAGCATTTATAACAAACTATGTCATGGCTGAATGCATTAATCTTTTTCACTCATCCATGGTCAGTTGATGCAGTGTGTGACACCTGGTATACGGTAAGAAATCACAGAGCTTTGAAGTCTTCACAGAATCACTCACGTGACTCCGAAATGAAATAGTAAGATTAAATGAGAACTTACCAGTTTGAAGTTTGATCTTTATTTAATGAGGAGGTACGATGAGCGATTACGTGCCTACTGCACCCAACCCTTGTATTATAAAGATCATCTGGTAGTTCTCAAGTTCTCTTCAATCTTACTATATTCAGGTCAACAATTGTTATCTGTGATTTCACACAGCTGCTTTGAAGATTGACGCGCATGCCGGTTGGCAGCTTCTTCACGTAATTGCTCATCATAACTCCTCATAAAATAAAGATCAAACTTTAAACTGGCAAGTTCTCATTTAATCTTACTATTATCTCTTAAATGCCACTGTTGTATCTGCCTCCACCACAATCCCTGGTAGCAAGTTCCAGGTCCCAGCACTCTGTGTGTAAAAAAACCGACCGTGCACATATCTTTTAAACTTTGTTCCTCACCTTAGAGCTATGTCCTCTAGTCTTTGACATTTCCACCCTGAGAATAAGGTTCTGATTGTCCATCTATGCTTCTGTTAATTTTATATTCTTCTATCAGGTGTTCCCTCAGTCTTCAGCATTCCAGATAAAATAATTCCACATTTGTCCAACAATAGATAATAGACAATTGAAAATAGACAATAGACAATAGACAATAGACAATAAACAATAGATAATAGGTGTAGGAGTAGGCCATTTGGCCCTTCGAGTCAGCACTGCCATTCATTGTGATCCTGGCTGATCATTCACAATCAGTACCCCATTCCTGCCTTCTCCCTATATCCCCTGATCCACTATCTTTAAGAACCCAATCTAACTCTCCCTTGAAAGTATCCAGAGAACCAGCCTCCACCTTCCTCTTGTAAATAGCTCATTCTAAGCTTACCCCCAGTCTAGTTTCAGTCAATAAGATACTGAGTCAAGCATTTGCGCATCTAAACTTTATTTTGGAAAAACGCAATAACAGTTCCCCACTACTATATCTAACCACTACGGGTTTGATCCTTGTATCTACCTGGCCAAGCCCTCCTAGCCTCGTGCAAGCAGAAACACTCCAAAAGATCACGCAGTCCTAAGCGTTCTCCCCGAAGATTGACACAGGACCTCCAACACAGTACATGATAGACATTTCCCTAACCCAATAATACAGTAACCAATACATTGTACACATTCGGAGCTTCTGGAAGGAAGCAAACATAGCAACATTGCCCAGATATTCAAGAAACCCAGACAAGGATCAACATTTAACCGAATCAACATCAAGCAAAGTAAAGCTTGGTAACAATATTTACAATGTGTACGTCTGGTTTGCATTCACCCAATCCGTTTCATGCAATTTACACTTAATTGTAAAAATCTGTGGATGTCCCATTCTTTCTCTGCAATTCTTATCTAGGCTCTAGACAAGCTGGCACCATTCCGTAGCTTGCCCCATTTCTGCAAAATACACATTTAAATTGACCAAATGGCCTAGCAGCCCAGAAGCCTTTACTCAATTTTAGTGTCCTGGCATGTCCAATTTGGCCAGAATTAACACTCTGAGGCAGAGAATTCCATAGACTCATAACTCTCTGTGTAAAAAAAGTGTTTTATCATCTCTGTTCTAAATAGAAACATAGAAACATAGAAATTAGGTGCAGGAGTAGGCCATTCGGCCCTTCGAGCCTGCACCGCCATTCAATATGATCATGGCTGTATCCAACTCAGTATCCCATACCTGCCTTCTCTCCATACCTTCTGATCCCCTTAGCCACAAGGGCCACATCTAACTCCCTCTTAAATTTTGCCAATGAACTGGCCTCAATTACCCTCTGTGGCAGAGAGTTCCAGAGACACACCACTCTCAGTGTGAAAAAATTCCTTCTCATCTCGGTCCTAAAGGATTTCCCCCTTATACTTAAGCTGTGACCCCTTGTCCGGGACCTCCCCAACATCGGGAACAATCTTCCTGCATCTAGCCTGTCCAACCCCCCAAGAATCTTGTAAGTTTCTATAAGATCCCCTCTCAATCTCCTAAATTTTAGAGAGCATAAACCGAGTCTATGCAGTCATTGTTCATAAGACAGTCCTGACATCCCAGGAATCAGTCTGGTGAACCTTCGCTGCACTCCTTCTATGGCAAGGATGTCCTTCCTCAGATTTGGAGACCAGAACTATACGCAATACTCCAGGTATAGGGCCTCACCAAGACCCTATACAACTGAAGTAGAACCTCCCAGCTCCTATACTCAAATCCTTTTGCTATGAAAGCTAACATACCATTGGCTTTCTTCACTGCCTGCTGTACCTGCATGCCTACTTTCAATGACTGGTGTACCATGACATCCAGGTCGCGCTGCATCTCCCCTTTTCCTAATCGGCCACCATTTAGATAGTAGTCGGTTTTCCTATTTTTGCCACCAAAGTGGATAACCTCACATTTATCCACATTATACTGCATCTGCCAAACATTTGCCCACTCACCCAGCCTATCCAAGTCACCTTGCATTCTCCTAGCATCCTCCTCACAGCTAACACTGCCCCCCAGCTTAGTGTCATCCGCAAACTTGGAGATATTGCCTTCAATTCCCTCATCCAGATAATTTATGTATATTGTAAATAGCTGGGGTCCCAGCATTGAGCCTTGCGGTACCCCACTAGTCACTGCCTGCCATTGTGAAAATGACCCGTTTACTCTTACTCTTTTCTTCCTGTTTGCCAGCCAGTTCTCTATCCACATCAATACTGAACCCCCAATGCCATATGCTTTAAGTTTATATACTAATCGCTTATGTGGGACCTTGTCGAAAGCCTTCTGGAAGTCCAGATACACCACATCCACTGGTTCTCCCCCATCCACGCTACTAGTTACATCCTCGAAAAATTCTACAAGATTCGTCAGACATGATTTACCTTTCGTAAATCCATGCTGACTTTGTCCAATGATTTCACCACTTTCCAAATGTGCTGCTATCCCATCTTTAATAACTGACTTTAGCAGTTTCCCCACTACCGATGTTAGACTAACTGGTCTGTAATTCCCCGTTTTCTCTCTCCCCCCCTTCTTAAAAAGAGGGGTTACGTTTGCTACCCGCCAATCCTCAGGAACTACTCCAGAATCAAAAGAGTTTTGAAAGATTATCACTAATGCATCCACTATTTCCGGAGCTACTTCCTTAAGTACTCTGGGATGCAGCCTATCTGGCCCTGGGATTTATCGGCCTTTAATCCATTCAATTTACCCAACACCACCTCCCGACTAACCTGGATTTCACTCAAGTACTCCTTTGACCTGCGGTCCCTTGCTATTTCCGGCAGATTATTTATGTCTTCCTTAGTGAAGACGGAACCAAAGTAGTTATTCAATTGGTCCGCCATATCCTTGTTCCCCATGATCAATTGACCTGTTGATGGCTGATATTGGGAAATGGCTTACCCCTAATTCTTCAACTGTGGCCCCTGGTTCTGGACTTCCCCAACATCGGGAACATGTTTCCTGCCTCTAGCATGTCCAAACTCTTAATAATCTTATATGTTTCAATAATATATCCCAGCCACCCCATTCTCCCAGCATACGACAATCCCGTTATCCCTCAATAGTAAGAATGTCCTTCCTCAAATTTGGAGACCCAAACTGTACACAATACTCCAGGTGTGGTCTCATTAGGGCCCTGTACAACTGCAGAAGGACATCTTTGCTCCTATACTCAACTCCTCTAGTTATGAAGGCCAACATGCCATTTGCTTTCTTCACTCCTGCTGTACCTGCATGCTTACTTTAATTGACTGATGAACAAGGACCCCAGATCCCGTTTCCCAAGTTTTGACCATTTAGAAAATAATCTTCCTTCCTGTTTTTGCTACCGAAGTGGATAACCTCACATTTATCCATAACCTCTCCTTGTAGCTAAAATATTTTAATCCTGGCAGCATCCTGGTAAAACGTAATTAATTTCTGCTTTCTGACCATGCATTGTGTGTGTTATTTCCCAGGATGAATCATTACATCTCAACAAACCAACTGTTAGACCGGAGTTACTTTTAGCCCCATCGTTTGGAGAACCTTGCCTCTTCCATGATATTTTACATTAAATTAGTGAGAATAATAGTGTACTTTTGAGTACAACTGTTAGGAAAATTTCCACAGGCAATGCATGTGTTAAAACTTTGATTGGAGTAGGTTTTTTGGGATATTGGGAAAGTGTAATGCTTTGAATAATGTGACGGTGAGACTTCAAGGATGCATGTTCCCATGAGATCGAAGTACAAGGCAAGTAGAACAAGAAACCCTGAATGATCAGAGAAATTGAGGTTCTGTTCAGGAAAAAGAAGATGTCATGGGTCAGGTCATAGAGTCATAGAGTGATACAGTGCGGAAAAAGGTCCTTCTGCCCAACTTGTCCACACCGACCAATATGTCCCAGCTGCATGAGTCCCACCTGCCGTCATTTGGTCCATATACCTCTAAACTTGTGTTATCCATGTACCTGTCTAACTTAAATGCTGGGATAATCCCTGCCTCAACTATTTCCTCTGGCAACTTGTTTCATATATCCACCACCCTTTGTGTGAAAAAGTTACTGCTCAGATTCTTATTAAATCTTTTCCCCTTCAACTTAAACCTATGTCCTCTCGTCCTCGATTCACTTTTTCTGGACAAGAGACCCTGTGCATCTAACCAATCTATTCCTCTCATGATCTTATACATCTCCATAAGATTACCCATCCTCCTCCAGCACTCCAAGGAATAGAGTACCAGCCTACTCAACATTTCCCTATAGCTCAGACATTTTAGTCCTGGCAACATCGTCATAAATCTTCTCTGCAACCTTTCCAGCTTGTTAATACTGTAACTTTCCTATAACACAGTGCCCAGAACTGAACACAATACTCTAAATGTGGCCTGACCAATGTCTGACCAACTGCAACATAGCCTCTAAACTTATATACTCAATACTTTGACTGATGAAGGTCAATGTGCCAAACGCCTTTTTGACCACCCGATCTACCTGCGACTCCACCTTCAAGGAACCATGCACCTGCACTCCTAGATCTCCACAACACTACCCAGAGGTCGACCATTCACTGTGTAGGTCCTGCCCATGTTAGACTTCCCAAAATGCAACATCTCACATATCGCTGCATTAAATTCCATCAACAATTCCTCAGCCCACCTGGCCAATCAATCAAGATCCTGCTGCTGCAACTGGTATAGGCAGTTGGAGTCTAATGTAAAACTGAAGGACTATATGGGATTGAGAAAACATACTTAAGAAATAAAGGGATATTAAGAGTCAAGAGTCAAAATTGTTTAATTGTCATATTTGCCAAAATGGAACAATTAATTTCTTACTTGCAGTAGCTTAACAGGTCTGTAAACACTGTACTCAATAGATAACGTAATGAATCAATCAAAAAAAGTTCAATGAAAGACAAAATGCTGTAGTAACTCAGTGGGTCAGGCAGTATACCTGGAGAACTTAGATAGGCCCCTGTATTAAGCCTGAAACATCACCTATCCATTTTCTCCAAGGATGCTGCCTGACCCGCTGAGTTACTCCAGCAGTTTGTATCTTTGCTTGCAGTGTACCTTCCCTCGGTGCCAGTGACTGGCCTCACATGCTACCACACTATCAACTACCCATTTCAATGGGGTAATTAATCTCTGACAGTGGGATGAATAAAAGAAAGTTAGACGGAGCTTTTCATCTTCCTTTCAGAAGTTTTCAAAGTGACCAAGGCAAAGACGTAGAGTGAATATAATATATCGGTATGTACATATGTATGAGTGTTACGTAAAGTTGTTCAGGACACTAAAGTGCATTTGGTAGCTGCCATTACTCTTAACACATGGTCTGGAGCTCCTGGTAATTCTAGGAGTATATCAAATGTGAGAACAACCAACTCTCATCTCAGTCTCACCTCCCCATCTCAGCACCACCCCCTCCATGCCACAGCACGGCAACAGGTGCTGAGCATAGTTAAAATTAAAAAAAGAAATGTACATTGTGTCAGCCGGAAAAATCAATATACTTTGAGGAAGTTCTTCAAAGAATCAGTGATGTCATGTCATAACGTCATAAGAAATAGGTGTAGAATTAGGCCATTCAGCCGATCAAGGGTACTCTGCTATTCAAACATGGCTGATCTACCTCGTTCCCCTAACCCCATCATCGTACCTTCTCCACATAACCTCTGAGACCTGTATTAATCAAGAATCTATCTATCTCTGTCTTAAAAATATCTACTGATGGCCTCCACAGCCTTCTGTGGTAAATAATTCCACAGATTGACCACCCTCTGACTAACGACATTTCACCTCATCTTCCTAAAAGAACATCATAGAAACATAGAAAATAGGTGCAGGAGGAGGCCATTCGGCCCTTCGAGCCAGCACCGCCATTCATTGTGATCATGGCTGATCGTCCACTATCAATAAACCGTGCCTGCCTTCTCCCCATATCCCTTGACTCCACTAGCCCCTAGAGCTCTATCCAACTCTCTCTTAAATCCAACTCTCGAACACCCTTTTAAATCCATCTAGTGATTTGGTCTCCACTGACCTCTGTGGTAGGGAATTCCATAAATTCACAACTCTCTGGGTAAAAAAGTTTTTTCTCACCTCAGTCTTAATGACCTTAAACATCCTTTCATTCTGAGGCTATGACGTCCGGTCGTTGAATCTCCCACTAGTGGAAACATCGTCTCCACATCCACTCTATCCAAGACAATGGCAATGAAATCAAATATAAAAGCTGGAAATTTTACAGTTGGGGATAGGAAAATGACTTGGATGTTGAAACCTTTGTTGACTGATGATGCCGTGTGAGCCAATAAACCTTTCTCAAGTGCTCAGGCAGTGGCAATCAGCAGCTATTGAAGTGAAATAATTTCACCAGTTTCTGCATTGAATATCTTACACTTTATTCACACTTCCAGTTCCAAAATTGGCAATACTGATCATGGCAGTGTCCAGAACGTAAGCAGGGACAATTTTGTTAAACCAGTATGAATATAGAATTGAAAATCATCCATCCAAACAAAAATAAATCTCACAGATGCTGTGCTGACCCAGGAAGCAAGTACACAATCCATATCTTAGAAACATGGAAACATAGAAACATAGGTGCAGGAGTAGGTCATTCGGCCCTTCGAGCCAGCATCGCCATTCAATAAGATCATGGCTGATCATCCAAAATCAGTACCCCGTTCCTCCTTTTTCCACGTATCCCTTGATTCCTTTAGCCCTAAGAGCTAAAGCTAACTCTCTCTCTTGAAAACATCCAGTGAGTTGGCCACGACTGCCTTCTGTGACAGAGAATTCCACAGATTCACAACAGTCTGGGTGAAAAAGTTTTTCTTCATCTCAGTCCTAAATAGCCTAACCCTTATTCTTAAACTGTGACCCCTGTTCTGGACTCCCTCAACATCAGGAACATTTTTCCTGCATCTAGCCTGTATAATCCCTTAAGAATTTTATATGTTTCTCTAAGATCTCCTCTCATCCCTCTAAATTCCAGTGAATACAAGCCCAGTCGACCCATTCTTTCATCATATGTCAGTCCCACCATCTCGAGAATGAACTTGGTGAACCTATGCTGCACTCCATCAAGAGCAAGAATGTCCTTCCTAAAATTACCCTGCTCGTTTTCTTTCCTCCGGTTCTGGGGGGGCGGAAGTGGTCTTGTGGCGTCACCTGATGGTCAGAACACTTACTATTAAACCCTCGTCAGTGGTTACGAGGACTGCCATACGATGTCATGGGTTAAGGGGAGTGTCCTGCTACATCAGCAGATCTTACATAGAAACATAGAAACATAGAAAATAGGTGCAGGAGTAGGCCATTCGGCCCTTCGAGCCTGCACCGCCATTCAATGTGATCATGGCTGATCATCCAACTCAGTATCCCGTACCTGCCTTCTCTCCATACCCCCTGATCCCTTTAGCCACAAGTGCCACATCTAACGCCCTCTTAAATATAGCCAATGAACTGGCCTCAACTACCTTCTGTGGCAGAGAATTCCAGAGACTCACCAATCTCTGTGTAAAGAATGTTTTCCTCATTTCGGTCCTAAAGGAATTCCCCCTTATCCTTAGACTGTGACCCCTTGTTCTGGACTCCCCCAACATCGGGAACAATCTTCCAGCATCTAGCTTGTCCAACCCCTTAAGAATTTTGTAAGTTTTTATAAGATCCCCCCTCAATCTTCTAAATTCCAGCGAGTACAAGCCAAGTCTATCCAATCTTTCCTCATATGAAAGTCCTGACATCCCAGGAATCAGTCTGGTGAATCTTCTCTGTACCCCCTCTATGGCAAGGATGTCTTTCCTCAGATTTGGAGACCAAAACTGTACGCAATACTCCAGGTGTGGCCTCACGAAAACCCTGTACAACTGCAGTAGAACCTCCCTGCTCCTATACTCAAATCCTTTTGCTATGAATGCTAACATACCATTTGCTTTCTTCACTGCCTGCTGCACCTGCATGCCTACTTTCAATGACTGGTGTACCATGACACCCAGGTCTCGTTGCATCTCCCCCTTTCCTAATCTGCCACCTTGAGATCACGAGTTAATAGGAAGCTGGGCTCGAATCAACATCCTCGCTCAGCAGCAGCAGCAATGACTCAATATGTTAGAGAGTCTCAAAAGCACATGTATGTCAAACTTATCTCACCGGATAAAGTAACCATTCAATCACAAAGTTTGGACTCGCTACAAGACCAAAATTGCACACAATACTCCAGGTGCGGTCTCATCAGATCCCTGTACAACTGTAGTAGAACCTCCTTGCTCCAAAATCAAATCCACTTGCAATGAAGACCAACATGCCATTAGCTTTTTTCACTGCCTGCTGTACCTGCATGCTTTCAATCATTGATATACAAGCACACCCAGGTTTTGTTGCTCCTCCCCTTTTCTTAATCTGACACCATTCAGATAATAGTCTGCCTTCCTGTTCTTGCCACCAAAGTGATTAACCTTCCATGTATCCACATTATACTGCATCTGCCATGCATCTGCCCACTCACCCAACCTATCCAAGTCACCCCGCAGGCTCATAGCATCCCCCTCGCAGCTCACACTGCTGCTCAGCTATGTGTCATCTGCAAACTTGGTGATGTTACATTTAATTCCCTCATCTAAATCGTTAATATATTGTAAATAACTGGGGTCCTAGCACCGAGCCTTGTGGCACCCAACTAGTCACTGCCTGCCATTTTGAAAATGACCCATTAATTCCTACTCTTTGCTTGCTGTCTGTCAACCAATTGTCTATCCATGTCAATACCCTACCCCTCAATACCATGTGCTCTAATTTTGCACACTAATCTCTTGCGTGGAACTGTGTCAAAGGCTTTTTGAAAGTCCAGATACACCACATCCATTGTCTCTCCCTCATCCATTTTACTTGTTACATCCTCAAAAAATTCCAGAAAATTAGTCAAGCATGATTTCCCCTTCATATATCCATGATGACTTTGACTGATCCTGTTACTGCTATCTAAATATGCTGCTATAACATCTTTAATAATTGACTCAAGCATCTTCCCCACTACCGATGTAAGGCTAACTGGCCTATAATTCCCCGTTTTCTCTCTTCCTCCTTTCTTAAAAAGTGGAGTTACATTGGCCACCCTCCAGTCCACAGGAACTGATCCAGACTCGAGAGAACATTGGAAAATGACCACCAATGCATCCACAATTTCTAGGACCACTTCCTTGAGTGGCTCTTCCTTGGATTTAACACTATCCTTGATTTCCTTCATTAGCCATGGTTGAGCTGCCTTCCCCATTTTATTTTTGAGCCAGACAGAGATGAACATTTTTTTGGAGATCATCCACGCGGTCTTTAAATCATTGTCATTGCATCTCCACCGTCAACCCTTTAAGTATAATTTGCCAGTCGATCCAGCCAATTCCCATCCCATACATTCAAAGTCTCCTTTCTTTAATTTCGGGACTCTAGTCTCTGAATTAATCGTGTCACTCTCCATCCTAATGCAGAATTCCACCATATTATGGTCACTGTTACCCAAGGGGCTTTGCACAACAAGATTGCTAACTAATCGTTCCTCATTACACAATACCCAGTCTAGGATCTTAACACAGAAAGATGATGCAGATTTTTCCATTTATGGCTACAGAAATTACTGAGGGAAAATAATTGTGCAGAAATGAAGTTAGACAAGTTTATATATCTTCATATGTGGATATGCAACCCTTCTGCAATAGAAGACTTAAATTGATCAAGAATAGTCATTCTTAATCTCTGTTTAGAAGACAAAACAGAGAACATGCAGGCATTTATACACAAAGGCTCTTGCAAGTAGATTTGGGTACTGTTCAAGTATTGGAGGAGGTCTAGAAAACATGTCTGGCATATTAGAGCAATTGAGTCATTATCATGGAATCATATAGCATGGAAACAGGCTCGTCGGCTCAACCCATCCATGCTGATCAAATTGACCCATTTAAGCTAGTCTATTTGCCCGCATTTGGCCCATATCCCTCTGAACTTTTCCTGTCCATGTACCTGAGCAAATTACTTTAAAATACTCTTAAAATATCTGCCTTAACTACCCCTCTGGCAATTCATTCCATATGCCCACCATTTCTGAGTGAAAAGGTTGCCTCTCACACCTTAAGTATTTGATTCCCTTATCCCATCTATTCCTCTCGTGATTTTATAGACATCTATAAGATCACCCTTCAGCCTCCTGCTCTACACGGAATAAAGTTCTAGCCTGCCAAGCCTCTCCCTATAGCTCAGCCCCTCAAGTACTGGCAACATCCTCGTAAACCTTGCTGCATTCTTTCCAGCTTAATGACATCTTTCCAATAGCAGATTGACCAAAACTGAACACAGTACTCCAAGTGTGGCCATACCAATGCCTTGCACAACTGCAACAAGTGCAACATAATGTCCCAACTTCTAAACTCAATGCCCCGACTGATGTATCAAAAGCCTTCTTGATGTCCTACCTACCTGTGACATCACTTTCAGGGAAGTATGTACTTCTAGATCCCTCTGCTCCACAACCGTCCCCAGGTCCCTACCATTCACTGTGAAAATGCTGCCCTAATTTGACATCCCAAAATGCAACAACTTACATTTATCTGTATTAAGCTCCATTAAAAATTCCTCAGACCACTTACTCAGCTGATGAAGAGACTGCTGTAAATTTAGATAGCCACTAGACTAAGTGGGACCCATTGGGTCCAAGTCACATGGGAGGCCTGGCCCCCCAACGCAACCCGTTCCCCCAACGCAATATTCCACCACTCACCCATAGCCCCTAACTGTGCAGGCGTTGCTCATTTCCCCTCATCCCCAAGTACTCCCTCCTCTCCTCTTCATGTGTGGGAGGGGAGGGGGGGAGGGAAGGGGGGTGTGTGGCGGGGGTTGTGGGGTGTGTGTGGATGGGGAGGTGTAGGAGGGGGGGAGAGGGTTGTGTGGGGGAGAGGGTGGTGTGGGGGGAGGGGGGTGTGTGGCGGGGGAGTGTGGGGTGCGGGAAGGTGTGTATGTGGATGTGAGGGGTGTGGGAGGGTGTGTGTGTGGGCGGGGGTGTGTGTGTGGGGGAGTGTCTGGGCGGATGGAGGTGTTGCGGGGAGGGGTGTGTGGGGGTGGGGGGATTTGTGGGGGCAGGGGTGGGGTTATGGGGCAGGGGAGGTTGTGGGGCTGAGGGGGTATGTGGGCGGGGGAGTGTGTGGACGGGGATGGGTGTGTTTGGGGATGGATGTGTTTGGGGGGAGGGAGGGTGTGGGGCGGGGGTGTGTGTGGGGGTTTTGTGTGGTGGGTGGTGGGTGGAGGGTGGGTGGGGGTGTGGGTATGTGTGGGCGGGGGGCGTGTGTGTGTGGGCAAGGGGGAGTGGGCAGGGGGGCTTGTGGGGGGCGAGGGGTGTGTGGGCGAGGGGAGTGAACTTGGCGAAAAGACGGGAAAGAGCTATGATAGAGAAGAGGGACATCACGGGGGAGGGGGGAGGAGCCAGCGAGGGGGACTGGAATTGGCGGTGCAATGGGAACTCACCGCAGGCGCTGGTCTCTGGTCGTTCTCCTCCGCCGGGATCAGAGTCTCTGCTTTCTGTTTGGTGACATATCCGACTCTGGGCTGGGTCTCCGACTGTGGGTTGGGCTAAGTCTCCCACGCTGCGCTGGACTGGGTCGGATCCCCCACGCTGGGCTCGACTGGGTCGGATCCCCCACGCTGGGCTCGACTGGGTCGGGTCTCCAATGCTGGACTGCTGCTTGGGGCGGGGCTGTTGCTTGGGGTGGGGCTGCTTCGGGTACCTCTGAAAGTCCAGTTGGAAACCTCCGCCGGCCATCCTCAGCTCCAGTAAAGACACGTTGGAGCAGGAAGGGGCGGACCGTCCCGAGGAGTGAGAGGCGAAGAGACTAATCCTTGCGGCGCGGACTGGTAAGAGAAGAGATCGATATGCGCATATGTGGTTTTTAAGATTTTTAAAAAACGATATATTTTACGACATTCAACCGATCAACCGAAACTTGGCACACGCGCAGCACAGGGGAACGATGATTGAACTGGTGAAAAATCATAGCACTATCGCAAACCGCATTTGCACAAATAGAAAGACCACCAAACCGGAAGAAAACAAGATCAGAATTTTAGTTATGTATAGATCTTCGCTATTTGCAATACTGCCTGCTTTAGCATCATCTGCAAACTTAATAATCATGCC